>JBBDGP010000882.1:132500-595719 GCA_037952835.1 Lithobates septentrionalis | reverse complement strand
CCCCCATCAAAAATTTGCTATGGGGCCCCACGATTCCTATTTATACCCTGGAATTGCTGAGTAATTAGGAGAGTAAAATCAGCACTTTCCCAACCTTTTGCTTTGACTGCTGCAAGCTGCACTTTCCTGACACTCTGTACACGGCCGATAATCATCCAGTGACATTGAACTGTGTTACATTTTAATACAGACGCCTGACGGACTTGGCAAAACCTCAACACATTATTTGTTCTGTTTCTATGTATTTGGGTGGGATTGTTACAGCTTTATGGGCCAGTTCACACCACATGCAGTCCAGTGCGGTTTTTTTTTTTTTTTCGGCATCAAAAATGCATGGAAAGCAGGTTATATGATTTCCAATGGCAGAGTTCACACCGGTGCGGTCAGTTCCAGAAAAGAAAAGTAGAACATGCTGCACTTTTCCTGCACTGGAACGCTGTAAAAAGCATCAAAAATGCACTAAAACGCCCATATCTTTATTTATTGGTAAGAAAAAAGAGGAGGAAAAAATGCACAGGACCGCATCAAAAATGCCCCAAAACGAGCGTGCAGAAAAGCACCTGGAACGCATCCGGACTGCGTTTCTATGGTGTGAACTGACCTTATATCTTTTTCTTTCATTTAAAAAAAAAAATAATTGTACCAGAAAATTAATTTGCATTTAATAAAGATGACCGTATGATTACGCCATCATCGATACTAATCCCCCCCCCCCCCAACCACTTGTCAACATTCGTTGTTTTTTTTTTGTCGATCGCTTTAAAAAATTGCAGAAGGCTCATGCACATTCCGATTATTCCGCTTCTCACGCTTTTGAAAAAAATCGTTCGTTTGTACAAAAAAAGATTCCAACACGATTGTTACATTTTTTTTCCAACATAAAATGTACTTTTTTTTTTTTTATGTCGATCGCTTTAAAAAAATTGCAGAAGGCTCATGCACATTCCGATTCCTCTACTCACGCTATTGAAAAAAATCGTACAGAAAAGGAACAAGATTGTTACATTTTTTTTTTTCTTCCATACATTTTTTGCAATTCGAGAATTGATATGAGCCCGATAACATTCTAACGATCGAGTGTTTCAAACTCATTTTCCAGGGATTTTTTTTTTTTTTTACTCATCTATGACCAGCTTTAAGAACATTCTATTTTTTTTTTTTCAATTTTCATTTTAAAATTCTACCCATCTAAATGGAATTTTGTAAAAACGCTGCGCAAACTGTTGGCGCTGTATAATAATAATGATAATAATAATCTCAAAGTCGATTATGAGCGGCTGCATGCGCTTTTTTCTTGGTGAGAAATTTGCTTAATTATTAAAGTGGTAAAACAATATTAAAAAAAAAAAAAGTAGCGGATCCCCAAATGTGTGCTCACCTGTGACGGCGAAGGATCTGCTGCGCTATTCGTGGCTCTGCGGCTGTAATATCCTCCGTTTGCACCGCAATGAAATCTGTCACCCTCAGCACAATCTGTAGATGAGCACGCTGCTTCTTCTGCTGCTTTTATGTACCGTAGATCCTCCCTCTCCTCCTCCTCCTCTTCCTCCTCCTCCTCCCACTAACAGCCTCTCAATAATTGCATCACCCCATTATAAAAACCACACCTGCCGGGAAATTCCCAAATCTTGGTGAAGGTGATGTCTCTATTTTAGATGTACTTTAAACGTTCGACTGCCAAAGCAAAAGTGAAAGTGTGTGCAGATGTGCCGTTCAATCTTCCAGCTGCTGCATTGCTGACAGTTTACAGTGAGAAAGCCTGCAGACTAGTGCATAGCTCCCAACTGTCCCTGATTTCCAGGGACTGTCCCTGATTTTGAGAGACTGTCCCTGATTTTGAGGGACTGTCCCTGATTTTGAGGGACTGTCCCTGATTTCGAGAGACTGTCCCTGATTTAGAGAGACTGTCCCTGGTTTCGAGAGACTGTCCCTGGTTTCGAGGGACTGTCCCTGATTTAGAGAGACTGTCCCTGATTTTGAGAGACTGTCCCTGATTTCGAGGGACTCTCCCTGATTTCGAGGGACTGTCCCTGATTTCGAGAGACTGTCCCTGATTTTGAGAGACTGTCCCTGATTTTGAGAGACTGTCCCTGATTTTGAGAGACTGTCCTTGATTTTGAGAGACTGTTCCTGATTTTGATAGACTGTCCCCAATTTCGAGAGACTGTCCCTGATTTTGAGAGACTGTCCCTGATTTAGAGAGACTGTCCCTGATTTAGAGAGACTGTCCCTGATTTCGAGGGCCTGTCCCTGATTTCGAGGGCCTGTCCCTGATTTGGAGCAATGTCCCTCGATCCCTAATTCCTTCTCATCTGTCCCTCATTTTGCTCTGATCCTCATAGTTATATATAAAATGCACTTTTTAGCTTTCAAAGAGTGTTTCCCGGAGCTGAACCTTTCATCCAATTTCTAAATTGCTGCATTTGTACATTTCAAAAGCCAATATAAAGGAACAGTCGTGGTAAAAATAAAGCACTTGTGGGTTTAACCCAGGAGTCTTCAAACTATGGCCCTCCAGTTGTTCAGGAACTACAATTCCCATCATACTCAGTCATGTCTGTGAATGTCAAAGTTTTACAATGCCTCATGGGACATGTACTTCTGCAACAGCTGGTGGGCCACAACAGCTAGAGGGCCGCAACAGCTGGAGGGCCACAACAGCTAGAGGGCCGCAACAGCTGGAGGGCCGCAACAGCTGGAGGGCCACAACAGCTAGAGGGCCGCAACAGCTGGAGGGCGGCAACAGCTGGAGGGCCGCAACAGCTAGAGGGCCACAACAGCTAGAGGGCCGCAACAACTAGAGGGCTGCAACAGCTAGAGGGCCGCAACAGCTGGAGGGCGGCAACAGCTGGAGGGCCGCAACAGCTAGAGGGCCGCAACAGCTGGAGGGCCGCAACAGCTAGAGGGCGGCAACAGCTGGAGGGCGGCAACAGCTGGAGGGCGGCAACAGCTGGAGGGCGGCAACAGCTAGAGGGCCACAACACCTAGAGGGCCACAACAGCTGGAGGGCCGTAGTTTGAAGATCCCTGGTTTAACCAATCATTTTTTTGTACAATTCTCCTTTAAGGGGGCGTGGCAAGGGGGGGTGTCCTATGCCTGCATACTTTTGCTATTAGGTGTCCCTCGCTCCCATCTCAAAAAGTTGGGAGGTATGTTAGTGTCACCCTGACTTATCCTATTATGCCGCGTACACACGATCGGAAATGCCGCCAGCAAAACTCCGATGAGAGCTTTTGGTCGGAAATTGCGACCATATGTATGCTCCATCGGGCTTTTGCTGGCGGAATTTCCCGCCAGCAAAAAAGATCGAGAGCAGGTTCTCTGTTTTTTTCGGTTGGAAAAGTTTCTATCCGAAAATGTGTTCGTCTGTATGCAATTTGCATGCGCAAAAAAAAAAACACGCATGCTCGAAAACAATTCGACGCTTGCTCGGAAGCATTGAACTTCATTTTCTCGGCTCGTCGTAGTGTTGTATGTCACCGCGATCTTGACGGTCGAAAGTTCAGAGAACTTTTGTGTGACCGTGTGTATGCAAGCCAAGCTTGAGCGGAATTCCGTCTGAAAAACCATCCAAGATTTTTCCAGAGGGAAATTCCGCTCGTGTGTACGGGGCATTAGAGCACTTTTAAAATGTTGACTTGGGAAGCATTTTTTTTTTTTGCAGATATGGAATGCATTGAGGTTTAAATTGGATGGTATATAGCACTGAACGCTTTTTTGTTACATAGTTTCAAAAAGATGAAATATACTGGATATTATTATTATTAAAGGTACTTATATAGCGCCGTCAATTTACGCAGCGCTTTACATATACATTGTACATTCACATCGGTCCCTACCCTCAAGGAGCTTACAATTTAATGCCCCGTACACACGAGCGGAATTTCCTTGGATGGTTTTTCCGACGGGATTCCGCTCAAGCTTGCCTTGCATACACACGGTCACACAAAAGTTCTCTGAACTTCCGACCGTCAAGAATGCGGTGACGTAGAACACTACGACGAGCCGAGAAATTGAAGTTCAATACTTCCGAGCATGCGTCGAATTGTTTCCGAACATGCGTAGGAATTTTGTGCATTGGAATTGCATACAGACGATCGCATTTTCGGATGGGAACTTTTTCTGACCGAAAAATAGAGAACCTGCTCTCAATCTTTTGCTGGCTGGAATTCCGCCAGCAAAAGTCCGATGGAGCATGCACACGGTCGCATTTACACCATCATGTGGTTTTATATTGGCCACAACGTGGGATTGGGAAAAACCCACAAAAACCACATTGTCTGCGTTGTGACTATCACATTTTATAGTAGATGTAAACACAACCACTGAAAACTTTTGTCATTTTCAATTTCTTTTTTTAATCTGTAACTTTTATTTCTTTTAAATCCTGGTCATCCTGTGATGAAGGTCCTTGACAACTCTATGGGGTGACAACTCTCAATCTCCAGATTGTGTCCCTTCATCGCTACTCTGTCACAGGGATGTTCAACTTCATAAAAGGGGCTACCAATTCCTGACCCCCTGAACTTACATTCACCCTGGACTCTGTGTGTTATTACTCCTGACCCCTTCACTTTGTGCATAATTTACAATGACCCTGGGCTATGTGTGTTACTTACTCCTGACCCCTGCACTTTGTGCATAACCTTACAATGACCCTGGACTATGTGTGTTACTTACTCCTGACCACTGAACTCCATGCAACATTTACAATGACCCTGGGCTATGTGTGTTACTTACTCCTGACCCCTTCACTTGTGCATAATTTACAATGACCCTGGACTCTGTGTGTTACTTACTCCTGACCCCTCGACTTTGTGCATAACCTTACAATGACCCTGGGCTATGTGTGTTACTTACTCCTGACCACTCAACTCCATGCAAAATTTACAATGACCCTGGGCTATGTGCATTACTTACGCCTGACCCCTGGACTTTGTGCATAACTTACAATGACCCTGGGCTATGTGTGTTATTACTCCTGACCACTGAACTCCATGCAGAATTTACAATGATGCTGGGCTATGTGTATTACTTACTCCTGACCCCTTCACTTTTTACATAATTTACAATGACCCTGGGCTATGTGTGTTACTTCCTCCTGACCCCTGCACTTTGTGCATAACCTACAATGACCCTGGGCTATGTGTGTTGAGTCGTGACCACTGAACTCTATGCAAATTTTACAATGACCCTGGGCTATGTGTGTTACTTACTCCTGACCACTGAACTCCATGCAAAATTTACAATTACCCTGATGACTGTTTACTATGCTTCAGTTTGTAAATGAACAGGAAGCCGCTCAGCACAGAGCACTTCCCATTCATTCACTGACCAGGGCAGCTGAGACTGCAGAGAAAAGGGACTGGGTATTCCTTTTTAGACCCCTGATATTTTACCAAAGCCACCCAACAGAGCTCCTAAAAATTGTAAAAAATAAATAAAGCATAATAATAATAATAATAATAATAATAATAATAATAATAATAATAATGTTTTAAAATAATTAAATAAATTACAAAAAATAATTTAAAAAAATGAAATAATAAAATAAAAAAAACTACTGCCACCATCCTTTGCGCTACTGACACATCCACTGCTCTACTGACACCGTCCATGTTTTAATACATTTTAAAATGTTTGTTTACATTTATTTATAAGAGTGCGCTGTGTGTATATATATATATATATATATATATATATATATATATATATATACATACATACATACACATGTGTGTCTGAGCTTTGGGGTACACACCCTATTGCAATAGGCTGCGCACACCTATGACACTATGAGTGTGTGTTACTTACTCCTGACCCCTGCACTCTGTACATAACTTACAATGACCCTGGACTCTGTGTGTTAATTACTCCTGACCCCTACAATCTGCGCATAACTTACAATGACCCTGGACTCTGTGTGTTACTTACTCCTGACCCCTGCACTTTGTACATAACTTACAATGACCCTGGACTCTGTGTGTTACTTACTCCTGACATTTGCACTCTGTACATAACTTACAATGACCCTGGACTCTGTGTGTTACTTACTCCTGACCCTTGCACTCTGTACATAACTTACAATGACCCTGGACTCTGTGTGTTAATTACTCCTGACCCCTACAATCTGCGCATAACTTACAATGACCCTGGACTCTGTGTGTTACTTACTCCTGATCTCTGCACTCTGTACATAACTTACAATGACCCAGGACTCTGTGTGTTACTTACTCCTGACCCTTGCACTCTGTAAATAACCTGTACATAATTTGTCATAAGAAAATTATATACATTTCATTTGTGTACAATGTTGCATGACCACGCAATTGTCAGTTAAACTAATGCAGTGCCAAAAAACAAAAAATGGCCTGGCCATGAAGGGGGTTAAAGGAGGGCAAGTGGTTAAACAGTGGATGACAGCACTCCACCATCATCCATTGGCATGCAGTCAATCGATGAGTGCCATCATCCAAACAATGGATGGACCACCCTCCAGTATCATACATGGCATATACATATGATCAGCCATCAGGTGAACGGGCACCTCGAAGTATCTGCGGACAAGAATGGACTGACCTGGAGCAGTATTTCTTATGGTCAATTGGTCATCACTGGGACAGAGTTCTCCTATCATCCTCCCAACAAATATTATTACCGTACAGGTTACTCTCTTCCTTGTGAATTCCAGCAATGTTGGACACGAGGCCTTTCCATAGCCTGAGCTATCTGTATAGGACATTTCCTAAATAGAATGTGGAATAGGTGGGAACTTGATGGGAATGTGGTGTGTAATCAGCAATGGAGATATATTTAGTGTCTTGTTCTGTTGTACACAATGGAATTTTTCTTATCGTGAAATACTACGTGACCGGCAGGCGCGCGGCCCTCAGACCACCTCACACCGCCTGTTATGGTAATAGCTGATATTATAAAAAATGACTCTAAAGCAGGAATTCCAAGCAGCCGCATTTCGGTAAGGCCAGGGAAATTACTGACCGAGCACCTCAACTATCTACTGTATACGATGGTTAATTACCAACCAGTTAACTTTTCTTTAAGTTACCTGTATGCTAAACTCAGCAACCTTAAGGTGGACCTTTTGGGAATTTTTTTAAGACGTTGTGAATAAAATTCCTGACATATCACCATACTGGATATACTCTATATTGTCAAAAGTATTGGGATGCTTTTTTTTTTTCATGCACATGGTTTGAATAAATAGGTCTAGTACCCATTTGGTGGCCCATGGGTACTTCGCATATTGACCGTGCAACGTCCTATATTGGATACATTATTGAAAACTGGAAAAATCATGGACTTTAAAGGCACATATGTATAAAAATAATTTTTTTTATTGATCTGCATTAAGTTTTTTTGTTTACAATATAACGATTGAGTAAATAATAACGGTCATGGACAAAGTGTAAATGCCCTCTAACAGTATAGCATATATGGAACCATGTTCATAGTAAGGAATACACCAGAAGGTTCACATATCTTCCAGATACTGGGGTATGACTTGTTCTCGGGGAACCTCATGAGTTCTGCTCTACGTGCTTCGTGACCTACTCGCTTTTTCAGGAGCTTTAAATAATAATGGAATGTCTGGATCAAAGAGCTCACCCCTAAGGCCAGGTGGGGGACCCAAGCACGGCCGCAGTATGGCTCAATTGTCAGATGTTGGGACATACAGATCTGGTATTCAAGATTTCATTTAACTGATGTGCAGTCATGTTGGAACACGAAGGGGCCATCTCCAAACTGTTCCCACAAAGTTGGAGGAATGAAATTGTCCAAAGTGTCTTGGTATGCTGACACCCTAATGCCCCGTACACACGGTCGGAATTTCCGACAACAAATGTTCGATGGGAGCTCGTTGTCGGAAATTCCGACCGTGTGTAGGCTCCATCGGACATTTTCCTTCGGAATTTCCGACAAAGAAGATTTGAGAGCTGGATCTCAAATTTTCCGACGACAAAATCCGTTGTCGGAAATTCCGATCGTGTGTACACAATTCCGACGCACGAAATTCCACGCATGCTCGGAATCAAGCAGAAGAGCCGCACTGGCTATTGAACTTCATTTTTCTCGGCTCGTTGTACGTCACTGCGTTCTTGGCGTTTGGAATTTCTGACAACATTTGTGTGACCGTGTGTACGCAAGACAAGTTTGAGCCAACATCCGTCGGGAAAAAAAACATGGATGGATTTTGTTGTCGGAACGTGCGATCGTGTGTACGCAGCATAAGGGTTCCCTTCACTGGAACACTGATCTTACCTGAGGCAAGTGAGGCCTGCAGTTCTTTAGATGTTGCTCTGGGTTCTTTTATGACCTTCTGGATGAGTCGTCGTCATGCTCTTGAAGTAATTTTTGTAGGCCGGCAACCCCTGGAAAGGTTCATCACTGTTCCAAGTCATCTCCAGTCAAGTTCCTCCACTCCAAACTCACTCATCCATGTCTTTATGGACCTTGCTTTGTGCACTGGTGCGCAGTCATGTTGGAACAGGAAGGGGCCATCCCCAAACTGTTCCAACAAAGTTGGGAGCATGAAATTGTCCAAAATGTCTTGGTATGCTGACGCCTTAAGAGTTCCCTTCTCTGGAACTAAGGGGCCAAGCCCAACCCCTGAAAAACAAACCCACACCATAATCCCCCCTCCACCAAATGGTTTGGACCAGTGCACAAAGCAAGGTCCATAAAGACATCTATGAGCGAGTCTGGGTTGAGTCCTGAAGTCAACCCGATAGAACACCTTTGGGATGAATTAGAGCGGAGACTGCCCGCCTGGCCTTCTTGTCCAACGTCAGTTCCTGACCTCACAAATGCGCTTCTGAAAGAATGGTCAACCATTCCCATAGACACACTCCTAAACCTTGTGGACAGCCTTCCCAGAAGAGTTGAAGCTGTTATAGCTGCAAAGGGTGGGCCAACTCAATATTGAACCCTACTGACTAAGACTGGGATGCCGTTAAAGTTGATGTGCGTGTAAAGGCAGGCGTACCAATACTTTTTACAATATAGTGTATGTTCTTTCAATTATGGGGGGATCATTATCACACGCAGGCATTACCCTAGGGTGGTCTGCATGCCAATGAAGCATGTCCAGGAACTCCCACTCCTCCAGACTGACCATCATCCACCCATCAAGGCATTGTGATATTTGCTTAACTCCTCCCAAGAGTAAGTCCATTGCTTGCATCAGGGATGAGGGCTCTCAAGAGGAGTACCGGCACAGGGTGCTGTGATGTTTTCAGGAAGTATTGTAAAGCACCCTGTTGGCCCCTCCCATCCGCCATGATCTGCCTTCATTGCATAGGGACCCAATGATGACATGTAATGAAAACAGCAAGGGTTTATTTAAAAAATGTTTTCAGCATGTTGATGAAGCGGGGTAGGGATGCATCAAGGACCAGGGGCTCAGCCAGCTTTTGCTGTTTCCAAAAACTGGTTGGAGTTAAACCTTATCATTATAATCTGTGATTTCTACCATAATCCTACACCCACAAAATGGCATTTTTTTTTTTATCCAGTGGCCCTCTAATTAAGCCTATTAACCACTTGCCAACCAGCCGCCGTCATTATACTGCGGCAGGTCGGCTCTTTCCCGCGAATTGCCGTAGCTGTACATCGGCTCCTTTAAGAGCCGTAGTAGGCGCTCGCATGCCCCCAGCTGCAAGGCGGGGGACCCGATGTGCGTGGCCGGCGACCGCGATGTCCGCCGGCCACCCAAAAGAGAGCCAGAACGGGGAATTGTTCAATGTTAACAGAGAGGTCCCGTTCTGATAAGGGAGGAGAGAGAGATCTGCTATTCCTAGTGATCAGGAACAGCGATCTCTCTCCTCCTCCAGTCAGTCCCCTCCCCCCACAGTTAGAAGCACCTCCCAGGGAACACATTTAACCCATTAATCGACCCCTAGTGTTAACCCCTTCCCTGCCAGTGACATTTACACAGTAAACGGTGTATTTTTTTTTTTAGCACTGAACGCTGTATAAATGTCAATGGTCCCAAAAAAGTGTCCGATCTGTCCGTCGCAATGTTGTAGTCCCGCTAAGAAACGCAGATCGCCACCATTACTAGAAAAAATTAAAAACATAAAAATGCCCTAAATCTATTCACTATTTTGTAGACACCATAACTTTTCCACATACCAATCAATAAACGCTTATTGCGTTTTTTTTTTTTTATACCAAAAATATGTAGAATATATATCGGCATAAACTGATGAAGAAATTTTTTTTTACATTTTTTGGGGGGATATTTATTATAGCAAAAAGTAAAAAATGTTTTTTTTTTTTTTCAAAATTGTCGCTCTTTTTTTATAGCGCAAAAAATAACATCCGCAGAGATTATTAAATACCACCAAAAGAAAGCTCTATTTGTGGGGAGAAAAAAAAGGATGTCAATTTTGTTTGGGTACAACGTCGCACGACCGCGCAATTGTCAGTTAAAGTGGCTCAGTGCCGAATCGCAGAACGTGGCCTGGTCATTAAGGGGGAAAACCTTCGGGTCTGTACGTGATTAAAGCTTTGGGTTCGTGGCAGGTGGTCATGCGTTGCCGTAATCTTTTCCTTGGCTGGTTTTGTTATTTGCTTCCATATCAGAGAGAAAACATTGTTGTGTCTGTGTTCAGCTATTACTGTAATTATTGTCAGTATAAAAGGGTCTTTTTCCTCTCCAACAGGCATTATGTATTTACCCAAGACCCAATAATCACAGTACAACTGTACGGGAGGGGAAAAACACTAGTCAGCCACTGGTTTATGGCAGTATGTGTTCTATTTAAAGGTATCCTGCCTGTGATAGAGGGACATGGCAGATTGTGTGTATGATGTCTGCAGGGCGTGCTTCTAAAGGATTTCCGATCTGACTTTATTACATACTCGGATTACTTGAGGCAGATTGATGCCAACCAGGGGCTTTGCTAGGAGGTCTGCAAAAAATCTGGGGCTAGAGCCCATAGCAGCGGTCGCCAACCTTTTTGCAGGCTCGGGGTGGGGGGCAGGCCGGTGGTAAGCAATTTTTAGTGGGCAAAGGCAGGTGTTGGCGTTTCAATCATCATGGCACCGTGGTTGATATGGTGTCAGGATGATTGAAGCGCATTGTCTCCATTATTACATTCTAATATATAATGAAGGGGTTCAACTCACCATAATGCAGAATCAGTGGGAGCCCTGGGCGTGTAACTTGCCACCGTCGCCTGTCACCAGATGCAGCGTGTCACTTGCCACATCTCCTGCCACAAGATGCAGCTTTTTAACTTGCCACCGTCACCTGCCATCAGATGTGGATTGTCACTTGCCACGTCACTTGCCACCATTTGCAGATTGTCACTTGCCACCATTTGCAGATTGTCACTTGCCACGTCAGTTGTCATGTCACCTGCCACCATTTGCAGATTGCCACGTCACCTGCCACCATTTGCAGATTGTCACTTGCCACGTCACCTACCACCATTTGCAGATTGTCACTTGCCACGTCACTTGTCACGTCACCTGCCCCCATTTGCAGATTGTCACTTGCCACGTCACTTGCCACCATTTGCAGATTGTCACTTGCCACCATTTGCAGATTGTCACTTGCCACATCACTTGCAGATTGTTACCTGCCACCTGATGCGGATTGCCACTTGCCAACTGATGTGGATTGTTACTTGCCACGTCACCTGCTACCATTAGCAGATTGTCACTTGCCAAGTCACCTGCCACTAGATGTGGGCTGTCACTTGCCAACTGATGTGGATTGTCGTGGATCTTCACTTACCATGCCAGCCAGTGCCACAAAATGTGCATTGTTGCTGCATTGGTGGCAGACTGGCAGCACTGGTCCATTTAGTGAGGGCAGGAGAGCGGAGATGCGGGGCGGGCAGTGAGAGATGATGTAAACTCTCTGCTCCCCGCCACATCTCTGACATTGAAGAGGCCCGCGCTGTGAGGGCGGAAGAGCACTGATGTGTGGCGGGCAGTGAGAGATAATGTCATTTCTCTGCTCCCCGCCGCACATCGCTCCCACATTGAAGTGGTCCGACTGTGAGGGCGGAGGAGTGGTGGAGCGGGCAGAGAGGGATGATGTCATCTCTACTCGTCCACCCGCTTGTCTCTCTCCTCCACCCCTAATGCAGCCGCAGCTGCGACCCTGCGGCAAGAGACTCGGAGCTATGGGCTCCAGATTCGGGGCTCCAGCCTCGATAGCCACCCCCTGGCAACGCCTATGATGTTACAAAATTTTGTGTAGCCGACAGCGGACTACAGTTAGTTATCTGGCACTGCAGACTCCCCTCTCCTTTCTTAGACCGTCTCTATGGGCCTACAAAACACTTGCATCGTCTTCCTGAGTCCAGCAGCAGTGTGGGGACTGTAGTCTCCTAAACAGAAATCCTGGATCTGCAGAACTATAGATATGTGCAATTCATTTAGTCCCAAATTAGTTTTTCTGAAATTCCCAAATTTTTAAATTTCTGAATGTTCAAATTCCCAAATTTCCGAAAATTCGGAATTTTGGAAATTGGAGAATTCTGAATTTTGAAAAATTTGAAATTTCTGAAATTCAAAATTTCTGAAATTCCAAATTGGAAAATTTCGGAAATTTGAAAATTCGAAATTAGGAAATTTGAAAATTCAGAAATTTGAAAATTCATAATTCGAAAAATCGGAAATGCGAAAATTCGGAAATTCGAATTTTCGGATTTCCGAATTTTTGAATTTCCAAATTTTCCAATATCCAAATTTTCCAATTTCCAAATTTCCGAAAAAAGCAAAAAAATGAAACGAAAAACGAACACATTTTTTGTCAATGCACATGTCTAGCCTGGACTACACATCCCAGCATGCCATCTGCTCCAGAGAAAGAACCGTGGGAGAATCTTTAAAAGGGTCAGCTGATTAGGCCTAAACTCTCCATCAAGTAAACACCCCTCAGCTGCTGTGCGAGAGGACTACGACCTACCACACAGCAAAACGGCGATCCTAGCTCCGACCCAGGCTGGTCCAAAGCCGCTTGCTACATGAAGGGGCATCACTGCAGCCTTGCAGTAACCAGCCAGATCAGAAGACTCGCCATCCTAGCAGCTGGTCCGGCATCTCTGCCGTTCTGCAGAAGGATGTACCGACTTGGATCACTCTTCAGGAGGTTGCTATGCTGTTCTTCAGTTTGGTGAGAGGGCATCCGCTCAATACAATCTCTGCTTGATCTTAGTTCACAGAAAACTGTATATAGACATCTAACACCTGGAATTGCCTTATCTTATCTCACAGAACACTGTATACAGACACCTCAAACCTGGAATTGCCTTATCTTATCTCACAGAACACTGTATATAGACACCTCACACCTGGATTTGCCTTAACTTATCTCACAGAACACTGTATATAGACACCTCACACCTGGAATTGCCTTATCTTATCTCACAGAACACTGTATATAGACACCTCACACCTGGAATTGCTGTATCTTATCTCACAGAACACTGTATATAGACACCTCACACCTGGAATTGCCTTATCTTATCTCACAGAACACTGTATATAGACACCTCACACCTGGAATTGCTGTATCTTATCTCACAGAACACTGTATATAGACACCTCACACCTGGAATTGTCTTATCTTATCTCACAGAACACAGTATATAGACACCTCACACCTGGATTTGCCTTATCTTATCTCACAGAACACTATATATAGACACCTCACACCTGGAATTGCCTTATCTTATCTCACAGAACACTGTATATAGACACCTCACACCTGGAATTGCCTTATCTTATCTCACAGAACACTGTATATAGACACCTCACACCTGAAATTGCCTTATCCTATCTCACAGAACACTGTATATAGACACCTCACACCTGGAATTGCCTTATCTTATCTCACAGAACACTATATATAGACACCTCACACCTGGAATTGCCTTATCTTATCTCACAGAACACTGTATATAGACACCTCACACCTGGAATTGCCTTATCTTATCTCACAGAACACTGTATATAGACACCTCACACCTGGAATTGCCTTATCTTATCTCACAGAACACTGTATATAGACACCTCACACCTGGAATTGCCTTATTTTATCTCACAGAACACTGTATACAGACACCTCACACCTGGAATTGCCTTATCTTATCTCACAGAACACTGTATATAGACACCTCACACCTGGAATTGCCTTATCTTATCTCACAGAACACTGTATATAGACACCTGGAATTGCTGTATCTTATCTCACAGAACACTGTATATAGACACCTCACACCTGGAATTGCCTTATCTTATCTCACAGAACATTGTATACAGACACCTCACACCTGGAATTGCCTTATCTTATCTCACAGAACACTGTATATAGACACCTCACACCTGGAATTGCCTTATCTTATCTCACAGAACACTGTATATAGACACCTCACACCTGGAATTGTCTTATCTTATCTCACAGAACACAGTATATAGACACCTCACACCTGGATTTGCCTTATCTTATCTCACAGAACACTATATATAGACACCTCACACCTGGAATTGCCTTATCTTATCTCACAGAACACAGTATATAGACACCACACACCTGGATTTGCCTTATCTTATCTCACAGAACACTATATATAGACACCTCACACCTGGAATTGCCTTATCTTATCTCACAGAACACTGTATATAGACACCTCACACCTGGAATTGCCTTATCTTATCTCACAGAACACTGTATATAGACACCTCACACCTGGATTTGCCTTATCCTATCTCACAGAACACTGTATATAGACACCTCACACCTGGAATTGCCTTATCTTATCTCACAGAACACAGTATATAGACACCTCACACCTGGATTTGCCTTATCTTATCTCACAGAACACTATATATAGACACCTCACACCTGGAATTGCCTTATCTTATCTCACAGAACACAGTATATAGACACCACACACCTGGATTTGCCTTATCTTATCTCACAGAACACTATATATAGACACCTCACACCTGGAATTGCCTTATCTTATCTCACAGAACACTGTATATAGACACCTCACACCTGGAATTGCCTTATCTTATCTCACAGAACACTGTATATAGACACCTCACACCTGGATTTGCCTTATCCTATCTCACAGAACACTGTATATAGACACCTCACACCTGGAATTGCCTTATCTTATCTCACAGAACACTATATATAGACACCTCACACCTGGAATTGCCTTATCTTATCTCACAGAACACTGTATATAGACACCTCACACCTGGAATTGCCTTATCTTATCTCACAGAACACTGTATATAGACACCTCACACCTGGAATTGCCTTATCTTATCTCACAGAACACTGTATATAGACACCTCACACCTGGAATTGTCTTATCTTATCTCACAGAACACAGTATATAGACACCTCACACCTGGATTTGCCTTATCTTATCTCACAGAACACTATATATAGACACCTCACACCTGGAATTGCCTTATCTTATCTCACAGAACACTGTATATAGACACCTCACACCTGGAATTGCCTTATCTTATCTCACAGAACACAGTATATAGACACCACACACCTGGATTTGCCTTATCTTATCTCACAGAACACTATATATAGACACCTCACACCTGGAATTGCCTTATCTTATCTCACAGAACACTGTATATAGACACCTCACACCTGGAATTGCCTTATCTTATCTCACAGAACACTGTATATAGACACCTCACACCTGAAATTGCCTTATCCTATCTCACAGAACACTGTATATAGACACCTCACACCTGGAATTGCCTTATCTTATCTCACAGAACACTATATATAGACACCTCACACCTGGAATTGCCTTATCTTATCTCACAGAACACTGTATATAGACACCTCACACCTGGAATTGCCTTATCTTATCTCACAGAACACTGTATATAGACACCTCACACCTGGAATTGCCTTATCTTATCTCACAGAACACTGTATATAGACACCTCACACCTGGAATTGCCTTATTTTATCTCACAGAACACTGTATACAGACACCTCACACCTGGAATTGCCTTATCTTATCTCACAGAACACTGTATATAGACACCTCACACCTGGAATTGCCTTATCTTATCTCACAGAACACTGTATATAGACACCTGGAATTGCTGTATCTTATCTCACAGAACACTGTATATAGACACCTCACACCTGGAATTGCCTTATCTTATCTCACAGAACATTGTATACAGACACCTCACACCTGGAATTGCCTTATCTTATCTCACAGAACACTGTATATAGACACCTCACACCTGGAATTGCCTTATCTTATCTCACAGAACACTGTATATAGACACCTCACACCTGGAATTGTCTTATCTTATCTCACAGAACACAGTATATAGACACCTCACACCTGGATTTGCCTTATCTTATCTCACAGAACACTATATATAGACACCTCACACCTGGAATTGCCTTATCTTATCTCACAGAACACTGTATATAGACACCTCACACCTGGAATTGCCTTATCTTATCTCACAGAACACAGTATATAGACACCACACACCTGGATTTGCCTTATCTTATCTCACAGAACACTATATATAGACACCTCACACCTGGAATTGCCTTATCTTATCTCACAGAACACTGTATATAGACACCTCACACCTGGAATTGCCTTATCTTATCTCACAGAACACTGTATATAGACACCTCACACCTGGATTTGCCTTATCCTATCTCACAGAACACTGTATATAGACACCTCACACCTGGAATTGCCTTATCTTATCTCACAGAACACTATATATAGACACCTCACACCTGGAATTGCCTTATCTTATCTCACAGAACACTGTATATAGACACCTCACACCTGGAATTGCCTTATCTTATCTCACAGAACACTGTATATAGACACCTCACACCTGGAATTGCCTTATCTTATCTCACAGAACACTGTATATAGACACCTCACACCTGGAATTGCCTTATTTTATCTCACAGAACACTGTATACAGACACCTCACACCTGGAATTGCCTTATCTTATCTCACAGAACACTGTATATAGACACCTGGAATTGCCTTATCTTATCTCACAGAACACTGTATACAGACACCTCACACCTGGAATTGCCTTATCTTATCTCACAGAACACTGTATACAGACACCTTACACCTGGAATTACCCTAAGGATTACAACTAGCCAGGCACAACTGCTTGCTTTGATTACACATCACTGTGCCACACTCAGGATTCTTGTTCTATGAGCTCCAACATGCCGGTGAAGATAAATGCAAGGCCTTGCATTCTGGACACTGTTATCCTATTGCTATTTAAAGGGACACACCCCTCAGATCTAGAATACCTAATCTCTGATTAGGATTAAAGGTATAATAAGCCATCCTGGGGTCCTCTGTTTAGCCGTAATAGTATATACAGCAAGCAGTAGTTTTCCTTAGATATTCATTCATTTATTGTTTGCTTCTATGTTTATTGCTATTTTATATTTTTGATTCCATGCTGTTTTTTACTTGCCTCATGGGACCTTTTCAACTGAGTTTTGGCTGTTTACCCAGGACTTAGCTGACTAATATCCTGTTACACGACTCTCCCTTTGAACGAGTAAAACCAGAGAGAACGAATAAACTTGCATTGTGTCGGTGTATTATTTAAAACAATAAAATGGGAAGTGTGGGACTTTAAATGAGGCCAGTGGACAAGGTGGAGGTTGATGAGATAAAATGCATATTTATTGGTCATACAGAATTATATAAAGCATGTCAGTAGAAAATAACCACATGATGAAAAACATTGTAATAAATGTCATTTCATAATTTGTCGCACACACATATGTATGCGCATGCAATATAGGAATCAAGGATACAAGTATATATCTACTAGACGCCACATGATGGTCTCAACTGATGCGTAAATAAATGCAGTAATAACATATAAATACATAAATGCAGCCCTTGCAATGAAAATAAAAAATGTTTGTCAAACAACAAAACCATGATAGATTGATGAAAAATGTTCTGAGTTGATGGTATGATGTGGGTGTGTGTCTGCATCACAAATTGTCCGACGCGTTTCGTGTATATCATGTATGTATTATTTAAAGGTAGATACAGCATGTCTGAACCTAGAGTGTCAGGAGGCTGTAAAGTTCACAGGGTCAAAGTGGCGCAGATGAACATGCAATTCTAAGCAACCCCCAAGGGGGCAGTGCTACATTTGTAAATAAGTAATTTTTCTCCTTCACTGATGTGCGCTGATAAGGCTGCACTGACGGGCACTGATAGGTGGCACTGATATGCAGCACAGATGGGCACTGATAAGTGGCACTGATGGGCAGCCTTTATGGGCACTGATGGGAACTAATAGGCGGCACTGATGGGCAGCGTTTATGGCCACTGCTGGGCGCCAATAAGCAGCACTGATGGGCGGCACTGATGGGCACTGATGAGGAGGCACTGACAGGCATCACTGATGGGCACTAAAAGGCAGCACTGATGGGCACTAATTGGCACCACTAATGGGCAGCCTTTATGGGCACTGATAGACGCCACTAATAAGCGGCACTGATGGGTGGCACTGATGAGGAGCCACTGACAGGCAGCACTGATGGGCACCTAGAGGCAGCACTGAGGGGCACTGATTGGCACCACTGGTGGGAACTGGCAGGCATCGCTGATGGGGCTGCACTGATAATCAATGCACTCTCCTCTACTCATGCATTATCAGCGCAATTAGAGGAATGGCGATAACCGGCACTTTCTATTTATACTGGTCTAGAGCCTACGTCATAGGTTCTTTACTGTGATCGGAGATGCGGTGTGTCTGAGCGACACACCACACCAACGATCGCCACGCTGCACTCCTTGTCCTGAAGGGGGTGATATGACGTCCATTGAGAACCGCCCGCCATTTTGCTATAGGTCGAGCGGGAAGGTGTTAAGGCAGTCCATAGACGAGTCGAGAACCGAACGTTGATCGAAAAACAGAAATGGCGTACAGGATTGTGCCATCGTTTGTTTGATTTTTTTTTAAACAAAATCCAGCATGTTGGACCAGGCACTCGCGATTGCGACACGAAAATTATGCAGCTGGCACCCGAATGATGCGAAAAACCAATGACCAAAATTTTCGTTTGGTTTCCGACTCGTCTATGGCTGGCCTAAGGTCACTCGGGCGCTATTTAAAGAAAAAAAAAAAATGCCTGCATGAAAAAAATGAAAGCCCGACTGAACTTTCGGCTTAATCCTTTCATTGCCAGAGGCATTTTTGGTTTACATGTTTAAAAAAAAAATAATAATTTTAGGCCTGATTACATAAAATCCCCCAAAATATTATTTTATTATATTTTTTTTTCTGAAAGCAGACACCCCTAGAGAATAAAATAGTGACAAAACAAAAGCAAAGAAATTCCCGGCTCAACTTACCGACCAGCCTGCTAACCAACCAACCAATCCTGTAACAGTATGCGTTAAAAACAGGGGTTTAGTTTGCACACATTTGCAAATACATACATAAGTCAAGGCACCCCAGTATTTTCTGTAGTCTTAACTCTAAATTTCTTTGGTTTTGTTTTACACGCGTTGTCCTTCCATGTGCTCCTTGCTCAAAGGCCAGTTATAGGCGGGGGCAGTGGCCATTTGTTTGTACTGTTGGAATACTGGTGAGGGGACGCACTGGACACCTTTGCTGCCATTGTGCTATATGTTGAATGTCCAGTGGTTAATTTTAGGGCAAACAAACACAAATTACCCAATTTTTCTTTGTAAAACATAAAAGATAAGGTTGCAGTGAGTGAATATATAAATATAAATAAATAGTAAATATACCCAACGTGTCAACGTTAAAATTGCGTGCACCCATGAAATGGTGACAAACGTATACCCGATATTTTCCATAGGCGATGCTTTAAAAGCCTCTACAGGTCATCAGTTTAGAGTTAACTGTGAATAATGAGCCTAGAATTATTGCTCCGACTCCGGTGTGCACAGCCATATGTAACGTGTCAGCATTTTCATAGGTGCCCCCAACGCGGGCATTTGCGTTGGTGTGAAAGTGGGGGGTGTTGGGGCTGAAACTTTTTCTGGGGGGGGGGGTGTTTAAGTGCTTGGGTGGAACTTTTTACATCTGTGCCGCTGTGGTTGTGTCTCCCTGAACTCACTCTGGGTGGAACATAGTCCCCGTGTCCTTGCAGCTGCTATTATCTCAATAGACATTTATGGGACCACCGACTTGGGAAAGCATGGAACACCTGTGCAACTTGCAAAACAAGGCCCTGCTTGAGGCATGCCAGTAATCGCCCATGTGAATGAGGCCGAAGGCACACAATGCTGCTGCCCTACACTAGAACCTCATCCATCTTTAAAATATGGTGGTGGGACACAAACCCACAACCTATGAATACCGATCCCTTTCTAGAAGTCCAATGAAGTCTATTTCAATACAGGGCCAATAGTTCAGCCCTTTGCTGTTCCATATTTTCAATAGACACGTGCGATTAGTTTCGTACGAATCGGACATTCGTACGAATTTTTCGGAAATTCGTACATTCCTGAGGATCCAAAATGCAAATTTTTATGCATACAAATTTTGTACGAAATACGAAATTTTGTTTACAAACTTCGGATCCAAATTCCGTTACAACAGAATCGCACAAAATAAGAATGTTCGTTAATTACGATTATCTGTTATGATGAAGTAAAAAACCCTAGGAAGTCAGCACAGCACAGGGATGGTGGGGGCCCCTCATATTGATAAATTCATCATAACAAACATTCATAATTGTTATGAAAAGTTAACGAACCTAAAAGTTAAAAACCCAGGAAGTCAGCACAGCACAGGGATGGTGGGAGCCCCTCATATTGATAAATTCATCATAACAAACATTCATAATTGTTATGAAAAGTTAACGAACCTAAAAGTTAAAAACCCAGGAAGTCAGCACAGCACAGGGATGGTGGGAGCCCCTCATAATGGGCACAGCGGGTGTACAGACCTGGGAACTCTGCACAGGGATGGTGGGAACCCCTCATAATGATAAATTCATCATAACGAACATTCGTAATTGTTACGAAAAGTTAACGAACCTAAAGAAAATTCGTATTTGGTACGAATCCAAATTGAATTTCGGACACGAAATACGAATCAATTCTAAAACGAAACGGAATGGAACTAAACAAAACAAATTTATTGACAGCGCACATGTCTAATTTTCAATACTTTTCAACTGCTGGGGGAGCACATTGCAGGGGCTTCTGTCCTTAAGGCTTCTTTCTCTAGGTGATTCTTTCTACAAGTGATATGCACTTCAATCTCTGCTTGATGTTCTGCCTCATCTAAACATTCCTTCTCTATCTCTCCACAGTTATGTGTCAGCTCAACCACATCTTCCACCTTTAAATGAAATTGGGATCAGTTTGTTCTTTCTGTGTATGTGGCCTTCTCTATCTCTCTGTAACATGCGCTCTCTACCATTCCTTCTGACACTTGTGTCCTCTCTCCTCAAACTCTCTTACCTTCACCCCTCTTCTCCACCCCCCTGCTTATACATATCACCCTGCCTTCTGTTCGCTCCCTACTACTGCTCCTACCAACTCTTGCTCATTCTACATCCATATACTGATAAAACCTCCAGTACTCTGAGGCATGCCCCTTCATATAAATCACACTCCCACATTACCTCCCTCACCCTCCTGCTTCTCCTAACCTCTGGAGACATATCGCCAAACCCTGGGCCGCCATCATCTATCTTTGCCCAACGCTCCCATCCCCCTACACCCTCTGGCAGCAGCCACAACCCACAGAACTTAGTCTCTATTTCTCTTCTTTCCAAAACCTGTGCCCTTTGGAATGCACGCTCTGTCTGTAACAAACTCACCGCCCTCCACAACCTCTTTATCACAAATTCTTTTAACCTACTTGCCATTACTGAAACCTGGCTTCATGAATCAGATACTACTTCTCCTGCTTCCCTCTCCCATTGTGGCCTTCTCTGGACTCACTCCCCCAGACCAAGTGCACGGAAGGGAGGTGGAGTGGGAATCCTTCTAGCCCCATGCAGCATCTATCAGGTACTTCACCCACCTCCCTCTCTGACACTCTCCTCTTTTGAGGCAGATTGCATTTGTCTATTCTCTCCCATTTCTCTAAGGATTGCTGTCATCTACCGGCCCCCTGGACCAGTATCAGCCTTCCTTGATGACTTCTCTGCCTGGCTACCCTACTTTCTCTCTTCTGAAATCCCCACATTTATTCTCGGTGACTTCAACATCCCTGTTAACATTAACACTACTATTACTTCTAAACTTTTCAGTCTAACCTCATCTACTGACCTAAAGCAATGGATACAGGCTCCTACTCACTCCAACGGCAACACCCTTGACCTTGTCTTCTCCTATCTGTGCAACCTTTCCACTCCCACTCTCTGATCACCACCTTATTTGTTTTGCTCTCTCCCTATCTTCCACCTCCTCTCCCTCCAACCGCCTAACAGTTACACGTAGAAACCTTTGCCACCTCAACCCTTCTCTTCTCTACTCTGCTACTAATCACCTCTATGACAAAATCTCACCACTGTCCTGCCCCAACCTAACCACTTTCATCTACAACAGCTCACTTTCTTCCTCCCTAGACAAGCTTGCCCCCCTCACTACATGCAGAATTAGGCCCCGACTGCTACAACCCTGGAAAACAGGTGACACCAGAAGTCTCAGAAAACGTAGCCGCGCTCTTGAGTGCCTGTGGCATAAGACTAAGTTCCAGGAATTCACACAAGATAAATCTGCCCTCCTAAAATACTATTCCTGCCTTCACACTGCCAAACAGACCTACTTTATCACACTCATTGACACCTTCTCATCCAGTCCACATCAACTCTTCTCTACCTTCAACACTCTACTCTGTCCTCCATTGCCTCCACCCTCTAACTCAGTCACTGCCCAGGAGATCGCCAATCACTTCAAAAATAAGATTGATATCCAAGATATCCAATGAGCAAAAACCTCCCCCATGCAACATCCCATGTCCACAGATACAATCATTTCTTCTCATTCAACCCTGCTACTATTAATGAGGTTGCTAAACTTTTATCTAACACTCATCTAACCACCTGCCCCCTGGTTCCTGCTCCCTCACAAATGCTACGCTCACCCTCTGACTCAATCCTACAATCTCTAACTCACATTTTCAACCTCTCCCTCTTTTGTGGCATCTTCCCAAACTCTGTAAAACATGCGCTAGTCACCCCCATACTTAAAAAGCCCTCACTGGACCCCACCAATCTTAACAACCTACGTCCCATCTCCTTACTCGCCTTCTCCTCCAAACTTCCTGAAAGACTGGTCTACAACCGACTGAGCGACCATCTGACCATGAATAAACTTCTTGATCCCCTTCAGTCCAGATTTCGCCCTCAACACTCCACGGAAACTGCTCTCCTTAAACTCTCAAATGACCTACTAACGGCTAAAACCAGCGGAACAATACTAATACTTCTCCTGGATCTCTCTGCGGGCCTTGACACAGTGGACCACCCCCTCCACCTCAATAAACTTCACTCTTTTGGTCCCCATGACTATACTCTTCGCTAGTTCTAATCCTACCTATCCCACTGCTCCTTCAGTGTCACTTACAACTCTACTTCAACCTCTCCTCTTCCTTTCTCCATTGGGGCCCCCCAAGGTTCTGTTCTTGGACCTCTCCTTTTCTCAGACATATACTAGCAGACATATCAGCCTGGATGTCACATCACTTCCTCAAACTCAATCTATCCAAAACTGAGCTCATGGAATTTCCTCCCTCGGGTGCCACTTCCCCTGATTTCTCTGTCAATATCAATGACTCAACTATCAACTTGTCCTCCCATGCCAAGGTCCTAGGTGTAATCCTGGACTCTGAACTAACCTTTTGGCCCCACATCCTATCGCTATCCAAACTTTGCCGCCCCAACCTCCTCAACATCTCCAAGATACGCCCCTTCCTAACCAATGTCACCACAAAGCTTCTAATCCACTCCCTGGTCATCTCCCGGCTCGACTACTGCCACTCCCTCCTCATTGGCTTACCTCTAAATAGGCTATCCCCATTTCAGTCCATCATGAACGCTGCTGCTAGGCTCATCCACCTCACAAACCGCTCAGCGTCTGCTATACCCCTCTGCCAATCCCTCCATTGGCTACCACTCAACCAACAAATTAAATTCAAGGCACTAACTATAACTTATAAAGCCATCCACAACCTGGCCCCCAGTTACATCACTAACCTAGTCTCAAAATACCAACCTAATCATTCTCTTCGCTCTTCCCAAGACCTCCTGCTCTCAAACTCCCTTGTCACCTCATCCCATGCTCACCTTCAGGACTTTTCCAGAGCCTCTCCCATCCTCTGGAATGCTCTACCCCAATTTATCCGATTTTCTCCTACTTTATCCACTTTCAGATCCCTGAAAATTCATCTCTTCAAAGAAGCCTATCTGGCCCCCACCTAACAACTGTACATTTATCTTCTCAATCAGCACATCGCCCACAGTTATTACCTCTTGTATCTCTTAACCTTCCCTTTTAGATTGTAAGCTCCAAGGAGCAGGGCCCTCTGATTCCTACTGTATTAAAATGTATTGTATTTGTACTGTCTACCCTCAAGTTGTAAAGCGCTACGTAAACTGTTGGCGCTGTATAAATCCTGCATAATAATTATCAGATTGTCATTCTAATGACTAATATCAGGGAGTGGTGTCAAAGTCCCTGTCAAAAGGCTGCTGAGAAAAAAATCAACTGACCACAAAGAGAGCCTGTAGACTGATAAACATCCAATAAGAGAAAGGAGCTAAGCATGGTCATTGTGCAGCATTAATGCATATACAAATTTAATTACAAATAGAGTTGGGCCAAACACCTCCCCGGCTTGGTTTACAACCAGAACTCTAGAACATCGCAAAAGTTCGGACCCCCAACCGCGAACCCAGTTTAAGTCTATGGGACCTGAACTTGAAAAATCAGAAGTGCCTATTTTGAAGACTTATATGCAAGTTATTGGCCATAAAGGGGTATGGGGGTCCAGGTAGTGCCCTGGGGAACATGTACCAATGCAAAAAATATTTTCTTTTAAAAGATCGTTTTTACAGAAGCAGTGATTTTAATGATGCTTAAAGTGAAACAATAAAAATCAAAAAAATCCTTTTAAATATAGTGCCTGGGGGGGGGGGGGCCTTAGTCTGCCTGTAAAGTGGCGCATCTGAAACGTGTATAGGACCTACTGCAGCAAAATTGACATTTATAAAAAAAAAAAGACATTTAAATTGATGGCAATACAATACCATTTCCGACAATACAAAAATGAAAAAAACGGCGTGAGCCCCCCCCCCCCCCCCCATCCATACCAGGCCCTTTGGGTCTGGTGTAGATTTTAAGGGGAACCCCATGCCAAAATGGAAAAAAAATGGCATGGTGTACCCCCCAAAATCCACACCAGATCCGAGCATGCAGCCCAGCAGGTCAGTAAAGTGGGGGGACGAGCGAGCACCCCCCCTTTTGAACCATACCAGGCCACATGCCATTAACATGGAGGGTGCTTTAGGGTGGGGGGGTGCTTTAGGGTGGGGGGCCCCAAAGCACCTTGTCCCCATGTTAATGGGGACAAGGGCCTCTTCCAGACAACCCTGGGTGGTGGTTGTGGGGGTCTGCAGGCAGGGGGCTTATCGGAAATCTGTAAGCCCCCTTTAATGAAGGTGGCCCTCAGATCCCGGCCCCCTCCATATGGGAATGAGTAGGGGTACATTGTCAAAAATAAATAGAGACAGGAAGTTTTTGACAATTCCTTTATTAAAAAAACAATGTCCCCCGATGTAGACTCTTCGTCAATTACGACGCCCCCGCAGCACCCGAAAAAAAAAAAAAATGCTCCGCCTGCAACGAAGGCTAACCGCCGGAAGCCCTCCCCGCCACTTGACAGTTCTTATATAGGTAAGGGGCAGTGCCACCTGGTGACATCACCTGGTGGCACTCCCTCCCTGTGACGTCACTGACCGGTGCATGCTGGGTCGGTGACGTCACTGACATTTTTTTGGGGGGGGTCTATTTTTGCTGGGTAGGTCTATTGTTATTGGCTGGGGGGGGTCTTATGTTGCTGAGGGGTCAATTGTTGCTAGGGGGATCTACTGTTGTGGGGGCAGCCTATTGTTGCTGCTGGGAGATCTGTTGTTTCTGCTAGGGGTCTATTGTTGCTGGGGTGGTATTTTGCTGCGGGGGGGGGGGCAATGTTGCTGGGGGGAGGTCTGTTGTTGTGTGGGGGGTCTATTGTTGCTGGGATGGGGGTCTATCAAATTCCATACAAATGACTTAGTAGCACAAAATGATACTTGGCTCTTGGCTCTGTATTCTCTGAAAAAGGGCACTACTGGGAGGTGGGTAGGGGTTGGCGCCAAGAGACCATGCTCAGAGGTGGGTAGGGGCAGAGACAAAGGGTGACTCATAAGGGCGGAGTTCTTGCACCTATTCTCTGAGAAAAAAAATATGAAACAAAAGTGCAGCGCTATAAATATATATAATATCTAGAAAGGAACAGGCTGACAGGAAGCCGCACACAATAATCAATTGTGCAAAAGAAATAATGAATATAAAATGAAATAAAATAACATGCACTAATCCAGTGTTAATATAGGTATCATAAGGTCAGTGCATTAAACATAAGATGGTTTTGGTACCAATCAAAAGTGAAAAACAAGAAATATATATATATATAAACAATGTAAACAATGTAGTAGCATATTATTTGTGTAAAAATTCCACTTAAATGCACATCATCACGATGCAAAGTCCATCAAACATAGAATGTCATAATATGCTCTTCCACATGCATGTCAAAAAATCATAAAAGTGGTGATGTTGCCGTGCTATTCAGACACCCAGGACTGTGCTTCCACCACCAGGGGAGAGGGGTGGGTACCAGAGGGCATGGACACACATGCCAGCGGCGGAGAGTCAAACAGACATGTAAGGACACCCAAGTCCAAAATTGCGATCTTCAATGGTGTAAAAGATGTAGGCACACGATCTCAACAGTGGGATGGGCGGAACGTATCACAGGCCGGAAAGCAACCACAATCTCCTGATCTAGTGTGGTGTCTTCAAAGATTTTTCTCCAGCAGTGGGTAAAAGGTAATCATAGAAAACAAAAAGGAAGGCTTCCACATGGTGTCGATCAAAAATAACGTATGGATTTATTGATAAAAAATACAGACATCCTTTAAGATGCATGCTTTAAAAATGTTATCGCAGATGAATTCATAAAATTTGGCACAATGTGCAGAGAGGAGATCCGACGCGTTTCGTCCTATGGGACTTCTACTGGGGTATAGGCCTGCTCGCCCACACTGCGCTATATATAGTAAAAAGATAATTAAACGATAAATAGAAGCTGGATGTTAGAACACCACGAGGGACAGCATGCGTACATCACCTCAATCTAACCCGCCAATGGTGAGGAGGCAACGTCAAAACCCCGTCATCACGAGGTCAAGTGTGTGTATAGCCTCGTTCTGGCCCACCAATCTACCTACCCCTCTCCCCTGGTGGTGGAAGCACAGTCCTGGGTGTCTGAATAGCACGGCAACATCCCCACTTTTATGATTTTTTTGACATGCATGTGGAAGAGCATATTATGACATTCTATGTTTGATGGAGGTTGCATCGTGATGATGTGCATTTAAGTGGCATTTTTTTTCACAAATAATATGCTAATACATTGTTTATCTATATATATATATATATATATATATATATATATATATATATATATATATATATATATATATATATATATATATATATTTCTTGTTTTTCACTTTTGATTGGTACCTCTGACCTTATGATACCTATATTAACACTTGATTAGTACAGTTTATTTTATTTTATTTCATTATTTCTTTTGCACAATTGATTTATTGTGTGCGGCTTCCTGTCAGCCGGTTCCTTTCTGGATATTATATAACTTCCTATAAATTCGTTTTGAAGACACTATCCTGCTTGGGAGTCTCTGCTTCATGCTACATTGAAAACGCATTGCAAGAACTGGCTTTCGCTTTGGATTTACGGTCTATGGAAAAACAGAGCTTCTGGAATTTCCAGCTCTCCAGGGATGAGGCTTGATGCAGTCTGACATAGTGCAGTGATATCGATTGAAAAAAGTCACGTGCTTGGATAAAAGCTTCATAAAACGAGCCATATGTAGAAGAAGCATAACTAAGAATCCTGATCCAAGAACGACTGCTGGAGAATGTCAGCATAGTCTTGAATAAAAGTTAAAGTCTCAGACATGAAATATGAACAAAGCATATCCCTCTATAGTGTGTACTTGTCTCAGTCCAGAGCATTAAGTGTCATTTCTGTCTGCTGCCTCCTTCCTCTGCTATCAGCGTGAATCACTTCTGACAAGTTTTCCTGACACCAATAGAAAAATGGTGACAGGGGAGGGACCTCCTGCAGATTGACAGCCTCAGCTCTGTTTCTGTGTGCTGTGTTAAGGGAGGTGTGTCTCTTCCCTCCAATCAGCTCTCCAAGCTCTCCTCACTGAGCTCTTCAGTGTGTAACTTCTGCTCTCCACCCCATTTTTTTTCTGAACTCTCAGACAAGCTTTATAACTTCAGCACTTGATGTAGAGAAACGAAAACTGCAGATAAACAGGTACAGCTTACGTAGGAGGATTTGTTTCATCTCTGTGTATCACCTGAGGCTAGGGTTGCATCGATAACCAGTATCGGTGCCAATACTAAGCATCTGCACGAGTATTGGTACTCATGCAAATTCACGATACCTGAAACAGATACTGTCAGGCTCAGTTCTTTCAGCTGTCAGCAGGATTCCACCACTGACAGCTAAAAAAACAAACAAAAAAAACCCGGTTGTTATGGAGCGAGGTCGCCTTTGATCTTCCCTGATGTTAATCCCTTACCGCCAGTGTCATTAGTACAGTGACAGTGCATATTTTTTTTAGCACTGATCACTGTATTAGTGTCACTGGTCCCCAAAAAGTGTCAAAAGGGTCAGTTAGGTGTTCCGATCTGTCCGTCACAATATCGCAGTCCCACTATAAGTCGCTGATCGCCGCCATTACTAGAAAAAAAAACAAATAAAAATAAATAAATAAAAGTATCCCATAGTTTGTGGCCGCTATAACTTTTGCACAAACTAATCACTATACGCTTATTAGGGATTTTTTTTTTACCAAATATATGTAGCAAAATACATATTGGCCTAAATTGATGAATAAAGTTGTTTTTTTTTTTACATTTATTTATTGGTTTATTTTATAGAAGAAAGTAAAAAAATTGTTTTTTTTTTTTTTTTTTTTAAATTGTCGCTCTTTTTTTGTTTATAGTGCAAAAAATAAAAAAACGCAGAGGTGATCAAATACCACCAAAAGAAAGCTCTATTTGTGGGAATAAAAGGAAAATATTTTTATTTTGGTACAGCGTCGCACGACCACGCAATTGTCAGTTAAAGTAATGCAGTGCCGCATCGCAAAAAATGGCCTGGTCATGAAGGGGGGGGGGGGGGGGGGAGTAAATCTTTCAGAGCTGAAGTGGTTAAACACGGGTGTGCAAACATGCTAAATTTTTTTTTTTTTTCTAAGATACTTTAGTTCTGCTTTATGGAGGTTAGATTGCGGAATAGTTTGGTGTCACATTGACATTCTTATATGTGGAAAGAGAGGAACCAGCATCGGCCACAGTGACACGTTGGAGGCGATCTAGGAAAGGAGCGTTTTTGTTTTCCATGACTAGGAAGTGAAATAAATACCCTCCAGAGACGGGACAATTATTGGCACACTAGACAAAGTACATTAAAAGAGGTCTATATATCTAAAATGTACAATTTTATTACAAAACGATACAAGATAAAAAAAAGAGGTAAAAAACTTGTGGAGGCGGCCAGTGCAATGAGAAAAACACAGTATTACAAGCCGAACATAACCGTGGCTGACAAATATACATAGCGTGAACTGCTGACGCATTTTGAAAATACACATTTTTCGACAGGGATGTTCTAAAGTACAAAAACAATATTAAATAATAACGCATAAATACATCGGACAAAGAAATATACGGTATATATTTTTATTATTACAGTAGGTACTGACCATACTGCGTAGCATGTAAATACACTATGTTGTCAAAAGTATTGGGACACCTGCCTTTACACGCACATGAACTTTAATGGCATCCCAGTCTTAGTCCGTAGGGTTCAATATTGAGTTGGCTCCACCCTTTGCAGCTATAACAGCTTCAACTCTTCTGGGAAGGCCGTCCACAAGGTTTAGGAGTGTGTCTATGGGAATGTTTGACCATTCTTCCAGAAGCGCATTTGTGAAGTCAGGCACTGATGTTGGACAAGAAGGCCTGGCTCACAGTCTCCGCTCTAATTCATCCCAAAGGTGTTCTATCGGGTTGAAGTCAGGACTCTGTGCAGGCCAGTCAAGTTCCTCCACCCCAAACTCGCTCATTATTATTATTATTATTATTAATAAACAGGATTTATATAGCACCAACAGTTTGCTTACACTTACAATACAAATCAATACAGGAGGGATCAGAGGGCCCTGCTCGTTAGAGCTTACAATCTAGAGGCTCATCCATGTCTTTATGGACCTTGCTTTGTACACTGGTGAGCAGTCATGTTGGAACAGGAAGGGGCCATCCCCAAACTGTTCCCACAAAGTTGGGAGCATGAAATTGTCCAAAATGTCTTGGTATGCTGACACCTTAAGAGTTCCCTTCACTGTAACTAAGGGGCAAAACCCAACCCCTGAAAAACAACCCCCACACCATAATCCCCCCCAAGGTTGGGCTTGGCCCCTTAGTTCCAGTGAAGGGAACTCTTAAGACGTCAGCATACCAAGACATTTTGGACAATTTCATGCTCCCAACTTTGAGGGAACAGTTTGGTGATGACCCCTTCCTGTTCCAACATGACTGCGCACCAGTGCACAAAGCAAGGTCCATAAAGACATGGATGAGCGAGTTTGGGGTGGAGGAACTTGATTGGCCTGCACAGAGTCCTGACCTCAACCTGATAGAACACATTTGGGGTGAATTAGAGCGGAGACTGCGAGCCAGCCCTTCTCGTCCAACATCAGTGCCGGACCTCACGAATGCGCTTCTGGAAGAATGGTCAAACCTTCCCATAGACACACTCCTAAACCTTGTGGACAGCCTTCCCAGAAGAGTTGAAGCTGTTATAGCTGCAAAGTGTGGGCCAACTCAATATTGAACCCTACGGACTAATGCCCCGTACACACGGTCGGACATTGATCGGACATTCCGACAACAAAATCCTAGGATTTTTTCCGACGGATGTTGGCTCAAACTTGTCTTGCATACACACGGTGACACAAAGTTGTCGGAAATCCGATCGTTCTGAACGCGGCGACGTAAAACACGTACGTCGGGACTATAAACGGGGCAGTAGCCAATAGCTATCGTCTCTTAATTTATTCTGAGCATGCGTGGCACTTTGTGCGTCGGATTTGTGTACACACGATCGGAATTTCCGACACCGGATTTTGTTGTCGGAAAATTTTATAGCAAGCTCTCAAACTTTGTGTGTCGGAAAATCCGATGGAAAATGTGTGATGGAGCCCACACACGGTCGGAATTTCCGACAACAAGGTCCTATCACACATATTGCGTCGGAAAATCCGACCGTGTGTACGGGGCATATGGCTGGGATGCCACTAAAGTTCATGTGCGTGTGAGAAGGCCGGCGTCCCAATACTTTTGGCAATACAGTGTATGTTATGGCCGCAAACTTTAAAATCAACTCAAGACTGCAGATTGCTTTACTCTCCAAACCAACAGGGGGGGTGGGGGGTGGGGGGCTTAGGGAACTTCATAATTTATCTATTGTAGAAGCAATTACTAATTGAATTCCATGAGCAAGAGATGCATTCCTTGCCTCCAGCTGTGATAACTTTTTATTCGCGTTACATGAGAAATACAGATCTTTTTATGAAAATGTTTACAGTGCACTGACCCAATGTAAGCCGGGTTCTTCTAGGAAAAAAAAAAAATTCTATAATTTTTCTTTTTCTTGCCAGATACCACAAGTAGAAACCTGATCTGATTACAAGTCATTCGCTCTCCAAGTCACAGGTTAAAATAACTGTGGGAGTTTTTATGACCCGGGTGTGTTTCAGTTTGGAAAGATAACAGTTCAAGTCAATGCCTTGTAAGAAAATGATGGCATTGTCTGATAAAATTGATAGAGATACAAGGATACCATTTTCTTACAACGAGTACCAATACTTTTTTTTTTTTACCGATACCTACCACAACTTTTTTCTTTACACTTCAGCTGTCAGCAATGGTAAAAAGCACTGAAAACTTACTTACAAATGAAAATAATAATTTTTTTTTTTTTTTTTTACATTTTGCATTTTTTTTTAATGTGAAACGCGTAAATATATATTAAAGGTGTAAAAATATTAACGAACAAAACAAGTTTTATTTATTATTCATTTAAAAAATTGTGCAAAAAAAAAAAATAAAAAATCAGCAGGAAAATAATAATTGCAGTGCCTTGAAAAAGTATTCACACCCCTTGAAATTTTCCACATTTTGTCATGTTACAACCAAAAAACGTAAATGTATTTTATTGGGATTTTATGTGATAGACCAACACAAAGTGGCACATAATTGTGAAGCGGAAGGAAAATGATAAATGGTTCTCAATTTTATTTTTACAAATACATATGTGAAAAGTGTGGGGTACATTTGTATTCAGCCCCCTTTATTCTGATACCCCTAACTAAAATCTAGTGGAACCAATTGTAAAGATAAGTAAAATACTGCGCCAACCTATAAAGTGTGAGCAGCCAACACAACAATTAGACTAATTGTGGTACAAATGGGGGTATAAAGTGTAGCGCTAGAACCAAAAATATGTAGAAAGGTGAGAAAAGAGGCTATCTGGAAAGACTAGTCTCTCACGTGTAGAAGCTTTTGATAATAAACATTGTGTGTTCCACAACTGCAAAAATGAAAAAAAGGTGTCATGCGACCTAAAGTCGCACATAAAGAAAACGAATATATTGTGTCACGAGTGGTAGTATATTGCAGACCGGGGTGCAAACCAGTGTAAGGTGCAATAAACTGCAAAGTGCCAGCGTATAAAGATGACTAGTAAAGATAGACTTGCAATAAAGCATATAGATATAAAACCCGTGGTGGATCTCATATGAATTACAACGTTATAACAGCTGAAAAACAAAAAATACAAAATAAACAATGGATGTGAGTCCCAAAAGTGGTAGTAATGAAACGGGATGTAATGAAGAGGCAACTTCTGTATAAGTCAAACAGTCTCTGAGGTGAATGTATTCGATGGTGGATGTACACCCTGGAGTGCCTTCACCATCAAAGGGAAAAGGGGAGAAAGAGGTCCTCTTACCAGGAGCGATGGACCCAGCTCACCATACGGTGGTGGGTCAATAGAGCATGGAAACGGAGACCTGAAGCCGAGCTCTGAAGATGGGCTGCACGATAACCTCTCCAGTAGGCAGATGAACATCAAGGACGCCAATTTAGGGAGATAAATGGAACATTGCAACGCCAAACAGGTATCAGCTTGAAGGAAACTTCTCCTCCGGGTAGGATGTGTTGGTATTAAAACCATATAAGGGGAAAAAAAGAATCTCCACATGGTGTAAATCCGTATGGTAGGATTCATTAGCAGTGAAAAAACAGATATCCAGAAACAAGTATTCAATAAAAACAATTCAAATGAACAAATAAAAGATGGTGGCCACACCGGCCGCAATGTTCCATTTATCTCCCTAAATTGGCGTCCTTGATGTTCATCTGCCTACTGGAGAGGTTATCGTGCAGCCCATCTTGAGAGCTCGGCTTCAGGTCTCCGTTTCCATGCTCTATTGACCCACCACCATACGGTGAGCTGGGTCCATCGCTCCTGGTAAGAGTACCTCTTTCTCCCCTTTTCCCTTTGATGGTGAAGGCACTCCAGGGTGTACATCCACCATCGAATACATTCACCCCAGAGACTGTTTGACTTATACAGAAGTTGCCTCTTCATTACATCCCGTTTCATTACTACCACTTTTGGAGCTCACATCCATTGTTTATTTTGTATTTTTTTGGTTTCAGCTGTTATAACGTTGTAATTCATATGAGATCCACCACGGGTTTTATATCTGTATGCTTTATTACAAGTCTACTTTTACTAGTCACCTTTATACGTTGACACTTTACAGTTTATTGCACCTTACACTGGTTTGCACCCCGGTCTGCAATATACTACCACTCGTGATACTATATATTCGTTTTCTTTATGTGCGACTTTAGGTCGAATGACACCTTTTTTCATTTTTGCAGTTGTGGAACACACAATATTTATTATCAAAAGTTTCTACACGTGAGAGACTAGTCTTTTCTCACCTTTCTACATATTTTTGGTTCTAGCGCTACCCTAGTGGAAGCAATTGCCTTGAGAAGTCACCTAATTAGTACCACCTGAGACCACCTGTGTGTAATAAAATCCCAGTATAAATACAGCTGTTCTGTGAAGTCCTCAGAGGTTTTTTAGAGAACCTTAGTGAACAGACAGCATCATGGAGGCCAAGGAACACACCAGACAGGTCAGGGATAAAGTTGTGGAAAAGTTTAAAGCAGGGTTAGGTTATTAAAATATCCCAAGCTTTAAACATCTCACGGAGCTCTGTTCAATCCATCATCTGAATATAGAAAGAGTATGGTACAACTGGCAACCTACCAAGACATAGCTGTCCACCTAAACTGACAGGCCGGGCAAGGAGAGCATTCATCAGAGAAGAGCCAAGAGGCCCATGGTAACTCTGGAGGAGCTGCAGAGATCCACAGCTCAGGTGGGAGAATCTGTCCACAGGACAACTATTAGTCGTGCTCTCCACAAATCTGACCTTTATGGAAGAGTGGCAAGAAGAAAGTCATTGCAGAAAGAAAGACATAAGAAGTCCCCTTTGCAGTTTGCGAGAAGCCATGTGGGGGACACAGCAAACATGTGGAAGAAGGTGCTCTGGTCAGATGAGACCAAAATTGAACTTTTTGGCCTAAAAGCAAAACTCTGTGTGGCGGAAAACTAACACTGGACATCACCCAGAACACACCATCCCCACTGTGAAACATGGTGGTGTCAGCATCACGTGGTGGGGATGCTTTTCTTCAACAGGGACAGGGAAGCTGGTCAGAGTTGATGGGAAGATGGATGGAGCCAAATACAGGGCATTCTTAGAAGAAAACCTGTTAGAGTCTGTAAAAGACTTGAGACTGGGGCGGAGGTTCACCTTCCAGCAGGACAACGACCCTAAACATACAGCCAGAGCTACAATGGAATGGTTTAGATCAAAGCATATTCATGTGTTAGAATGGCCCAGTCAAAGTCCAGACCTAAATCCAATTGAGAATCTGTGTCAAGACTTGAAAATTTCTGTTCACAGACGCTCTCCATCCAATCTGCTTGAGCTAGTTTGCAAAGAAGAATGGGCAAAAATGTCCCTCTCTAGATGTGCAAAGCTGGTAGAGACCTCCCCAAAAAAGACTTGCAGCTGTAATTGCAGTGAAAGGAGGTTCTACAAAGTATTGACTCCGGGGGGCGCCATACAAATGTACCCCCCACACTTTTCACATATTTATTTGTAAACCATTTTGAAACCATTTATCATTTTCCTTCCACTTCACAGTTATGTGCTGATCCCACCCAGTTGTGTAATGATAGCGAATTAATATTCGCTATTGTCTTCCTGATTCTCCTCCCGGCCAATCAGGAAGCAGGTCCTGAGACCCACCACCCGATTGGCCGAGAGGAGAAGCAATCTTATTTGCTGCTGAGGAGGAGGAGGGAGGGGACGTAGAAGAAGACGCCCCGAAGCAACAGGAGGAGGAGACGCTGCCCGGAGGAAGCGCTGCTCGCGACCTAGATGGGGAAAGTGTGGGGCTGATGACCGACTGACTGGGGGAGGGGAGGTGCCTGTGAAACCACAATGAATACAACATGCAATGAATCTTACATAAATGCACATTGTATACACAACAAGTTAGGGTGGGAGTTTAGGGTTACTTTTGTGTATACAATGTGCATACCTCCCAACATTTTGAGATGGGAATGAGGGACACCTACTAGCAAACATATGCAGGCATAGGACACGCCCCCCTGCCACACCCCCTTAAAGGAGAATTAACCCCCAATAAAGGTTAATTAAAACCACAAGGGCTTTTTTTTACCACTACTGTTTCTTTATATTACCTTATAAAATTTACAAATGCAGCAATTTAGAAATTGGATGAAAGGTTTAGCACTGGGAAACACTTTTTGAAAGATAAAAAGTGCATTTTATATACATCTATATAGATCAGACCAAAATGAGGGACAAATGAGGAGGAAAGAGGGACAGAGGGACATTGCTCCAAATCAGGGACACTTGGGAGCTATGAATGTGCATTTATATCATCTACTGTAAGATTCATTGCATGCATTTTATTTATCCAGAATATATGCCTAAGCTCCTGAAGAAGCGCTGGTGGGCATAACATGTAGAGGTACATCAAGCCATACTATCCGACACCAAGCCTGATGGCTACACCTTGGACGCTCCCTCGACCATTCAGGATATAGTTTTGGTGTAATTGGTGGTGTGATTTATGTCTATTAGGCAATATTTATATTGTGATTCCTTTTAGAAATCTGTGGCTATTTTAATGATTTTTTTGTAATAAAGATGTTTAATGTTTAACCATGTGTATCTCAGTGCCTACAAAGTCCATTGATTTTTTTCTATTCTAAAAGAGAACTATAGTCAAAACATTTGGATACAGTAAGGGGGGGTTATAACTTCTCGTATTTTTTTAATTTTTATTTTTGCCATCTGTGTCCCATTGCACAGACTTCCCTTCACTTCCTGTCCCATAAGCCAAACAGGAAGTGAGAGGAAATCCCTGCAAATTAAAGGAATTCCTTGGGGACCCTCAGCTCACCAGAACTAGTGTCCCCGTTGGAAGAGTTCCCCTCTATTACTTTTCTGGACAAAATTTGGTATTTTTCTTTTACTTTCAATAATGATGGTGAACAGGACAAAAAAGAGAGGGTGAATCTCCTTAATGGGGACACAGACAGCAATAAAAACTGACAGGGGTTCTAATCCCATGTTTTGCCCTTTTAAAAGAATAATACAGGAAAATACCTGTTGCTCCTTCCAGAAATCCATTGCGGTCCTAACTTTCTGAGATTCAGTGAGGCAACAACGCTGGCTCTGCTGCACCAAAGTCCCAAAGAGTGTAATCAGCGCTGCCAAGGTTTCTGCTTGGACTGCAAAACGCCTTCCCATTATGCTATGGATATGGGAAGAAGGCACGGTTTAACCACTTAAAGACCAGGCATTTTATGCCGCTTTTTGTTTCCATGTGAAATTTTTTTTTTTTTTGCTTGAAAATTAGTTAGAACCCCCAAACATTATATAGGCCCTATAGAGAGGCCCCAGAGAATAAATTGGTGGGTGTTGCAATTTTTTTTTTGTCACACAGTATTTTTGGGAACATACACTTTTTAAAATTTTAATGCAAAAAACTATTTTACAAAAAACTTTAATTACAGCAATTAACATTTTTAGTAAAATATAAAAGATGATGTCGTGTCGAGTAAATAGATACAACCACGTCACGCTTTAAAATTGCACATGCAATGCAAGGGGGACGTACAGGTACGCCCATTTGCCCACCGCTGCCATTGTGCCGACATGTATCGGCGTGCAGCGGTCGGCAAGTGGTTAATGCAGAGAGCCATGTTGAGGGCATGTGGCCTGGTATGGTTTAACAACTTGCCAACCAGCCGCCGCAGTTATACTGGGGCAGGTTGGCACGGCTACGTGAACCGGTGACAACGGTGACAAACAATGTAAATGTTACTGTTCATAGGCTTACAGGTTACCACTTTAGATGTACAGAGGAGGTCTAGCGCTAGAATTACTGCCCATGATCTGACGTTCACGGCGATACCGCCCATGCATGGGGCAATTGCGTTTTGCACGTGTGACCGATGCAAGCATTCGCCTTTGTGCGCTAGCATGACCCATGTAAACATCCCCGTGACAGCAACAGGTATGTGACAGATACTCTTTATGGAGGGATCTGGGGTCTAGAAGTCCCCAAATCTCTCCTTTGCACTAGAAAGCATTCAAAATGCCAAGATCTGCGTTTTTATTTACTTTCGGTTTTCAAAAAATGGCGCCGTTAAGATGCTGGTAAACCTGCTGGAAATGATGTCATGTCATCGCTTCCGGTTTACCATAGCGGAGACCTGATCAATGCTGATCCAGGCTTTCCTGAGCTTTTAAATGGTCTTTCAGTCTGGTTCAGTAGGACACACCAGTGGAGTTGCTCGGGTCTCCCGGTGGGACAGGAGAGACCGATTAAGCCGCAGAAAGCAGAAGGGGGGGGGCGTCCCCTCCCGCTACTTGTAATAGCTACCGAGTGGCTGGTTAACCACTCCGTGTGTCATTACAAGGAGGCCGACTATCGGCTCTAAAAAATGGTACCGAGGTGATGGCTGATGAAAGGGGCAGAGCCCCCGAAACATGTTGACTCAGTAAACGTTTGTTAGTTTTTATTCGTTTATGACGTGCAAACCTTTTATTACGGGACTTGAATATTCCAGTGTGGCACTTCAAGTCTTAATCACTCATCCTTACCACAACCCAAGGTGATTGCAGGGGCCCCTGATACCGGCAGGCATCACCCCGGTACAACCACTTGAAGTCAAATGACTTACCAGGTACGGGATTTGGCAGCAATCAGCAATGTTATTTTTTTTTAGTACCTGTATTATTATTTGCCGTGACAGTTTCTAAACTTCCTTTGGGTCTAGGGTTACTTGTCTGGGATTTCCTGAAATTTTTGTAATTTCACCATAGTTTTATTTTTATCCAGAAATATTTCACCATGATTACAGAAAAAGGAGAAGCGTGCATGACATATTATGACATAGAATTTCCTTGACAGAACTATTATGATTATGATATTTGTATGCTCTGATTTATGAGAAATGAATTGTTTCTTGAAAATTAGAAGGGACATGGGGGGATCGAGGAACCACAGAGCACTGCGGACTACACTGGTATCTGACACACCCAATGATGTTGAATGTCAAAGAGTCCTAAATTGATTCTAAACCTAAATTGTCTTTTTCTGGGCCATTTTTTTGCGATTCGGCACGGCGTCAATTTTACTGACGATTGCGCGGTCGTGCGACGTCGCACCCAAACTAAATTGACGTCCTTTTTTCCCCACAAATAGAGCTTTCTTTTGGTGGTATTTGATCGCCTCTGCAGTTTTTATTTTTTGTGCTATAAACAAAGAAAAACTATAATAAACTATACTATAATAAATATCCCCCAAAAATATATAAAAAAAAACAATTTTTTTCCTCAGTTTAGCCTGATATGTATTCTACATATTTTTGGTAAAAAAAAAAAAAATTGCAATAAGCGTATATTGATTGGTTTGCGCAAAAATTATAGTGCCTACAAAATAGGGGATAGTTTTATGGCATTTTTATTAGTAATGGTGGCGATCTGCGATTTTTATCGCGACATTATGGCGGACACACCGGACACTTTTGACACTATTTTAGGATCATTGTCATTTATACAGCGATCAGTGCTATAAAAATGCACTGATTACTGTGTAAATGACACTGTCAGGAAAGGGGTTAACCACTAAGGGGCGATGAAGGGGTTAATTGTGTACTATGGAGTGATTCTAACTGTGGGGGGGAGGGGCTACCTAGGACATGACAGCGATCACTGCTCCCGATGACATGGAGCAGTAGATCTCTGTCATGTCACAAGGCAGAACGGGGAAATGACTTGTTTACATAGGCACTTCCCCGTTCTTCTGCTCCACACCGCAATCGCGGGCCGCCGGAGAATATAGAGTTCCCGGGACCCGCGGCCAAGCTCGGAGCACGCCCGAAAGGCAGCAAATTTAAAGGGACGTACCTGTACGCCCATTTACCTGCCTGTGTCTTTCTGCCGACGTACATCTGTGTCGTCAAGCGGTTAAAATAATAAACATGTTTTACTTACTTGCTCTTTGCAATGGTTTTGCACAGAGCAGCCCCGACCCTCCTCATCTTGGTTCCCCCTCCGGTGCTCTTTGCTCCTCCCCCCTGCCAAATGCCCCCCATAGTAAGCTGCTTGGTCCCGCCTTCTCACTGGCTGTGATTGACAATCAATAAGGAGAGAGAGAGCAGAGAGAGCCTCTGATCTCGTGCATAGCGCTAGATCGAGATTGGTCTCAGGTAAGTAAGTAAGGGGGAGCTGGAGAGGGGAGGAGGGGCTGCATGCAGAAGGTTTTTTTACTTTAATGCACAAAACCATGTTGAAGGCACGTGGCCTGGTATGGTTTAACAACTTGCCAACCAGCAGGCGCAGTTATACTGCGGCGGGTTGGCACGGTTGCGTGAACCGCCGTCATTGTACGCTCGGCCGTTTTAAGAGCTATTGGAGGCGATGCGTGTGGCCGGCGGCCGCGATTTCCACCGGCCACCCGCGATTGCACAGAGAGATAGAACGGGGATCAATGTGAATAGCAGATCCCTGTTCTGTCTGGGTAGTAGAGAGAGATCTGCTGTTCCTAGTGATCAGGAACAACGATCTCTCTCCTCCTCCAGTCAGTCCCCTCCCCCCACAGTTATGCCCCGTACACACGGTTGGATTTTCCGACGGAAAATGTGTGATAGGACCTTGTTGTCGGAAATTCCGACCGTGTGTAGGCTCTATCACACATTTTCCATCGGATTTTCCGACACACTAAGTTTGAGAGCAGGATATAAAATTTTCCGACAACAAAATCCGTTGTCGGAAATTCCGATCGTGTGTACACAAATCCGACGGACAAAGTGCCACGCATGCTCAGAATAAATAAAGAGATGAAAGCTATTGGCTACTGCCCCGTTTATAGTCCCGACGTACGTGTTTTACGTCACCGCGTTCAGAACGATCGGATTTTCCGACAACTTTGTGTGACCGTGTGTATGCAAGACAAGTTTGAGCCAACATCCGTCGGAAAAAATCCTAGGATTTTGTTGTCGGAATGTCCGATCAATGTCCGACCGTGTGAACGGGGCATAATGCCGCATACAGACGATCGGACATTCCGACAACAAAATCCTGGATTTATTTCCGACAGATGTTGGCTCCAACTTGTCTTGCATACACACGGTCACACAAATGTTGTCGGAAATTCCGACCGCCAAGAAGGCGGTGACGTACAACACGTACGACGAGCCGAGAAAAATGAAGTTCAATAGCCAGTGTGGCTCTTCTGCTTGATTCCGAGCGTGCGTGGAATTTTGTGCGTAGCAATTGCGTACACACGATCGGAATTTCCGAGAACGGATTTTATTGTCGGAAAATTTGAGATCCAGCGCTCAAATTTTTGTTGTCGGAAATTCCGACAGCAAATGTCCAATGGAGCCTACACATGGTCGGAATTTCCGACAACGAGCTCCGTTGTCGGAAATTAAAAACATGTGTATGCGGCATTAGATACACCTCCCAGGGAACATATTTAACCCCTTGATTGCCCCCTAGTGTTAACCGATTCCCTGCCAGTGACATTTACACAGTAATCATTTTATAGCACTGATCTCTGTATGAATGTCAATGGTCCCAAAAAAGTGTCAAAAGTGTCCGATCTGTCCGCCGCAATGTCGCAATCCCGCTAAAAATCACTCATCATCGTCATTACTAGTAAAAAAAGAAATAATAAAAATGCCATAAAAATATCCCCTATTTTGTAGACGCTATAACTTTTGCGCAAACTAATCAATATATGCTTATTGCGATTTTTACCAAAATTATGTAGTAGAATACATATTGGCCTAAACTGATGAAGAAATTTGTTTTTTTTATTTTTTTTGGAAATGTATTATAGCAAAAAGTAAAAAATCTTTTTTTTTATTTTTTCAAAATTGTTGCTCTTTTTTTGTTTATAGCACAAAAAATAAAACCCGCAGAGGTGATCAAATATCACCAAAAGAAAGCTCTACTTTTGAGAAAAAAAAAGTACATAAATTTTATTTGGGTACAGCATCGCACGACCGCGCAATTGTCAGTTTAAGCGACGCTGTGCCGTATTGCAAAAAATGGCCTGGTCATTAAGGGGCAAATCCTTCTGGTCCGTAAGTGGTTAAGAGGGGGGGGAGCGATCACATGGTAAACGGCCGCTGATTGCGGCCGTTTACCATGTGATCGCTCCGTCAAATGACAGAGCGATCACATGTAAACAAACCGGCGTGATATCCGGTTCCTCTTTCCCCTCTTCATCCAGTGTGAGCGGAGAGGGGAGAGATCAGTGGCAGCAGCGCTGTGGGCTGGATGTGTAGTGCCCATCCATCCATCCATTCTCAGCCATGCATACCATCCATACTCTGCATACCCATCCATCCATCGATCCATACTCTGCATTCTCAGCCATGCATACCCATCCGTACCCATCCATACCCATCCATACTCTGCATACCTATCCATCCATCGATCCATACTCTGCATTCTCAGCCATGCATACCCATCCATACCCATCCATACCCATCCATACTCGGCATACTCATACATACTCTGCATACTCATCCATACTCTGCATACCCATCCATCCATACTCGGCATACCTATCCATACTCGGCATATCCATCCATACTCAGCATACTCATCCATCCATACTCTGCATACCCATCCATACTCTGCATACCCATCCATCCATCCATGCTCACCCATCCATACTCAGCATACTCATGCATCCATGCTCAGCCATCCCTCCATCCTCAGCAATACTCATCCATCCATCCATCCATGCTCAGCCATCCCATCCACCCCCATCCATAATTAGCCATACCCATCCATACTCAGCCATACCCAGCAATATTCAGCCGTACCCAGCCATACCCAGCCATACCCAGCCGTACCATCTATACCCAGCAATACCCATCTATACCCAGCCATACTCAGCCGTACCCATCCGTACCCAGCCATACCCATCCGTAACCAGCCATACCCAGCCATACTCAGCCATACTCATTCATGCTCATCCATCCCCATCCACGGCTCATCTACCCCCATCCACGGCTCATCCATCCCGATTCATGCTCATCCATGCCACATCAGTTATCATCCATGACACATCCATGCCACTACAGTGCCTCACAAAAGTGTAATAGGTAGTCAGCTAGAACACCTGACGGTGCTCCCTGCATATTGGTCCTTTCTATGTGGCAAGGTTGTGAAAAAGTCTCACACATGTGGTATCACCGTACTCAGGAGGAGTAGGGGAATCTATTTTGGGGTGTAATTTTTGGTATGTACATGCTATGTGTTAGAAATATTGTGTAAATGGACAACATTGTGTAAAAAAAAAATGCGTTTTCATTTTCTTTACACATTTCCCAAAAACTTGTAGAAAAAAATGACATGTTCAAAAGACTCAATATGCCTCATAGATTACTTTGGGTTGTTTTCTTTCCAAAATGGGGTCATTTTTGGGGCGTTTCCATTGTCCTGGTGCTCCAGGGCCTTCAAAAGTGTAAGAGGTAGTCAAGAAATTAGATGTGTAATTTATGCTCCAAGAATGCCTGATGGCGCTCCCTGTATGTTGGGCCTCTGTATGTGGCCAGGTTGTGTAAAAGTCTCACACATGTGGTATCGCCATACTCAGGAGGAGTAGTAGAATGTGTTTTGGGGTGTAATTTGTGGTATGCATATGCCGTGTGTGAGAAATAACCTGCTAATATAACAATTTTGTGAAAAAAGAAAAAAAAAATCTTGATTTTGCAACGAATAGTGGGAAAAAATTACAACTTCAAAAAACTCACCATGCCTCTTACTAAATACCTTGGAATGTCTACTTTCCAAAAAGGGGTCATTTGGGGGGTATTTGTACTTTCCTGGCTTGTTAGGGTCTCAAGAAATGAGATAGGCCATCACTACCTCAGGTGTAATCAATTTTCAGATTGGCACCACAGCTTGTAGACTCTATAACTTTCACAAAGACCAAATAATATACACCGATTTGGGTTATTTTTACCAAAGATATGTAGCAGTATAAATTTTGTCCAAAATATATGAAGAAAAATTATTATTTGCAAAATTTTATAACAGAAACAAAGAAAAATGCATTTTTTTTACTGATTTTTCGGTCTTTTTTCTTTTATAGCGCAAAAAATAAAAAACCCAGCGGTGATTAAATACCACCAAAAGAAAGCTCTATTTGTGGGAAAAAAAGGACAAAAATTTCATATAGGTACAGTGTTGCATGACTGAGTAATTGCCATTCAAAATGTGAGAGCACGAACAGCTGAAAATTGGTCTGGTTAGGAAGGGGGTTTAAGTGCCCAGTGGTCAAGTGGTTAATATATTAAAATTATAAATGTCAGTTTTGCTGCAGCAGGTTCTATACATGGTACAGGTGCACCACTTTACAGGCAGACCAAGGGGACCCCCCATGCACTATATTTAAAGGAATTTTTCTTTTCTTTTTTTTTGTTTTACTTTAAGCATCAGTAAAATCACTGCTCTTGTAAAAACTATATTTAAGAAAAAATATTTTGCATTGGTCCCCCGGAGCCTCCATACCCTTTTTATGGAGGGAATGTGATCACTTATAAAAAAAAATGATAAATACTTTTTTTTTATTTATATCTATACAAAAATGTTTTGCCTTCTATTTCTATTTTTTTATCATTAAAGAATTTTTATTGAAATTTCCATACAAATAACAGAAAAATAAAGGCAGCTGGTTCTGGTATATAACAATCGGGTATAGCAGTAAAACATTTACATCTCAATCAAAGTAATGGAAAATAGTCATACAAATGATCAAATAAAGCATACATAAACAGTATAGTAAAATCCCTGTGTACCCCATTGGATTCTAGCTGTACACAGGCTCTAGCTAATATAATGATAACATTATCATGGACAATTCAAGAAATTAGAAAAAGAGAGTACTGTGAAACCTTGATACTTACTCCCGGAATAATACTGAAATATGGTTTAAGAACTGCAGCTAGCGTTTTTGAGTGAGGTAGAAGCACTAGTCTAGGGTGACTAGTCCACATTTGCCATAGTTGACCGTGTTGTAATTTTTATACGCTAACATCAACTCATATTGGGCTTGTGTATTCAAACGTATAACAACAGCAGATAAGTTCAATGCTTTGTTGGAGTTCCATAGTTTTGTTATAGTCAACCTTGCTGCTATTAATACGTTTGATAACACTGTTCTATACTCTAAAGCAGTGACGGCTCGTCCATTAGGGGCGCCCGGGTGCCGCCCCCTCTCTCCACTCCACCCCCTATATGCAATGGATAGATTCATGCACAGCATTAAACTATCCGAGGCCGCCCCCTATTCATGCATCCAGCCCCTTTCAGGGCACTGAGCGTATTAATTACATCGGCCGGGTTTTTTATTTTTAAAGCACCTAAGGCTAAAGGCTCTAATAGGCTTCAAAATAGGGTGGGCTCGCAGAGAATGCGTAAGGAGCCCACCCAGATGTGTTACAACAGCGAATAAATATTTGCTGTTGAAACACTGATCCTCAATCCAGCCAATCAGAAGCGGGTGTAAGACCCGTTTTCCGATTGGCCGAAAAGAGAAGACTCCCAATTGGCTGCTGAGGAGGAGGGAGGAAATGGAAGCCGCCGCCGTTGTGATGGCCCGTGGAGAGCAGGAGAATGGGAGGCCGCCGAGCAGGGGAAGCCGCTGGTGATGGGGTAAGTGCTACTGACCGACCCGGGGGGGGGGCACAATGCCGCCCCCCCCCAAAAAAACAGTAGAGATCCAGATTTATTCTAGGAGGGCCATTGCAGGAGTAAGGGGAAGTTAGCAATAAATGTTGAAACTGATTTCCAGGAACTACCAAGATTTTTGCAACTCCATAAAATATGATAAAGGGAACCAGTGTGTTCATTGCATCGCCAGCAAGTTGGGGAGAGTGATTGGTAGATCTTGGAAAGTTTATATGGTGTAAGGTATCATCTGTTTATGTTTATGTTTATTCAATGCAAGATGATGCCTTAGTGCTCAGAATTATGGCCTTATTCCATTGTTCCTAAGAAATAGATGGGAAAGATCCTTTTCCCATTTCAGCATATTATTGGTTTTAACAGATTTAGGGAATTTAGAGAAAAGTTTAGAAAATAAGGATATTCCTTTCTTATCACAAGCGTATTTGTTCAATAGGTACCTCCAGATTATTGATGGGATATTTATGCTCGATTCCGGGTCAAATTCCTTTAACCAGTTCCGGACCAGCAGCAGTTATACTGTGTAGCCGTACGGTGGCTGCGATGATTGGATTTGATTCAGAACCGATCAGTCTCCAGGTACACTTGTCACCCCCAGATCCCCCCCCCCCCCCCGTTTACCCGTTCACTCCCTATCACAGTGTCACCCAGTGAAGTTTTTATATTTTTCTTTAAATCACTGTACTGGTGTCATTTGTGACAATAATCAGTGTTAGGATACTTAGTAGTAGCCCCAGATAGGTCTAGGGACCCCCCCCTAAACCCCCCAAATAAAGGTTTAACCCTTTGATCACCCCCCAGTTAACCCTTTCACCCCCTGTCACCAGTGATCACCGTATTAGTGTTACGAGTGATGCTGGTTAGTCGGTTATTGTAGCCAGAGCTACAAAGGAATGGTTTAGATCAAAGCATATTCATGTGTTAGAATGGCCCAATCACAGTCCAGACCTAAATCCAATTGAGAATCTGTGGCAAGACTCGAAAATTGCTGTTCCGAGACGCTCTCCATCCAATCTGACAGAGCTTGAGATATTTTGCAAAGAAGAATGGGCAAAAATGTCCCTCTCTAGATGTGCAAAGCTGGTAGAGACATCCCCAAAAAGACTTGCAGCTGTAATTGCAGGGGGTGTGAATACTTTTTCAAGGCACTATAAATAGGTATATCTTATGTAGTAGGATTTGTTTCATTTCTGTGTATCACCTGAGCCCAATCACTTCACTGAATATACAGTATATAAGGGTTTACAACCACTTTAAGGCAGTTTCTTGGGCTTTGGATGCACCGAAATGTCCTAAAAGTTACAATGTTGCAACACGCTATGGTGCAGTGGCGTGCACTTTAGCATGTTGAAACACATGCGTGTCGTCTGGGCAGGGCTGATGCAAGGATTTTTGATACCCTAGGCGCCTAGGCGATTTTGCCGCCCCACCGAGGCTCCACCCCTGACTCTACCCCCTTTGCCCTGCCCATGTATACCCCACCTTTTTAATGAAGTGCCCACCAAATGCAGCCTACCAGTGCCCATCAATGCAGCCTAGCAGCGCCCATCAATGCAGCCTACCAGTGCCCATCAATGCAGCCTAGCAGCGCCCATCAATGCAGCCTACCAGTGCCCATCAATGCAGCCTACCAGAGCCCATCAATGCAGCCTACCAGCGCCCATCAATGCAGCCTACCAGCGCCCATCAATGCAGCCTACCAGCGCCCATTAATGCAGCCTACCAGCGCCCATTAATGCAGCCTACCAGTGCCCATCAATGCAGCCTACCAGTGCCCATCAATGAATATTTTCTTGCTTCCATTTATTCGGGAATCGGTACACAGACAGAGTCCTCCGCCGCTGCTGCACCTCTGACACTAGGAGGTTATTTACTAAAGCTGGAGAGTGCAAAATCGGGGTGCAGTTCTGCACAGAACCAATCAGCTTCCAGGTTTTATTGCCAAAGCTTAAGTGAACAAGCTGAAGTTAGAAGCTGACTGGTTTCCATGCAGAGCGGCACCAGATTCTGAGTGCTCCAGTTTTAGTAAATCTCCCCCTATGTGTAAACCGAGCGGCGGCTGCCTGCTGATGCTGAGACTTAGTTGTTTGCTGCAGAGAGTGGGAACACCAGTGGCCAGGCGCCCTAGGCAGCAGTGTGCCCTAGGCGGCTGCCTAGTTTGCCTAGTGGTAGCACCGGCCCTGCGCCTGGGATGCTATACAAAATGAATGGCACTGCAATGCATCAACGCATGTTGATGTTCCTGCAAGGCATAGATGTAAATAGACCCTACAAGCCTTGCCATTACTTGTACTGAGTCGGCTGCCTGCCCATGACCTCTCCCGGGATGGTGAGATCTCTAAACATGAGTTCCCAGCTCCGCCCATCTGCTGACACCACTACGAAGCAGACTCAGGTCTTGCTGCTGAACCAGAACCAGAGGAGTTAGCTTGTCTTGCTTCACTTCATGATAGGTACAGGTGGGTAGCCAAGCTGAGAATTCTCGGAGTCCACTGACGCTGACCACAATTATAAAAGGAATTCATCTCTGACATGCAATGACCCTCCAGCTAGAAAATATGTTATTGCTGCTGACTCAGCCGGTGTTCAGATTCAGTTCTGTATTAATTCAGCGCTTTCAATTACGATTCGATCTCCTCCGTGTCCTGGCGCTGTGTGCGGGACTCCCACTCTCCCACGTGTTCTGTTGTGAAAGAGCTTTAAATACAAGGGCGTTGCTCTACTAAAGACAAAATAGGCTGTTCACTTTGCAAGGGATTTTCCCCAGAGTTTAGTGAATGTCACTTTTTAGAGAATCCTCGATCACATGCAAGGAGAACACAATAGCATTTTTTTTCACACTTGGTGTGGAAGTCAGAAGAGCCTCCACTTGTTCACTAAGCTCTTGGGTGAATTCCCTAGCAAAATGCAATTTCTAGGCATGTGCAATTCGTTTAGTTCCGAATTCGTTTTTTAACGAATTTCAACAAATTCATTAATTCGGAAATATCCGAATTAACGAGAACCCATTTAACGGATTTTTCCGAATATTCGTAAATTCAAAAAATTTGTAAATTCATCCAATCGTAAATTCGTACATTCGTACATTAGTAAATTAGTGAATTCCTACATTTGTAAATTCGGAAATATGAAATAATAATTAACTAATAATAACTTAACTATTACTAGTAACTATTAAATTATAGGTATTGTAATTTCCTTTCAAATTTGGCTGTCAGTGAACGTAACACATACAAATTTATCCGAAGTTACGAATGACCCGAAATAACGAATGTCATATCCAAACAAATGGAACGTAATGAATTAATAAGAATAAATAACAATAATAATAATAAAAACTTTTTATTATTATTATTTATTATTAATTTGTTCCGCTCCATTTGTTTAGATGCAGCATTCGTTATTTCGGATAATTCGTAACTTCGGATAAATTCGTGTTTGTTATGTTCACAGACAGCCGAATTTGAAAGGAAATTACAATACCTATAATTTAATAGTTAGTTATTATTTCAGATTTTCGAATTTTCGGGTTTTAGGATTTTCACATTTCGAATTTACAAATTTCCGAATTTTCTAATTTACAAATGTACGAATTTACGAATATACGAATGTATGACTGTACGAATTCACAAATGTACGAATGTACGAATGAACGAATGAACGTCATCACTGTGTGTGTACTGTGTACATTTTGATCGGCCACAGTGATCACAAGGTACCGGCAGCGGGCCAGTAATGCGATTTGTCTTTGGCCATGTCCGATGGACACAATAGGTGACAGATTGCACCAGAGCACAGCACCTGTGACGCACGCAAGGCGTGATCATGGGAGGATGTCCGGGCGGGAAGGGATTAATGGGGTGCAGTAGGGTTTAGCCAGCTGCCTCTCACCAACTCTTGGGGTGACAACTGGTCTCGTTCCACTCTCTATTGGCAGCTCATCGAAGTCAGTGGCGTTCTCCCCAACAATGAGGTGGAGGAACCAGTCAGCAACAGTGGCGATCTCACGTACTAGGAGATATTTGCTACCCTGTCCATCTTCATCCCAGATGTGGTGGGAAACCATTCTGTTAACCCTGCTGCACAGCTTCCCCATTTTCTATTGGCAGCTCATTGAAGTCAGTGGCATCCTCCCCAACAATCAGGCAGAAGAACCAGTCAACGGCAGTGGCATTCTCAAGTACCAGGAGATGCCTGCTATTCTGCCCCTCTGCATCCCTGATGAGATGGCAAACTAAGAGCCTGCTGCATGGTCTCTCTTCCACAGCATCCTACCCGCAACTGCCTCAAGCCCGGGAACGGATCTTCCTTTTCCTCTCCACAGAGCTCTGGTCATACTGGGATATGTAGTTCCAGTGCCAATTTGATACACAGGCTCAGGGCTTTTTTTCTCAAACAACAGGTGCTGGAACTTGCTGAGAACCACGGCCCCACAAAACCCCTTCCCCTACACACCCTCCAAATCACATCAAATAGTGGGTGTGTTCAGTCAAATTCCACAAAAACAGTAGGAGGATCTTAAAGGGGCATTAAATACCAGGATTGCATTACATACAGAGTGCAGAGCTGTCACTTGTAAACACAGAAACCAGACTTCTGTGTTTACAAGTCATTGTGGTGAGCAGGCATCAAAGAATCTGAGCCAGAGGTGGTGGAACTGAGTTCCACCAAGTTCCCCCTGAAAAAAAAACCCTGCACAGGCTTAGTCTGCCTGGGGACTACATCTCCCACAAGTCTCAGTTTCTCCCAGCAGGCTTTTTTTGTCCCAGGATGCACAGCAGTCCATATCCCTTTCCTCTGTGTTCTCCTGGTGGTGGGCAAGGCTTCCCTCCAGCTCTCCACCTCCCACCGTCTCTCCAAAACCCAAGAAGAGCACACGCCGCTCCAGGCAAAACTTCAGGTGCAAATGGATGACAGGTGCAGACCCCGGCTCACGACCGTCCAATGCGAATAAAATAAAGAAATGGTCGCACTCTGATTTTCCAAAAAACGTGCTTGATGTACCTTTATTGTCACAAGTGTATCAGAGAAACACAGGACAAGGCAGTTGACATGTTTCACAAGCAGGCTGTTTAAGGAGTAAACCCTAATCAGGCACACCCAAAACCACCTGCTTAGGATTACGGTAAATGCAAGAAACAATTCAGCTGACATGTTAAAAACCTTTAAAATGTGTGTGTGTGTGTGTGTATATATATATATATATATATATATATATATATATATATATATATATATATATACAAACACTGACAGACCTCAAAAAGGGATTTATGTCCAGCCTTCTAATGCAAAATGCAAAAAACATTTCAGCTGACATGTTAAAAACATTACAGCATTTAATAATACGTTTAATATATATATTAAAGAGAGAGAGAGAGTATATATATATATATATATATATATATATATATACACACACATATATATGTCAGTGTTTGTATATATATATACACACACACACATTTTAAACGTTTTTAACATGTCAGCTAAATTGTTTCTTGCATTTACCGTAATCCTAAGCAGGTGGTTTTGGGTGTGCCTGATTAGGGTTTACTCCTTGAACAGCCTGTTTGGTGTATGCTGCTTTTTTTTGTGAACAAGCAAGCTATCGCTTTTGAAACATGTCAACTGCCTTGTCCTGTGTTTGTCTGATACACTTGTGACAATAAAGGTACATCAAGCAACTTTTTTTGGAAATACAGAGTGCGACCATTTCTTTATTTTATTCTCCGAAACCCAGCGCTTAACGAAATAATGCCAAAATCTGCGCTACAAACTCATGTTGAACCACACAATGAATGTGGGGATTGCAGTGTAAAGTGCAAGTTAGATTACTAAAGCACAGTATATTAAATTAATATATTATTATTTTCTTTTGTGAATAAAATATTTATTTTCATTTTTTTGCCCTTTGTTGCACCCTAGTGCTGATGCTCTCCAGCAGCCGCATTCAGCTACTTTCTGTCTGGATGCAGCCCAGTGATTGCACTTCCCAGGATGAATTTTCTGATGGCGACAACAGTGGACCATGCCCGCCTTATGTGGTGGCGCTTCCCTATTCGCTTGAATGGGTTGCATTGCCACCCAATGATAAATAGCAAATAGTGAAGCGCTGCGACCGCAGTATGTGAGCACCTCCGTTCACAAATAATGCAACTCAACCATATTTTTAATGCCCCACCCCCAACTGCTAGTCTAAACAGTGCCTTACAGTAGTTCTTGGAAAATCTCCCTGTGCAATAACAGATGCCTCCAACTAAAGGTTCTCGTTATCATCCTCCTGCAGTCAGAGACTGCCTGATGATCATCAAGAGTCAAAATTTGTAGCATCATTGATCATCTATGCTCAGCTTTAGATGCACAAGCTAGCACCTCCAAGGCATGCATTTCCTGCTGTTTTTAGGGCTGCATTCACACCGGGGGTATAGCGTCTTTGGGCGTTTTTATGTACGACTTGCACATTTCCATGCAGTGGTTTTGAGCTTTGGCGGTTTTTTATTAGCCAATAGAGAAAACTATCATCTGTTGCATCATTTGTTGCTAGGTATTTCAGCTTTTTTTTTAGCTTTTCCATTAGCTTTTATTTCTTTTTTTATTATTAATAATCATTTATTATTATTATTTTTTCCGTTAGGGTAAGGAGTTAGAGTTAAGGTTAGGTTAGGATTAGGAGTTAGGGTTCAGAATAGGGGTTAGAGTGTAACGGAGGGGCGGCCCGTCCATTAACCTCCATGGCGGTATTCCCGAGTCTGGCTCGGGGTGGAATTTCAGAACCAAAAGCGGTAACCCCGAGGCAGACTCGGGATCGCATCGCAGGATCCAGGAAGAGCTTACTTACCTTGTCCCCCTGGATCCTGCGATGTCTCCCTGCAGTGTGAGCGGCTCGTCCTCCGCTCGATTTATTACGATTCATTGGGCTCCGTTCCCTGTGAGCGTTGCAACGCATGGGGACGGAGAATGGCGCCAAATTCAAAAAGTGAAACACACACAATACATACAGTATACTGTCATCTTACAGATTACTTTACTGTATGAAATCATTTCACATCCCTTTTGTCCCTAGAGGTTTCTCCAGTGCCCTGCATGCAGTTTTATATTATAAAAACTGTTCTTTCTGCCTGGAAACTGGAGATTGTCCATAGCAACCAAAACCGTCCCTTTACATCAAAAGTGGTTTTAGACCAGCTAGAAAACAGCGATAATAAATTAGAATCACTCGCAGAATTGAGTGATAGTGATTTGTGGGGAGATCCGCCATCAAACACAGAGAAGTAATGACAGCGACAATTCTGCAACTGAGCAAATTTCAGTGTTTTTGATTTGATTACATTATTGAATACTTTTTATTATTCTTATATTATTATTTGGTATAATTGTTTATAGTTATGTATTATATTATAATTTATGATTTTGTTTTTCAAACTTTATCATACCCGGGATGTTTACTAGACTCTTGTTTGGACAGATTTAAAGCAGGGGTCCACCCACACCGCCAAAAAAAAAAAATATTAAAAGCCAGCAGCTACAAATACTGCAGCTGCTGACTTTACATGGCCACTTACCTGTCCCAGGGTCCAGCGATGTCGGCAGGCGACGCCGAGAACCCGCTCGGTTCTCGGCAGCTGCCGCCGCCATCCTAGGTGAGGGAATCAGGAAGTGAAGCGTTGCGGCTTCACTTCCCGGTTCCCTACTGCGCATGCGCGAGTCGCACTGCGCGTCCCAAGTGGTCCCCGCTCTCTCCTGGGAGCTGTGTGTTCCCAGCAGACAGCGCGGTGGGGACGGGAAGAGGCATAGACTCCCATGGGAGTCTATGCCGAAAGTGGGTGCAAATACCTGTCTTAGACAGGTATCTGCACCCCCCTCCCCCCTGAAAGGTGCCAAATGTGACACCGGAGGGGGGGGGGAACTCCGCTTTAAGTGAGTTATTCCTAAGAATTACAGGCCTACAATATAAAACGCCAAATTTCCATGCAAAATAATTGTACCGCTTTCAGCACCAAAAATCTGAAATAATAATACCGCCAGGGGGGTTAAGGGCACACGGGCGCCGCCCCCTTATCCATGTGTCCAGCCCCCATGCAGGATGCTGGATGCATGGATTTCAATGGGGGCTCTAATAGGCTTTAAAATAGGGTGGGGTCGGGACGCAGAGCACTGCGAACTGAGCCCACCCAGTCGTGTGGCAATAGCTAATGAATATTCACTATTGTAACACATCCATCCTCCTCCCGGCCAATCAGGAAACGGGTCTTGAGACCCGTCTGGCTGAAAGGACAGGCGATCCTATTGGACGCCTAGGAGAAGGGGAGGAGACGGACGGCGGAAGCCGCTGTGATGGAGGAGAGGACACGGGAGCCGCTGCCCGCCACCTGCCACATAGATGGGGTAAGTGCCGGAACGACTAACAGCGAGCGGGTGGGCGGTATAATTTTTATCATAGGTGTACTTTAAATGATAGAGACAGAATATTAACCAAAAATTCAGAGAAAACACACATGATACAAATGTTTTAAACTTAGTTGCAGTTCAGGGAGTAAAATAAGTATTTGCTCCCCAAACAAAACATGACTTAGTACTTGGTGGAGAAACCCTTGTTCATACCTCCCAACTTTTTGAGATGGGAATGAGGGACACCTATCAGCAAAAGTATGCAGACTTAGAACACACCCCTTGCCACGCCCCCTTAAAGGAGAATTGTACAAAAAACAAGATTGGTTAAAACCACAAGTGCTTTTTTTACCACTACTATTCCTTTATATTGGCTTTTGGAATTTACAAATGCAGCAATTTAGAAATCAGATGAAAGGTTTAGCACTGGAAAACACTTTTTGATAGATAAAAAGTGTATTTTATATACATCTATATGGATCAGACCAAAATGAGGGACAACTGAGGAGGAATGAGGGATAGAGGGACATTGCTCCAAATCAGGGACAGTCCCTCGAAATCAGGGACAGTTGGGAGCTATGCTTGTTGGCAATCACAGAGGTAAGACGTGTCTTGTAGTCGGTGACCAGGTTTGCACACTTCTCAGGAGGGATTTTTGTCCACTCTTCTTTACAGATCTTCTCTAAATTCTTAAGGTTTCTTGGCTGTTGCTTGGTAACCTGAAGTTTCAGCTCCCTCCATACATTTTCTATAGGATTAAGGTCTGGAGACTGACTAGGCCACTCCATGACCTTAATGTTCTTCTTCTTGAGCCACTTCTTTGTTGCCTTGATGGTATGTTTTGGGTCATTGTTATGCTTGAAGACCCATCCACTACCCAACTTCAGCGTTCTGTGGAAGCAGCACTAGTTCCTTATGAGCTGGATACACAATGTGTATTATGTATTATGTATTACTATGGTGGTGTGTTGCACCAACATGTTTTTGAAACTTTAAATAAAGTCCTTTATGTTTTACTATGATTTATTTATCAGTTTTCCTTTAAAGTCCCATAGTACCGGGGGGTACTTTTTGTTTCTTCTACACAGTATAATGGGATGTTGGCAACTCATATGGAAGATGTAAGTTCTCCGTGGTGGCTTCTTCTTCTTTAAATCTTCAGTGTTCTGGCTGAGAGAAGAAGGTTCTCATCCGAGATTTTAGAATACACGGCCCCGTCCATCTGCTCCTCAATGCGGCAAAGTTGACATGTACCTTTAGCAGAGAAACAGCCCCAAAGCATAATGTTTCCACCTCTGTGCTTGACTGTAGGGATGGTGTTGTTAAGGTCATAGTCAGCATTTTTCTTCCTCCAAACACGCCAAGTCAAGTTAATGCCAAAGAGCTCAATTTTGTTCATTGGCATGACTGTACATGTGCCTTCTTGAGGAGGGGGACTCGCCGTGTTTGGAGGAAGAAAAAAAATGACTATGACCCAAAGAACACCATCCCTATAGTTAAGCACGGAGGTGGAAACATTATACTTTGGGGCTGTTTCTCTGCTAAAGGGACAGGCCAACTTTGCCGCAAAAAGGGGCCAGGTATTGTAAAATCTTGGATGAGAACCTTCTTCCCTCAGCCAGAACACTGAAAACGGGTCATGGATGGGTCTTTCAGAATGACAATGACCCAAAACATAACGCCAAGGCAACAAAGGAGTGGCTCAAGAAAAGGCACATTAAGGTCATAAGTGGCCTAGTCAGTCTCCAGACCTTAATCCTATAGAACATTTATGGAGGGAGTTGAACCTTCGAGTTGCCAAGTGACAACCAAGAAACTTTTTCATACAAAAACTGATTGGGTACAAATTGAAACTCTTAAAGTTTGACCTCATGTTATACAGTATGGTTTTGGTAAATCTGAAGACAAAAATCTGTTGGCAAGCACAGAGGTCAGACGTTTCTTGTAGTTGGTGACCAGGTTTGCACATCTCAGGAGGGATTTCGGTCCACTCTTCTTTACAGATCTTCTCTAAATCCTTAAAAGTTGAAGTCAATGCAAAAACCAAAATCCCTGCATCTATAGCCACCAACATTCTAATGCCCCGTACACACGGTCGGATTTTCCGACTGAAAATGTGTGATAGGACCTTGTTGTGGGAAATTCCGACCGTGTGTGGGCTCAATCACACATTTTCCATCGGATTTTCCGACACACAAAGTTTGAGAGCAGGCTATAAAATTTTCCGACAAAATCCGTTGTCGGAATTTCCGATCGTGTGTACACAAATCCGACGGACAAAGTGCCACGCATGCTCAGAATAAATAAAGAGATGAAAGCTATTGGCCACTGCCCCGTTTATAGTCCCGACGTACGTGTTTTACGTCACCGCGTTTAGAACGATCGGATTTTCCGACAACTTTGTGCGACCGTGTGTATGCAAGACAAGTTTGAGCCAACATCCGTCGGAAAAAATCCATGGATTTTGTTGTCGGAATGTCCGATCAATGTCCGGCCGTGTGTACGGGGCATAATTCAATTTGTATGCAATCAGGCAGGCCCTTGCACTACATGGTTTTGGTAAATATGAAGACAAAAATCGCCAGAAAATCTACTAGTGTGTATGGGGTGTTTAGTTATTTATTATTATTATTTTTATATTATTTTATTTTTTTAAGGGTTAAGGTTAGGAGTTAATTATTTACTATTACTATTAGTATTAGTATTTATTGAATTTATTTATTTATTTAGGATTATTTTTATTTATTTGTGTATTTTTATTGTGTATGGGGCTTAACCCCAACACAAAATAAAATAAAATAAATGACGCTCATAGCGTCACCGATTGTTATCTTAGTAGCCGTTTAGAAACGGTGCTAACTTTACTGCCTGCTTCCCTCCCCATGGCCACTGGATGTAAAATATTCATACATTTTCCATTTACTGGCTATTGGCACGCCAGGACGCATTTCTTCTATTATCTATTGGTTTGTAGAACAAATCATTGACTGACAATATGGAACAGCAAGTTGGTAAAGTCACAGCAAATATTACTTTCAGGGCAAATTCACTATAAAAGAGGAAGGTGTATTTTTCATGTTTCTATAGTGTGTCTGACAGTTGTGTCTGACAGTTGATGGTTGACATGAGACGACCTCAGCAGGAAGCGGTATCTAGGTGCGGACGGGGGGTTAACATGTTTACATGGAATTCAGGAATATTAAACCATTTGAGGAAGATCTGTTTGCAGGATCTGCTGTTTGATGATAATAGGACAATGAGAACAATGTGCAGAGAGGCCAATCATTGTAATTCCCGGTGTGATAAGAAGAGTTTATATTGTTCACATGAAAGGAACAAAATCTCCCCGAGACCGATAACATTCACTATGGAAGAGGTAGAGATATTGTATTTACATTTCCTGGACGGATATAGGCAACACTTTCTTCCCGGTCATTTCAGGTTAAAGCTGAACTCCAGGCAGACAGCGAATACAAATACACTCACCGGCCACTTTATTAGGTACACCTCACTAGTACCGGGTTGGACCCCCTTTTTCCTTCATTCCTCATGGCATAAATTCAACAAGGTGTTGGAAACGTTCCTCAGAGATTTTGCTCCATAGTGACATGATAACATCACACAGTTGCTGGAGATTTGTCGGCTGCACATCCATGATGCCAATCAAAGCCCAAGGTGCTCTATTGGATGAGATCTGGTGAGTGTGGAGGCCATTGGAGGACAGGGACCTCATTGTCCAGTGGTGAGATGATTGGAGCTTTGTGACATGGTGCATTATCCTGCTGGAAGGAGCCATCAGAAGATGGGGACACTGTAGTCATAAAGGGATGGACATGGTCAGCAACAATACTCAGGGAGGCCGTGGGGTTTAAATGATGCTCAATTGGTACTAAGGGGCCCAAAGTGTGCCAAGAAAATATCCCCCCCACCATTACACCCCCACCACCAGCCTGAACTGGTGATACCCCATCCCCCACACCATTACACCCCCCACCACCAGCCTGAACCGTTGATACAAGGCAGGATGGATCCATGATTTCATGTTGTTTACACCAAATTCTGTCCCCACCATCTGAATGTCGCAGCTGAAAGCGAGACTCGTCAGACCAGACAACATTTTTCCAATCTTCTGTTGTCCAATTTTGGTGATCCTGTGCCAATTGTAGCCTCAGTTTCCTGTTCTTAGCTGACCGGAGTGGCACCCGGTGTGGTCTTCTGCTGCTGTAGCTGTAGCTTCAAGGTTGGATGTGTTGTGCGTTCAGAGATGGTATTCTGCATACCTTGGATGTAACGAGTGGTTATTTGAGTTACTGTTGCCTTTCTATCATCTGGAACCAGTCTGCCCATTCTCCTCTGACCTCTGACATCAACGAGGCATTTTCCTCCACACAACTGCCGCTCACTGGATATTTTCTTTTTTTCCCATCATTCTCTGTAAACCCGAGAGATGGTTGTGTGTGAAAATCCCAGTAGATCAGCAGTTATTGAAATACTCAGACCAGCCCGTCCGGCACCAACAACCATGCCACGTTCAAAGTCCCTTAAATCCTTTTTCTTCCCCATTCTGATGCTCGGTTTGAATTTCAGCAAGTCGTCTTCACCACGTCTAGATGTCTAAATGCATCGAGTTGCTGCCATATGATTGGCTGATTAGCAATTTGTGTTACCAAGCAATAGAACAGGTGTACCTAATAAAGTGTGCGGTGAGTGTACTTGGAGCTATTTTAAAATTCAAAGGAATTCTATTTGTCCATCCAGTCCTGGGTTTTCAACAGCTCTGTCATTGGGCACAGTCCTGACTAGCAGGCCATGAGACCTGATTTTACATTTCTGCAGTCAAGTAACATTAACAGGACTTGTCCCTCCCCCAGCCTGTGACTGGACAGTGAAAAGAGAAGCAGCAGACTGATGAGCTCATCTCTCTGTCACTCTGCTCTCTCCTCCTCTCTTTATGTTACTTGTTAGCACATGAGCAGTGCAGCACGATTGATTGGCTCCTTGTGCTGATTCTCTTTCTACAAAAGACTGATAGTCAGTGGAGGCTCGTAATGCAGAGCACTGCGCCCCAAGCCCACCCATATATTGTCTTCCCGATTCTCCTCCCGGCCGATCAGGAAGCGAGTCCTGAGACCCCCCCCAAAAAAAGAAAAAACTTGAGCACTAATCTGCATGCTTATCCTCTAAGCATTACTTACCTCTACACCCAGTACAAATCTGCCCCCCCCCCCCCCCCCCGCTGAAATCTCCCCCATCACAAATTCCCCCCAATTACCTCTCCAAGAACACATTCTCTCCCCCCCACTTCAGATCCCCCCTCCCAGCACAAATTTTTCTTCCAGCTTAAATCCAACCCAACCCCCCCCCCAAAAAATATTTTATTTAAAATATCTCCACCCCTAGCACAATTCCCCTCCCCCCTCTACCATATCACCACTTCTAGCACAAGCCCCCCAAAGCCCCCCTCCTAGCATAAATCCTCTTCCCCCACCCCCTCCAAACACAAATCCCCGTTAAAAAAAACACTCCCCAAATTTACCCTCCTACAACAATTTTTAGCCCCTGCTGCCCCCCCCCCCCCCAAATTGCCCCTCCCAACACAAATCCCCCCCCTTCCAATCTCCTCGTGGTGCCTCCCCACCTCACATGATACCACAGTGCCCAGGGCAGCCGCCCCTCCTGCCCACCCCTTGTCCTGGCCCTGCCCGCACCCGATCTGTGTGCTGATCATGCAGCCTCCAGGGAGATGTGATGTAAGTATCCCAGAAGGTTGCAGGACCAGGTCAGGTACACATCATACTGGCCTATGGTGGCAGGGGGAGGAGCTAATTTTTTTTTTAAAATTTGAAAATCTTTTTTACTTTTTAACAATACTCTCCATGGTTGGGGGGGATGTTTACCACTTCCCATCCAGCGACGTTACCGTACGTTGGCGGGACTTTCAGTGGTTATACCAGGATGATGCCTGCAGCTGCAGCCATCACCCCGGGAATCATTTTTTAGAGCCAGCGGTCGTCTCTCTTGTAATAGCAATCAGAGTGGCTAACCAGCCGCTAGATTGCTATTACAAGCAGCAGGGGGGGACTGCCCCCCCCCTCCCGCCGGCTTCCACGGCTCTCTCGGGCACTCCTGTCCCACCGGGAGACCCGAGCGACCAGCCAGCGTCCCACACGCTTTGGTCCCGCACGCACGCAAACAGCGATCATCCCACACATGCGAGGTATCGCCGCAAACGTCAGATCATGGGCAGTAATTCTAGCACTAGACCCTTCTGTAAATCTAAAGTGATAACCTGTAAAGGCTTTTAAAAACGTTGCCAACAGATAATACAATTTACATTGTTTGTCGCCGTTGCACGGGTGTGCACAATTTTAAAGCGAGACATGTTCGGTATCTATTTATTCGGCGTAACTTCATCTTTTATATTTAAAGTTTAAAATCGGGTTACGTATTGTTTTTTTTTTTTGCATGAATTCATTTCAATTAAAAAATGTGTATTTTTTTCCCTCCCCAAAAAATTGCGTTTAAAAAACCACTGCGCAAATATCGTAAGACATAAAAAAATTGCAAAACCCACCGATTTATTCTCTAGAGCCTCTGCTTTTAAAAAAATATATAACGTTTGGGGGTTCTAAGTACTTTTCTAACAAAAAACACGGTTAACAAAAAGTGCCTGAAAAGGCCCAGACTGGAAGTAGTTAAAGAGTAACAAACTTGCTTTTGGGAGTTAAGCTCGGCTTTAATCCTAAACTGTGTAAAGGGTTCTTTACTGTCAGAGCAGTAAAGATGTAAACCCCCTTCTACAGTTAGTGGTATCAGCTGAGAGTATAGATAGCCTAAAAAAAAAAAATTTAGATTACGTTTTCCAGCGAGCACGATCAACTCAGAAATGGAAATCCATAGTGACATGTTGAACCGGATGGATCTTTGTCTTTATTCAACCTTAGCCATAATTTCCAACTTTTTGAGGTGGGAATGAGGGACACCTATTAGCAAGTAAAAGTATGTAGGCACCGGACACAGCCCCTGCCACGCACCATTAAAGGAGAATTATAGAGAAAATATATATTAGTTAAGCCCAGGGCTTTTCTTCTCAGGGAATGAGTGCAGGTACTCTCTCCTTTCGAATCACCCCTTGGTTCCACCCCCTACCCACCTCCGAGCACCGTCCCTTAGTTCCACCCCCTTCCCTCCTCCAAGCACCGTTCCTTGGTTCCACCTACCTCCGAGCACCGTTCCTTGGTTTCAACCCACCTCCGAGCACCGTCCCTTGGTTTCAACCCACCTCCGAGCACCGTCCCTTGGTTTCAACCCACCTCCGAGCACCGTCCCTTGGTTTCAACCCACCTCCGAGCACCGTCCCTTGGTTTCAACCCACCTCCGAGCACCGTCCCTTGGTTTCAACCCTACCCACCTCCAAGCACTGTCCCTTGGTTCCACCCCTACCCACCTCCAAGCACTATCCCTTGGTTCCACCCCCTACCCACCTCCGAGTACCGTCCCTTGGTTCCACCCCTGAGCACCATTCCTTGGTTCCACCCCCTACCAACATTCCAGTACAATCCCTTTTAGAGAATACAGAACCAAGTAATTTGTATGGAATTTGACACTGAACAAAAGCAATACAATATGAGGCTAGGTAAAAGTGAAGTTGCGATGGCTGAAACGACAGGCACTGTGATTGGATGCCTATCAGGCATCCAATCATAGCAGAGGACGGGAAGAGAGGACAGGAGAAGACATCGAGGAGCTGTCCCACCACCACCGAGACAGGGTAAGTGCAGACGGCGGGCGATGAGCACACTGGCAGCAATTGATATGGCACAGTGGCTGCGTTTGATGGGGCACAGTGGCTGCCTTTGATGGCACAGTGGTGGCAATTGATGGGCACAATGGCTGTGTTTGATGGTACGGTGGCTGAAATTGATGGGCACAGTGTCTGCGTTTGATGGCACAGTGGCTGTGTTTGATGGTACAGTGGCGGCAATTGATGGGCACAGTGGCTGTGTTTGATGGTACAGTGGCGGCAATAGATGGGCACAGTGGCTGCATTAGATGGCACAGTGGCAGCAATTGATGGGCACAGTGGCTGCATTTGATGGCACAGTGGCTGTGTTTGATGGTACAGTGGCGGCAATTGATGGGCACAGTGGCTGCGTTTGATGGCACAGTGACGGCAATTGATGGGCACAGTGGCTGCGTTTCATGGCACAGTGGCGGCAATTGATGGGCACAGTGGCTGCATTTGATGGCACAGTGGCTGCGTTTGATGGCACAGTGGCGGCTATTGATGGGCACAGTGGCGGCAATTGATGGGCACAGTGGCAGCAATTGATGGGCACAGTGGCGGCAATTGATGGGCACAGTGGCTGCGTTTGATAGCACAGTGGCAGCAATTGATGGTCACAGTGGATGCGTTTGATGGCACAGTGGTGGCAATTGATGGGCACAGTAACTGCGTTTGATGGAACAGTGGTGGCAATTAATGGGCAGAGTGGCTGCGTTTGATGGCACAGTGGCGGCAATTGATGGGCACAATGGCTGTGTTTGATGGCACGTGGCTGAAATTGATGGGCACAGTGTCTGCGTTTGATGGCACAGTGGCTGTGTTTGATGGTACAGTAGCGGCAATTGATGGGCACAGTGGCTGCGTTTGATGGCACAGTGGCGGCAATTGATGGGCACAGTGGCTGCATTTAATGGCACAGTGGCAGCAATTGATGGGCACAGTGGCTGCGTTTGATGGTACAGTGGTGGCAATTGATGGGCACAGTGGCTGCATTTGATGGCACAGTGGCAGCAATTGATGGGCACAGTGGCTGTGTTTGATGGTACAGTGGCGGCAATTGATGGGCACAGTGGCTGCGTTTGATGGCACAGTGACGGCAATTGATGGGCACAGTGGCTGCGTTTCCTGGCACAGTGGCGCAATTGATGGGCACAGTGGAGGCAATTTATGGGCACAGTGGAGGCAATTGATGGTCACAGTGGATGCGTTTGATGGCACAGTGGTGGCAATTGATGGGCACAGTGGCTGCGATTGATAGTACAGTGAGGCTGCAATTGATGGGGGTGTTTTTTTTCAGAATTTGCGCCCCCCAAAAAATTTGGAGCACCAGCTGCCACTGCCGTGCAGGTTTAGGAGATATTTACAGTACCCACAGATAAGCTTTATTATAGACTTACCTGTAGGTACAAGTGGTGTAACAGGGTTTACAACCACTTTAATCCACAATTCAACTAATATATACGGGCCCCTAAGTCCCAGATGGCTCTTGCACAGCTGCCAGGTCTGCACAAATGGTACGTCTGACCCCTGCCTGAGCCGTCCCGGGTCTAATGATTGCACAAGGATCTGATTGCCCCATCACCCTGGAGGATAAATGTTCAGAGATATCTAACACTGTGAACAAAGGGCGAGGGAGATCGCAAAAAAAAATGTGAAAGCATTGCTGATTATTTGTGGTGTTCAGTGCAAGCACATATGACACCAATCTATAACTAGAATGAATCCTGAATACAGCCCTTTGTCATGGAAAAGCAGAAGGCAACTGCAGACTAAAAAAAACACAAAGAAGGCATTTAAAAAGTATACAGTACATAAGTGGAACGCGAGTTTTAGGAAGAGATTAAAAAAAAAAAAAAAAAGGAAGCAGAACTCTTTATAACTTATACAAGAACCTGGGTTCAATTTCAGTGTGGGGGTCTCTTAACCACTTCAATACCGGGCACTGTTGTCCCTTCCTGCCCAGGCCAATTTTTAGCTGTCGCACTTTGAATGACAATTGCGCGGTCATGCTACACTGTACCCAAACTAATTTTTTTTTTATCTTTTTGTTCCCACAAATAGAGCTTTCTTTTGGTGGTATTTGATCACTGCTGGCATTTTTATTTTTTGCGCAACAAATAAAAAAAAATCGAAAATTTTGATAAAAAAAATTTTTTTTTCATTGTTTCTGTTGTAAAAGCTCCCCCCCTCTTTTATGGCATGTGATCTGCATTTGGTGAGCCTGGAAACTGATCCTTATACTGGTGTCGGCTTATTTATAGGAGTTTTAATCCTTGGAGACTTGGTACCATCCACCGCGGTTGGGAGCCTATGTTTATCCATGAGATGTCCTGGGAGGATGTGAGTAATAGAACAACTGCACATTGCAGGAACTATGATACTTTGAAAAAAAATTGAAAACATTTATAAATTGTAATATGACGATTTTTTGATTTTCTAGAATGTGATGCATATCCCCTGAAGAAGACTTTTCATAAAAATATACAGGTTGAAACGCGTTGGAATCCACCACTCGACGCCACGGTTTTCATCTGTGGTGATTGTATTGGGTGGTGTGCTGTATCACTTCTCTCCGAAACTGTTTTTATAGCTATGCAATATTAGCAATACGGATTTTTTGGACATAAATTTTCTTTACTTATTTGATTATTTTTTTTTGTGTAAACAGTCATAATTTTTCTTGATCTATTATAATAAAATTGATTTTAAGTAAATTTAAAAATCTTCATTGCCTTAAAAATCCCGTTAGAGGTTATATATAATGATACTGGTGTCGGCTTGTCTTGGATACCTCTGGAAATTAATCGATCGCTGTGGAATCAGTACTCCATCCACGTAGAGGCTTGACTTGACCTGTAGGGGTCCCCGTATGAGGGAAACTTTTAGCGCACAGCGGATGGTGGAAACACTTGGATGAATTGGATTGCTTTGTTTTTTGCACACGCACTTTACTTCATGAACTGTTTATCCGAATTTTATGATTGGACACGATTTTTGCAACTAATTATCACTTCGTTACATTTTGCACTTTATTTTTGAAGAATATTTGCACATTCCCATGAAAGTTATGTATTTTGATGTTATTGCATATTTGCACACTATTTATGATTTTCTTCGTTGAATATTACACTTTATATTAGACTTGCTTATTATAGTTACCGTATATACTCGAGTATAAGTCGAATTTTTAAGCACATTTTTTTGTGCTGAAAGTACCCCCCTCGACTTATACTGGAGTCAAGCACTTTTCTGCAGCAAAAAAATTCATTTTCCAAACTGATTTTGGGGCCCCGTATCTCAGGGCCACTTGGTGCTAGGAACCCCAAATTTGGTGTGAAAACCCAGTGGAACTGGTACCATAACATATCCAAAGATGGAGTTCCTAGCACTAAGTGGCCCCGAGATACGGGGCCCCAAACTCGGTTCGGAAAATGTCATTCTCTGCTGCAGAAAAGTGCTTGACATTTTCTGAACCGAATTTGGGGCCGGTATCTCAGGGCCACTTAGTGCTAGGAACCCCAAATTTGGTGTGCAAACCCAGTGGAACTGGTACCATCACATATCCAAAGATGGAGTTCCTAGCACCAAGTGTCCCCGAGATATGGGGCCCCAAAACCGATTCAGAAAATGTCATTCTCTGCTACAGAAAAGTGCTTGACATTTTCTGAACCGATTTATGGAGCCCTGTATCTCGGGGCCACTTGGTGCTAGAAACCCCAGCTTTGTATATTTCATGGTGCTAGTTCCACTGGGTTTGCACACCAAATTTGGGGTTCTTAGCACTAAGTGGCCCCAAGATACGGGGCCCCAAATTCTGTCAACTGTGTCCATGCAGTAATGTCATTTTGGGACCCTTTGGGTTCAGAGACCCCAAATTTTGGCTGCAGCTAGGGGGCATCTAGGAACCCTTAACTACCGAGTTTGAAGTTTGGGGGACTTATGGCTGCAAATGGGCACAGTAAGGCATGCAAATGGACACAGTGAGGCTGCAAATGGGCATTGTTGACCCTCTTTTCCACTTACAGTAGCTGTGCATTTCTCACCCTCGTCTTATACTCGGGTCAATAAGTTTTTCCTATTTTTTTGTGGTAAATTAGAGCCTCGACTTATACTCGAGTATATACGGTAGTATGTTTATTAGCACCGAGTAAGCGCAACATTATTCTTTTTTTCTATTTATTGTAGTGTGGGAACACCTTATATGTTGGCTACTCATTTGTCTCTCCTTTTTTCATTGTTGGTTTGCACATTGGTACTCTTATTTTACACTATCGCTAATCGCCGCCATTAATAGTAAAAAAAATAATAATATAACTTTTGCGCAAACCAATCAACATACGCTTATTGGGATTTTCTTACCAAAAATATGTAGAAGAATACATATTGACCTAAATTTATGAAGAAATTAGATTTTTTTACATTTTTTTTTTATTGGATAGGTTTTTTTTTAGCAAAAAGTCAAAAATATAGTTTTTTTCCAAAATTGTTATAAAAAGAAAACTGCGCTAAATTTGAATCATAATACAGCAGCAACCCTCCTGCAAGATACATACAGTACATAAATATAATATTAAAAAGGGCTGCGCTAGTGTCAAAATAATGTGTTATGCCCTGTACACACGGTCAGATTTTCCGATGGAAAAAGTGCGATCGGATCGTGTTGTCGGAAATTCCGATCGTGTGTGGGCTCCATCGGACATTTTCCGGCGCACAAAGTTTGAGAGCAGGATATAACATTTTTCCGACAACAAAATCCGATCGTTTAAATTCCAAAGTGCCACGCATGCTCAGAATAAATTAAGAGACGAAAGCCATTGGCTACCGCCCCATTTATAGCCCCGACGTACGTGTTTTACGTCAGCGCGTTCAGAACAATCTTCTGCGAACGTGTGTATGCAAGACAAGTTTGGCCCAAAATCCTTCGAAAAAAAAATCCAATGGATTTTGTTGTCGGAATGGCCAATCAATGTCCGACCGTGTGTACAGGGCATTATGGTACTCAGAAATAACTTCCTTATCATATTTGAAAATCGTGGAAATTTGGAGGTGTCCTTCCAAATTCATTAAAACGTTCTTCCAAAGTGCTAGCATCCACCACCCAGAGCGACGTCAACTTGTGACAAAACACATCGAGAGGAGCGACTTGCTGACATCAACGGAAGGACGGGCATTCGTGGTTTAGCCGGCCTGCATGTTTTACATGCTTCTTTTAAACTACTTTAAAGTAAGTGCAATATATTTTGGTTTTATATTATAATTGAGGTTTTATACTATGGCAAGTTTATCTCTTTTTTGGGGATTCATGAGTATTTATGAGTGAGGAAACCTTCATTACAAGTCTTGTGGAGTGCTCCGGACCTATTCTCCTCACACGAGTACAGCCGTACCCTGGTCCTTGGATTAGAGGCTTGGTGAGAGGTGCCATCTGGATATTCCCTCATTGGATAAAGGCCCTGGCTGGGTATTAGCCACAAGCATTTGTGACCTTCCGTAATAGGAAGTTTCCATCAGCTGGTAAGAAGGCATTCCTTGCGGTGAAGGTTGCACTTTTCTCTGTGGTGGTGGATACAAGCACTTTGGAAGGACGTTTTATGAATTAGGAAGGACACTTCATTTGTTTTTGGACTATGGTTTACTATATTGATTTTCAAATATGATAAGGACGTTATTTCCGACTGGCATAACTCATTCATTTTGACACTAGTGTAGCCCTATTTAATATTATTTTTTCAAGATTGTCTGTTTTTTTTTGTTTATAGCACAAAAAATAAAAATCACAGGAGATGATCAAATACCACCAAAAGAAAGCTCTATTTGTGGGGAAAAAAGGACACAAATTTTATTGGGTACAGCGTTGCATGACCACGCAATTGTCAGTTAAAGTAATGCATTGGCATGTGCAATTCAATTAGTTCCAAATTTGTTTTTTAACGAATTTTGAAAAATTCTGTAATTCCAAAATTTCCGAATGTCCAAAATTATGAATTTCCGAATTTCTGAATTTCCGAAATTCGGAATTTCTGAAATTCGGGATTTCGGAAATTCAAAATTTGAAATTTCGAAAATTGGAAAATTTTCGAAAATTCGAATTTTCATAAATTTAAGAATTCTAAAACTTGGAAATTTGAAAATCCAAGAATAAGAATGAAAATCAGAAAATTCTGGCTGTTAGTGAACGTAACGAGTATGAATTTATCCAAATTATCTGAAATAACGAATGCCATATCTATACGAATGGAACGTAACGATTTAATGATAATAAATAATAATACAAATTTTTTATTATTAATATTAATTTGTTCCATTCCATTTGTTTAGATGCGGCATTTGTTATTTCGAAAATTCGGAAATTCGGAAATCTGAAAATTTGGAAATCCGAAAATTCGGAAATTCAAAAATTCGGAAATGTGAAAATCCGAATTTTCGGTTTTCCGAATTTCCAAATTTCGAATTTCCGAAAAAAGCAAAAAAAACAATAAAACGAAAACGAACACATTTTTTGGCAGTGCACATGTCTAGTAACGCAGCACCGTATTGCAAAGAATGGCCTGGTCATGAAGGGAGTAAATCTTCCAGAGGTCACATGATATAGAGCAGGGATATGCAATTAGCGGACCTTCAGCTGTTGCAGAACTACAAGTCCCATGAGGCATAGCAAGACTAACAGCCACAAGCATGACACCCAGAGGCAGAGGCATGATGGGATTTGTAGTTTTGCAACAGCTGGAGGTCCGCTAATTGCATATCCCTGATATAGAGTAAAAAAAAAAAAAAAAAAAAAAAAGATACCATTGCTGTATATTGTGACATACCGGGAATCATTCATGCATATTTGTAAAGCTACTGAAAATCAATAGGAATGCTGGAATGGCATGTACTAACATAGATATAAAATTTTAACCGGCAATTAATTATGTTATGCTAATGGCACACAAATAACAGTCTGCCCTGTAATGACCGGCTGTATCTGGGTATAACCAGCAAGGACGGGCGAGGACTTGTTATGGATAGTTAATTGACATGTTGTCCATCTATATGACAGGTGGTTGAACCATCTGTATTTTTTTTTATTATACCTGGCCTTGGACATGAGAGTCAAGTTTGAGTGGAAGACAGTGGTGGAGTGGTGCTGCTCGAGGCTACCCAGCGGCAAGTCACTGTGTGGAAGGTGTAGAAGGAATTGCTTCCAATGGGTTGTATCCCAATTGTAGGTGGTAAGTGATAGACTACGTTGGGGTCTAGGGCTGCTACCCTTCTGATAAAGACAATGGAGGCGCAATGAACACTTGAGTGATTGGAGAGGAGCACCCAATGTTACAAAAGAAAAATCTTTTTCTGTATATATACTAGCCCTGAAGAAGGGGGAAGGCAATTCCACCAAAACGCATTGGCTCTAATGTTATCTCCAATAAATAACTATAAAATTGTCAGGGCTGGGCTCAGCCCTTCCTTCTCTGAGCTGGCCGCTCAGCTGTCGGCTAATTGCCAGCTCCGTTCTCTCCACAGTTACTCAGCTGTTGATGATTTCCTGCTCGTCAGTCCTGCCTACTTAAGTCGTCCAGTCCAAAGGATCTCTGCCTTCGCCTTGGTCAACATCACAGAGATGTTCTCCTGCGTTCCTATTTAAAGACTTGCTTTGCTGACATCCCTTCTGGCTCCAGATCCTGCTTGCTGTTCCACTACATTGATCCCTGACTTCTGGCTTGGCTGACTATCCGTTACGGTTACTGAACTTTGGCTATGTTTTGACTACGTTTGTTCTTTTTACTTTTATTATTAAACAAGTGTGATTTAACTGTACTTCTGTCTTGGTCTGATTTCATGATTTCTGACAAAAATTCATCAAGTGAGACCTTCTTCTTTTTGGACATCGGGTGCTCCTCTTCAATCACCCAAGAGTTGAACATGAGAGATCATATCCATATACACAAGAGGTGATGTAAAGGGAGGGAAGGGAGCTGAGGAGCTGGGACAGCACAGACAATAATTAGACACCTTTAGAAGAGGAGAGGTCAAATTTTCTGGCAGCAGGTTTCAGCCCGCTGTCTGCTGAAAACGGATCACAGGGGTGCGGAACGAACTGGTCTCTAGAACTAGTCTTTATTGAAAGATTTCCCCTCTATTACTTTTCTGGGGACAACCCAAAATCTGGGACTTTCTTTTACTTTCACTGCCAAAACATATGGTACCACAGTAACCTGTGTTATGGTGTAGGGCAATTTTAAATATCTTGCAGGCACCTTTTTTACGCGTTTCACACACATAGGGCAGCCCATTGAAATGAATGGGCTGCCCTAAAATGCGACACATGGGAAAAGAGCGCACACACTCGGATGCACTTCCTGGTGTGAACAAGCCCTAAGGTAAACTGTGGCTAATTATATAATCTATAAAAATAAAGCTGCTAGAATTTCAATCAAAATTTAAGCAGTACAGTATATGGTACTACCGGTAATGCTCTATTTGACAAAAGTTGTTCATTCAACCACACTTTTTTTCCGAAGAAGCCTGTCAGAACATTAACAGCAGCCATTCAGTGCCTGCATTCAGTCAGATGCAGGTACTGTTTGGGTATTCTCATAGCTCCCAACTGTCCCTGATTTCGAGGGACTGTCCCTGATTTGGAGCAATGTCCCTCTGTCCCTCATTCCTCCTCATTTGTCCCTCATTTTGGTCTGATCTATATGGATGTTTTTAAAATGCACTTTTTATCTATCAAAAAGTGTTTTCCAGCACTAAACCTTTCATCTGATTTCTAAATTGCTGCATTTTTAAATTCCAAAAGCCAATATAAAGGAATAGTAGTGGTAAAAAAAGCACTTGTGGGTTTAACCAAACTTGTTTTTTTTGTACAATTCTCCTTTAAGGGGGTGGGGCAGGGGGTGTGTCCTATGCCTGCATACTTTTGCTGATAGGTGTCCCTCATTCCCATCTCAAAAAGTTGGGAGGTATGTGTTCTGACAGCTGGTGCCAGTGGCTGACAGAACACACTAGTCTGAAAGGGAAGATTTGTCCATCCACCCTGTCAGCATGGATAGAGGAATTTGTTACAGTGCCTTGAAAAAAGTATTCATACCCCTTGAAATGTTCCACATTTTGTTATGTTACAACCAAAAATGTAAATGTATTTTATTGGGATTTTATGTAAAAGACAAACACAAAGTGGCACATAATTATGAAGTGGAACGAAAATGATAAATGCTTTTAAATTTTTTTTACAAATAAATATGTGAAAAGTGTGGCGTGCATTTGTATTCAGTCCCCTTTACTCTGATACCCCTAACTAAAATCTAGTGGAACCAATTGCTTTCGGAAGTCACCTAATTAGTAAAAAAGAGTCCACCTGTGTGTAATTCAATCTCAGTATGAATACAGCTGTTCTGTGAAGCCCTCAGAGGTTTGTTAGAAAACCTTAGTGAACAAACAGCACCATGAAGGCCAAGAAACACACCAGACAGGTCAGGGATAAAGTTGTAGAGAAGTGTAAAGCAGGGTTAGGTTATAAAACAGGGATATGCAATTAGCGGACCTCCAGCTGTTTCAGAACTACAAGTCCCATGAGGCATAGCAAGACTCTGACAGCCACAAGCATGACACCCAGAGGCAGAGCATGATGGGACTTGTAGTTTTGCAACAGCTGGAGGTCCGCTAATTGCATATCCCTGTTATAAAAGAATATCCCAAGCTTTGAACATCTCACGGAGCACTGTTCAATCCATCATCCGCAAATGGAAAGAGTATGGCACAACTGCAAACCTGTGCAATAGTGCAACAATAATGTCCAACGATTGTGAATAAATTAATGATTTTAGTCCAACGAAAAAAACATCAAACATTTTCCAGTGAAGCAGTGATTTCATTAATCCAATGAAAGGGTGACAGTAGAATTCCTTCAAAAACACCAATCGCTCAGCCTACTCACTAGATGGAAATGACCCCCATTACAGAGATCATATACAGCATTAGAATGAGATGTTCTGATGATCCGTCTCAGCAAACCCGATGGTACCTCCAAAACAGTCGTTTAGGGAAAGGTCACAGGAATCTCAGGCCTCGGGATCTGTACGGTGATGGGTCTTGTTATGTGGACTCAGACTGCCGTTGACCTGACATTTCCAGGGAGCTTCGCTGGCCAGCAGCAGGCGCTTTACACCTGATCTGGTGTCTTCTGCAGGTTCCCATTCAGAGCAGAACACAGACAGGCAAAAGCCAAACTCCTCCGGACCAGCCAAGGTCAGACCCAGCAATCAGATCCTCCAAAGAAGTTCCTCCTTTGAGCACACTTGGAGCTTGTCCTCTTCAGTTTGTGAATTGCACCTTTATGTGACTACTCCAGGAGAGTCTATTCCCGAAATCACGGCTTCAATGGAAAATGTTTGATGTTTTTCGTTGGACCTAAATCATATATTTATTCACAATCGTTGGACATTATTGTTTTGTGGCTCACTCTTGAGCTAATGATTCACACTTTATTGCAGTTCACTTGTAAGCGAGGGGTAGAGTGTAGCGTTTCCACAGAGGGAATCACACGTACTGACTTTATAAACCAGGCAACGTTTATTACCGGAGAGGCGGCGGTAGGAAGAGTATTTACAGCAGTAATGCAAGTAGTTTCACTCCAAGCATGAAGGCCTAGATACACAGCACAGTCACTTCTGATGTAAGCGGTAGTTGTAATCGTCAGCACTATAGGCACTTTCCACTGATTGACACAGTATAAACCCAAGCACACAATGCGTATTTGTAGAGGCCGATATTCACACACGTTACCGGTACAACGGTATTCCTTCAGCAGATGGATATAGGCATCTGATCCGCTTGTCCCTCCCTCACAGCGAGGAAACCAGATTTATTATCTGCAAGGGGGAGTCTTTCATACAACCAGAATTGCTGATGCAGGACTCCGTAGGAACCCTGAGCTATCCCTCACAGGCCGGAACACTCTCCCTACCTTCTCCTAACTCTCCCTGACAAGCGGGTTCTCCACCCCTGTCTATGCACACACGTGAACTCAACTAAACGTGGCTGGGCTTTCTTATATATAGTATCCACCCAAAAATGGCCGACCAAATCTCCCGAGATTTGGTTGTCCTATCAGGACACCAGGCCTCTCCAAAATGGTGCTGGAGACAATTATAGAGGCCAAACAGCTCTGAACATACATACACATAAACATATCAAACAGGCTGGAAAGTGAGAATATACACTTGCTAACCCACTTCCTCTTGCAGCCAACTAGTCTGCCAGGCACTACAGCTGCCTACAAATTTATGTTTGCAATCTAACACTTGAGTCAATGATTTATTTCATTTACTGTCCACTCATTTGTTTTTAATGGTTTTCCAACACTGGAGACATCCTAGTGGTATAAAAACTTAATTGCCCTGTTGCACTGTGTTGGAAGTCAACATGATTTAATATCATATTTATGGTATTTCATTCCCTGGCTGATACAGGCAGATGGCCCCAAGTTGGAATGTAACCAGTTAAACATCAAAGCTTTGCAGCATATCAGAAGAACAATGGCTTGGCTCAAGCCCACCTGGTGTGATATGTGTGATTACAGGCTTCAAAGAGAATAAGGCCTAGCTAAGACGACCCAGGGCTCATAGAGATGATACATGGACACTCTGAGCCTAGCCTGATGATACAAAGCCTCACGGAGAGTCTTGTGATAAGTATCTTTGATATTCTGATATGATGTGTTTCGTTGATACAGTGGAACCTCGGATTGCGAGTAAAGCGGTTAATGAGCGTTTCGCAATACAAGCACTGTATTTTTAAAAATCGTAACTCGGTTTGCGAGTGTTGTCTGGCAAAACAAGCACAATTCAGGCCAAAGCGGTGTGCAGTATCGCTTTTGGCCTGAGGTGGGTGGGGGCGCCGGAGCCGAGCAGAGCCGAACATCACGTTCGGAAATGCACGGAAAGGCCCGAGTACAGCACAGCTGACCTCGGCAAATCTCGGGTAGGAAGTCTTTCCGAGGTTTGCCGAGGACGGCCGAAGTGTCCTCAGGGCTTTTCCGGCCGTTTCCGAGGCTCTCCGGCGCCCCCCCCCGCCTCTGGCCGCATGCGGTATTGCATCCCATTGAAGTCAATGCGGAACAAATTATTTTTGTTTCCATTGACTTCAATGGGAAAACTCCCTTTGATATGCGAGTACTTTGGATTACGAGCATACTCCTGGAACGGATTATGCTCATAATCCGAGGTTCCACTGCATATGTTTATAATATTTATTTAATGTTAGAGTATTCCTATCTTCTTGGGGAATAAATAAGACTGTGTTATTAAGCCGTGTGCTTGGTTTCATAGCTAACCTTGTATTATTGTGATATCAATAGTAACATGTGGTCAGAGTTTTAATAGCTAACTATAGGGAGAGACAAATTAATACATAGGTACAATAATATTTATTGTACCATTACTTCACACTGTTTTGCACTTTAATTAAGGAATTAACATATGGAGCGCGGTTCATCACATGATACTTAATTTACTGGTTTTTCAACTTCACAATGAGCAGCTCCATTTCATTTATTTACACACTCAATTTTTCACATAATTTGCGCAGGTAGGGAATAATACCAATTACTCCCCTATACATACAACTGCAAACCTACCAAGACATGGCCGTCCATCTAATCTGGCAAGGAGAGCACTAACCACTTCAGCCCCGGAAGGATTTACCCCCTACCTGACCAGAGCATTTTATGCGATTCGGCACTGCGTCACTTTAGCTGACAACTGCGCGGTCGTGCGACGTTGTACCCAAAAAAAAATGTACATCCTTTTTTTCCCACAAATAGAGCTTTCTTTTGGTGGTATTTGATCATCTCTGTGGTTTTTATTTTCTGCTCTATAAACAAAAAAAGAGCGACAATTTTTGAAAAAAAAAACCAATATTTTTTTACTTTTTACTATAATAAATATCCCCAAAAATATATATATAAAAAAAACAATTTTTTTCCTCAGTTTAGGCTGATATGTATTCTTCTACATATTTTTGATAAAAAAAAAAAAAATCGCAATAAGCGTATATTGAATGGATTGCGCAAAAGTTATAGCGTCTACAAAATAAGGGAAAGATTTATGGCATTTTTATTATTCATTTTTTTTTACTAGTAATGGCGGCGATCTGCAATTTTTATCGGGACTGCAACATTATGGCGGACACAACGGCCACTTTTGACACTATTTTGGGACCATTGTCATTTATACAGCGATCAGTGCTATAAAAATGCACTGATTACTCTATACATGATACTGGCAGGGAAGGGGTTAAAACACTAGGGGTTAAGTGTGTCCTAGGGAGTGATTCTAACTGGATGGGCTTCCACTCACATGACAGCGATTACCGCTCCCGATGACATGGAGCAGTAGATCCCTGTCATATCACTAGGCAGAACGGGGAAATGCCTTGTTTACATAGGCATCTCCCCGTTCTGCCTCTCCGTCTCACGATCGCGGTCTGCTGGCAAACATCGAGTTCGCAGGACCCACGGGCACGTTCCCGTGGCATGCGGTGGGCGACCGCCGGCGGTGCGCGAGCGCTCACAAGGCGGCAAATTCAAAGGGACGTAAAGGTACGCCCATTTGCCTGTACGAGCCATTCTGCCGACGTATATGTGTGTGCGGCGGTCGGCAAGTGGTTAATCAGAGAGGCAGCCAGAATTGGCATCGATCAGGTCTCGGATCTAGTAACCCAGAAGGGATGTCATGACATCACTTCCGGTTTACAGAAGACTGAAAAGGCGCCAAATTTAAAACAATTTCAGTATTCAAAACAGCCAAACTTGGCCTTTTGAAAGTTTTTAAGTGCAAAGGAGGGATTTGGGGTCTTATAGACCCCAGATCCCTCCATAAAGAGTACCTGTCACTGCCTATTACTTTCACAGGGGGTGTTTACATTCCTTGTAACAGCAATAAAAGTGATCAGAATTGTTTTACAAAGGGACATTGTAAAAAAAATAAAAAAATTAAAATAAAATAGAAAAAAAAAACTTAAAGTGCCCCATCCCTCCGTGCTCACACGCAGAAGCGAGTGCATACGTAACGACGCGACTGCAAATTTATATAGTGTTTAAACCACACATGTGAGGTATTGCCACAATCGATAGAGCAAGTGATATGCAGGGTTCACCTTCCAGCAGGACAACGATCCTATACATACAGCCAGAGCTACAATGGAATGGTTTAGATCAAAGCATATTCATGTGTTAGAACGGCCCCGTCACAGTCCAGACCTAAATCCAATTGAAAATCTGTGGCAAGACTTGAAAATTGCTGTTCACAGACGCTCTCCATCCAATCTGACAGAGCTTGAGCTATTTTGCTATGAAGAATGGGCAAAAATGTCCCTCTCTAGATGTGCAAAGCTGGTAGAGACATCCCCAAAAAGACTTGCAGCTGTAATTGCAGAGAAAGGGGGTTCTACAAAGTATTGACTCAGGGGGGCGCCATACAAATGTACCCCACACTTTTCACATATTTATTTGTAAAACATTTGGAAAACCATTTATTATTTTCCTTCCACTTCACAATTATGTGCCACTTTGTGTTGGTTTATCACATAAAATCCCAATAAAATAACATTTCCTTTTTTTGTTGCAACATGACAAAATGTGGAAAATTTCAAGGGGTATGAATACTTTTTCAAGGCACAGTATGTGTATGGCCAGCTTAACTTGCAACTGACCATTGAAAAGCAGTGCCTGAGGCCCAGTGAAAAGCAGTGTGTAGGACCTGGGGTGAAGCAGTGCCGAAAGCCCAGTTGGAAGCAGCACCAAGGGCCCAGTAGAAAGCACTGGCCAGGGCTCAGAAACAGACAGTGCCTGGGTCCTTGTGGTAAGTTAGGAGCAGTTTATAGGGCCCAGTGAGAAACAGCATTTGGAACCCAGTGTGGAGGGGGCCATTGCATAGGGACCAATGAGAAGCAGCATTTAGTACCTAGGATCTAGTAAGACAAACTCAAACAAAAACCAGTTGCTGGATTTTCAATCAAATTATCACAGGGCATCCTAGCTCTGGTTCGGCAGCACCCAAAAGATGAGAACACCTCCTATAACCGGAGAAAACTCAGGGTTGAGAATCCTTGCATATACAGCCTCCTTTGCTGTGCTTCCAAGCAAAAAAAAAACAACACAGTACAGATCTATCGGGTATCTAGGGTTGCCACCTGTCCGGGATTCACCCGGACAGTTCGGGTTTTGAATCAGGTGGACTGAAACCCGGAGACATTATTCAGACAGGAACATGGCGCTGAACAGGGCCCGACAGGAGGGTGAGGGGGCACTATGTGCACCGCATTACTACTCTCTTTGGAGAGCCCAAAGATGTCCCAGGTCTGTTACAATCCCATAGTGTATACTAAAACAAAAAACAAATTACTGTGCGCCGCTAAAGTGTTTGGGTTCCGCTTGAAGAAAAAGTGGCAACCCTACTGGTATCTGTTTATCTAAATCCATTTAGGTACAGTCAAAACTTGAGCCCTGATGAAAATAAAGTCTGTTTATGTTGGCTATTTTCTACTCTTCCATTCCTGGACGATTGGCACTGTCATTGGACTGTGTATTCAGTAGGAAGCAGAGACTAGGGCAGTGGTAGCTGGGGAGGGGGGGGGGGGGGGGGGGGCGCAAACAAACTGAAAAATACTGAAACCCCCCCATCAAATGCAGCCACTGTGCCCATCAATTGCAGCCATTGTGCCCATCAAACACAGCCACTGTGCCTATCATATGCAGCCACTTGTGCTCATCATATGCAGCCACTTGTGCTCATCATATGCAGCCACTTGTGCCCAAACGTGGCCAGTGTGCCCATCAAATGCAGCCACTTGTGCCCATCATATGCAGCCACTTGTGCCCATCAAATGCAGCCACTTGTGCTCATCATCTACAGCCATTTGTACACATCATCTACAGCCACTTGTGCTCAGTATATGCAGCCACTTGTGCCCAGTATATGCAGCCACTTGTGCCCGTCACATGCAGCCACTTGTGCCCATCAAATGCAGCCTCCGCTCCAGCGTGTGTCGCCAAGTCCTCCGCTCCTCTTCCTAAGCTCCAGGCATCCAATAGGGTGGCCTGGCGCTTTGGCCAATCAGGAAACAGGTCTGACGCCCTGCCTCCTGATTGTCGGGGAGAAAGGTTAGTGTGAAAGTAGTGAAAATTAATTCGCTATCGTCACACAATTGGGTGGGATCAGGGCGAACTCTCTGCGCCCCGAGCCCACCCTATTTTGAAGCCTATTAGAGCCTCTGGCTCTATTCAGGTGCTTCAAAAAGAACCACCCCCTCCCGACCCGGCTATTGGAATCCATGCGTCTGGCCTTCTGAGAGGGGCGCATGGATGGGGGGGCGGCGCCATGCGCCGTGCGCCCACAGTGCACGGGCCGCCACTGGACTAGGGTCCAGTGAGAAGCAATGCCCAGAGCCCTGTGTGGAGCAGTGTTTAGAGCCCAGTGAGAGGCAATGCCTATGGCCCAATGAGAAGCGATGCCTATGGTCCAGTGATAAGCAATGTCCAGAGCCCTGTGAGGAGCAATATTTCGTAGGAATCACGTAGGTTAGTGCAGTAGTCAGGTAGGTCAGTGTAGGAATCAGGTAGGTCAGTGTAGGAATCAGGTAGGTTAGTGCAGTAGTCAGGTAGGTCAGTGTAGGAATAAGGTTGGTCAGTACTACTGTACTAGTGGAAGGGACTCAGGGAGTGCTAAAAGTCTGCGGATTAGAGGGTGCAAATCTCTTGCCTTGCCTCGGGCGCTGACAACCCACACTACGCCACTGAGTGCATATATATGAAGCATTTACCCCCGAAGGAGCGGCTAAATAATTGTTATATCCGTAATTCACGTTTACCACCCAACCCTAGCAGCCCATAGATTCATAAAACACAGTCCATAATGCTTTTTCTCTTGCTTTATTGATTAACATGAACTGGGATGGGAGAAGGACTTCTTTTGAGATGCTCTTTTGTTACATTATCATCTTTTCACTGTCTCTTACGGGAAAACTAGAATCATTTGCGGATAATTAGGAAATCACTTTGTGTGATTTCTTCAATCAGGGAAGATGGAAGTAGATTTGATAGAGAATAATTGATAAAGAGTCACTCGCAATAACTTCTTCATCTGAATGACTTTTCAAGAACAGTCTGTATCTCTATATGTGTGCTTGCAGCTTCACCGCTACCTTTTTACCACTACTTCCCATCTGCATGGTACTTCCAAGTTGAGCTAAAGAAAAGTCACTCTGAATAACTCCTCCGCTTGACTGATTGGAATCCCGGGGCATTGCTGAACCCAAAGTCACAGGCCATCACCGCCTGTCTCATTGACTTGCGTACCAACATCCCTCAGCCTCTGGCAGTACCCTTCCCTTGGGCTGTCACTCACGTGATCAATAGTCCATGTGCCACTCATAAACGATCGATCGCCCAGTTTCCTTCTGCTTTGTTGCTACTTCTCCCGCAATGATTCTTAGTTCCTTTTTCTCCTTTATGGCCCGATCCCCTCCCCGCAGGGGCGGCCAACGACACCAGCGACTACATGCTGTAAGATGTCGTCTCTTCCTCCATGGAGACCGGTTCTTCACCCTTCTCGCAAGGGGGGAGCTCTGTTGGCTCCCCAGAGGGGGAAACCTCTCCCTTCCGGGAACCAGGCTGGCTTCTCCACGCTCGAACAGCAAGACCCTCTCTCAACCATGTGACCCCGCTTTTATATGAGAGTCCCGGGCATTACCAAGCAAATTAATGATTGGCCGAGACTAGCATACAAACTACCTGCCACTCAAATGAGAAATGAACAAAAACAGGCCTGCTGTAATAGCACAAGCCTGTCTAAATTTACCTGACATAGTAGACTACCAAAAAGGTCACCTACCTAAAAGTAGGTGCCCGATACATACACCCCCCACTTGAATCACAACTGTCCCCAGTTGTAGGGAATGAATTCAGAGTACCCCCTTAGTTTTAAGGGGAAAGAGCATCTCATTACATCAAATGGGATGGGTGAAAGGAAAAAATAACTTGAAGAACAATAACATCAATATCTCTGTACACAATGGCAACATAACATATTTTATACAATTTACATGGCCTGACTGTAGGTCCCTACAGCTAACATTCCATACAAGCGGAACCAAAGCACTGCTCCCGCAGGAGGAATACTCTGCTTACCACAGGCCTTCATCTGTGAGATAGACGTCCGTCACATCTTCAATATTCCTAAAAGAAGACACAAAATATTTCTAAGTAATGCTAACTACTACAAACACATTACCAAACAGAGGGGGTTATCACCCTCTACCGGGTAATTGAACCAATATACAATTCTTTATGGCATGTACGTTTCTGTTGAGATAATCGCTCCCTCAAAAGGAGTCCAGCAGTCCTCCCGCAGAGCGCATCCCAAACAGACATGCTCAGCAATTCAATCCGTCTGCCCGTTGGCAAATAAACTTTCTGTTTGGCTCTTAAACAAGAGTCCTTATAGGAGTACTTGTGCAGCAAAGGGACTTAGCAGAGACAACACACCCTAGTGTCCATAACTTTGCCCTTGTTAGGCACCATGAATGTCAGTCTCCTGCTGAGCAAAATATTTGGGGAAAACCCACCCTAACCCATCTGCCATCCTGCAGTTAATCTGGGTATAAAATACATTTGTGAATATACTTCAACAATCCCACTCACAAATAGTACCTCGGGTCAGGCAACCTTTTCCGACTGTCCCCTGGTCCTCTCACCGAGATAGAGTAGCTACGGGTATTTTTTCCAGCCTTTGCCACCAATACACTATCTTTGTGAATCGCTCTTCCAAGTCTCCATTCACGATGAATGTCTTTAAACTGGACCCAAACCTCACTGTCAGGTGTCCTCTTTGGCTTAGGAACGTGGAGATAATCCCAAACAAGTTCGTCCTCCCAAGCTTCCCGGGAACTTTCAATAATTGCCATAATGTGTTCCGGAACATAGGGGTAGTCAAAGCCCCACTCCTGAGCTACTTTTCTCTGAACCTCTCTTTGGCATTGTCAGAGTCCTGGATGTGAAGCCGGATTGCAGAGGGGGCGCCCCTTGCGGCTAAGTGCAGCGTAACCCTGGGAGTGAGACAGGGAGTACGGTGCCCAAAGGTGCACGGGTTGCCAGAGCGCTGTTGCTAAGTAGCTGATAGCAGGGAGCTGCTGGGGTGCGCTGGTAAGGTTAAAGGGCAACTGTGCAAGGAGGGATTCCAGGTATGGAGCCGTGGAGCAACCAGGAGCGGAGTCAGAGCCAGGCCAATGGTCATTCAGCACAGGAATCAGTCCAAGGTGAGGTACAGCAGGATAATCAGGAACAGAGAAGGTAGCCGAGCCGGGGGTCAAACACAGGAGGACGATCAAGGTACAGATGCGGAGCCGAAGAATAGTCAGGTCCAAGCCGGGGTCAATGCAGGCGGAATACTGGAGCAGTCAGGCAAGCCGAGTAGTAACAGGAAGCAGAAATCACAACAGGAACAAGGAACACAGGAAGCTGATGATAATCCAGCAACCAGCATGCACCAGCAGCAGGCTTAAATAGGCAGAAGGGCGCCACCATGAGGAATACTGGCAGAATTACCCGCCCTACGGTTATCACCCTGACAGGCATCTTGAGAGTCTAGGCAAGTCTTTAGCCTTTCCTCTACCAAGCTAAACACAATCATCAGTAGCTCTGCTGACTCATTGTTGAAACGTAGCTGACCTAGTAGGTAGGGTATTACTCGAAACATTAAACGGGGGTACTGGAGTTTTAGGTGTACCAGACAACTTTCCTGACACTCCTGTGGAAGCCTCCACTGAAGTTGAACTTTCCAGAAAATATTCCTCATTACTACTTGAATCAAACTCTTCTGGAGATGACCACTCTAACAGATTGTCCATAGATCCATATTTTTGCAGAATCTGTGGTGATCCCCAATCTACAGCCCGGTCTCCATCTACCCTGTCCGGCTCACCCGAGGGATCCCCCTCCTGTAACTTAGGCTCCTTCCGGACAGGCAAATCAAAGTGCTTACTGCTAGCCGGCTCCTCAGGGGTTTCTTCCAAAGACTGGGCAACAACTTCAACAGTCCCTGGGTCCCCAGCCAGGCTACAGGCTTTTCCATTAGATCCTACCTGATCTCCTGGTGGCTCCGATTCAGCCGAATCAGACGGGAGCTCCTCCTCTGCTGCTGCAGGCGATACGCGACCCTCTCCGACCTTCCGAATCACCTGTTCTTGCCGCAGACAAAGTCCCGTTGCAATATTAGCAGAATAGTATTTTACCAAGTCCCGTTGCAATATTAGAATAGTATTTGACCTCTTGCTGAACAGGTCCCAATCGTGTCAACTGGATACCACAATGTCCACACTGGGCCCAGGCGGTGACTCCAACCGTAGGCCTCCGGCATCCGGGACACAACATATAGAGCCTCTCCTCTCCGTCAATCACTCCCAATGCCAGTCTTTCGGTTAGCTCCAATCGAACACCGGTGTCGATCAGAACCCGGTCCTGCAAATCAGATAACCGCTGCATGACAAGTGTAATCCCAACACCTTCCGCCATCTTCCACCGCCTGTCCCGCTCTGGCGCGTGGCACGCTGAACGCTGAAAACTTTTCCTCTGGGGCATGGCTCCACCCCCCAGTTCAGCGCGTGAGGAACTGTAGCTGCACATTTTCAAAGTCCTTCCCAGCGACCCCTGGTGGCAGGGACTGTTATACTGCAGGCTGTCTTGGCAACAGTTACTGAAATGCAGACTTCGTTGCTATGGGAGATGGATAGCGGCAAACGTGAAACAGATATCCCGGACGACGCCCCCACATGAAGCGCTTACCCCCGAAGGAGCGGCTAAATAATTGTTATATCCGTAATTCACGTTTACCACCCAAACCTCGCAGCCCATAGATTCATAAAACACAGTCCATAATACTTTTTCTCTTGCTTTATTGATTAACATGAACTGGGATGGGAGAAGGACTTCTTTTGAGATGCTCTTTTGTTACATTATCATCTTTTCACTGTCTCTTACGGGAAAACTAGAATCATTTGCGGATAATTAGGAAATCACTTTGTGTGATTTCTTCAATCAGGGAAGATGGAAGTAGATTTGATAGAGAATAATTGATAAAGAGTCACTCGCAATAACTTCTTCATCTGCATGACTTTTCAAGAACAGTCCGTATCTCTATATGTGTGCTTGCATCTTCACCGCTACCTTTTTACCACTACTTCCCATCTGCATGGTACTTCCAAGTTGAGCTAAAGAAAAGTCACTCTGAATAACTCCTCCGCTTGACTGATTGGAATCCCGGGGCATTGCTGAACCCAAAGTCACAGGCCATCACCGCCTGTCTCATTGACTTGCGTACCAACATCCCTCAGCCTCTGGCAGTACCCTTCCCTTGGGCTTTCACTCACGTGATCAATAGTCCATGTGCCACTCATAAACGATCGATCGCCCAGTTTCCTTTCGCTTTGTTGCTACTTCTCCCGCAATGATTCTTAGTTCTTTTTCCCCTTTATGGCCCGATCCCCTCCCCGCAGGGGCGGCCAATGACACCAGCGACTACATGCTGTAAGATGTCGTCTTTTCCTCCATAAAGACCGGTTCCCCACCCTCCTCGCAAGGGGGGAGCTCCGTTGGCTCCCCAGAGGGGGAAACCTCTCCCCTCCGGGAACCAGGCTGGCTTCTCCACGCTCGAACAGCAAGACCCTCTCTCAACCATGTGACCCCGCTTTTATTTGAGAGTCCCGGGCATTACCAAGCAAATTAATGATTGGCCGAGACTAGCATACAAACTACCTGCCACTCAAATGAGAAATGAACAAAAACAGGCCTGCTGTAATAGCACAAGCCTGTCTAAATTTACCTGACACAGTAGACTACCAAAAAGGTCACCTACCTAAAAGTAGGTGCCCGCTACATATAATTTAAGGGTATACTTATAAAATAGTTTACTATTTGCCAATAAAAAAATAAAAAAAAATGTCCCTGGACTTCAGTTTAAAAATCTGGCTACCTTAGCCTAGGGCCCAGTGAGTAGCAATGCCCATGACTCTGTGAATAGCAGTGTTTAGGGTCCAGTAAGAATCAATGTCAGTGGCCCTGTGAAGAACAGTGTTTCTAGACCAGCGAGAAGCAACTTCTAGGGCCCAGCTTGGACCAACCAATGGCCCAGTGAAAAGCAATGTCTTGGGCCCAGTGAGGAGAAGTGTTTAAGGCCCAGTGAGGAGTATCTAAGGCCCGGTGAGAACCAACACCAAGGGCCCAGTGAGAATCAGTGTTTGGAGTCCAGTGAAAAGCAAGTAAACTGAAGTGTTTATGGCCCTTTGAGAAGCAATCCCACCAGCCCAGATATAATTATGTCCACATTATATATTTAAAAGCATGAAGATACTATAGATTCTTCCTATGCCGTATAACAATTGCACAACTCTGACCTTTGTAAAACATTACTCTAACACACAAGGGAGGTTAAAGTTAACTCCTGGGAGATAAAACTTGATGGATGCAGACATGTTTGGAAATTCCGAGGAAGCTGACCATTAATTCTCTCATTCCTGACATCTCCTTTAAACAGATTTTTGTGTTTACCAGGCAGGAATTTCCATCCTCTCCTCCAGGCCTTTATATCCCTATTTACATCCCAATCATCGGCTTTGCTGTGTTTTATCAATGAGTCATTGAAAGGACAGATTTAGCCTCAAGCAGCCATGGCTTACCCACTTCACTCTGGTAGTACTTGGCAAGAAGTCCATTCTTACCACACAAACCGCTGTACAGCTCTAAATATCAGCTACATCAAACAAAAGGCTTTTCATTGTGCAGAATGACTACAGCAAATTTTCAGTATGTACACATCTTGAGTATTATTTATTGTAACATTATTAGCTATATTGAGCATTAATGAAAAAATCCAACCTAATGCCTGGGGATTAATGCACGTCATTAAGCAAAAGGCATCCATGTTAAAGTATAACAAAAATGTAATATATTCGAAATCAAATTGCAGCTTACTGCTTCTTCTTAGATGTGGCGGCTGCATTTGTTTTCTTTTTTCACTTTATTTATGGAGCAGTGTTTAGGGCCCAGCAAAAATAAATGCCTAGGACCCAGTGAGAAGCAATACCCAGGTCCAAGTGAGGGACAATTCCTACACTTACATGATAAGCAATGCCCAGGGCCCAGTGAAGAGCAGTGTTTAGGGCCCAGCAAGAAGCAATGTCTAGGGCCCAGTGAGAAGCAATGCTCAGGTCTAAGTGAGGGGCAATTCCTAAAGTTAAGTGACAAACAATGCCCAGGGCCCTGTGAGGAGCAGTGTTTAGGGCCCAGTCAGAAGCAATGCCTATGGCCCAGTGAGAAGCAATGCCTAGGGCCCAGCGAGAAGCAATGTCCAGGTCCAAGTGAGGGGCAATTCCTAAAGTCAAGTGACAAGCAATGCCCAGGGTCCTGTGAGGAGCAGTGTTTGGGGCCCAGTGAGAAGCAATGCCTATGGCCCAATGATCAGCAGCAACTAGTGCCCAGTGAGAAGCTATGCCCAGGTCCCAGTGAGGAGCAATACCTAGGAGTTAAATCGCAAGCGATGTTCAGGGCCCTGTGCTGAGAAGTGTTTAGGACACAGTGAGAAGAAATGCCTATGGCCCAGTGATAAACACCACCTAGGGCTAAGTGAGAAGCAATGCCCAGAGCCCTGTAAGGAACAGTGTTTAGGGCCCAGTAAAAATCAATGCCCAGGGCCTTGTGGGGAGCAGTGTTTAGGGCCCACTAAAAGCAGTGCCCAGGATCCAGTGAAGGGCAGTGTTTATGGCCGTCAGAAACCATGAATCAGACTGAGACAGAAGTACAGTTAAATCACACTTGTTTAATAATAATAAAAAAAAAAGGTAAACCGAGTAAACCTAGTCAAAACATAGCCAGAGTTCAGGAACTGGAATGGATAGTCAGACAAGCCAAAACGTCAGGGAGCCAGAAGGAATGTCAGTCAAGCAAGTCTTTAACAGGAACAAAAGAGAGCGTCTCTAGAGATGTGACCAAGGCGAAGGCAGAGATCATCTGGACTGGGCGGCTTAAGTAGGCAGGACTGACGAGCAGGATCATCAACAGGTGAGTCACTGTGGTGAGATAGGAGCTGGCAATTAGCCGAAAGCTAAGCGGCCAGCTCAGGGAAGGAAGGGCTGAGCCCAGTCCTGACAAGGGCCTAGTAAGCAGCAGTTTCCAATGAGAAGTAATACCCATGGCCCTGTGAAAAGCCGTGTTTCGGCCCAGTGAGAAAACAATATCTAGGGCCCAGTGAGGACCAATGCCAAGAGCTCAATGAGGAGCAGTGTTTGGAGCCCAGTGAAAAGCAATGTCTAGGTCCAGTGGGTGCTGTGTTTATGGCCCAGTAAGAAGCAATGTCTAGGGCCCAGTGGGGAGCAGTTTTTAGGGCCCAGTGAACGTAGTACCCAGCATCCAGTAAGGAGCAGTACTTAGGCCTCAGAAAGAAGCAGTGTCCAGGGCTTAGTGAGAAGCAATGCCCATGGCCCTGTGAAGAGCTGTGTTTCGACCCAGTGAGAAGCAATTTCTAGGGCCCAGTGAGGACCAATATCAAGGGCTCAGCGAGGAACAGTGGTTGGATCCCAGTGAGAAGCAATGTCTAGGGCCCAGTGGGGAGCAGTGTTTATGGCCCAGTGAGAAGCAATGTTTAGGGCTCAATGGGAAGCAGTGTTTATGGCCCAGTGAAAAGCAATTTCTAGGGCCAAGTGAGGACCAATACCAAGGGCCCAGTGAGGAGCAGTGTTTAGGGCCTAGTAAAAAGCAATACTCAGGGCCTTGTGAGGAGCAATGTTTAGGTCCCAGTGAAAGCAGTGCCCAGTGAAAGCAGTGCCCAGTGCCCAGTGAAAGCAGTGCCCAGTTTTTAGGGCCCAGTAAGTAGTAGTTCCCAGTGCCCAGTGAGACACAATGCCTATGGCCCTGTAAAGAGCTGTGTTTTAGCCTAGTGAGAAGCAATGTCTAGGGCCCAGTAAGGACCAATATCAAGGGCTCAGTGAGGAGCAGTGTTTGGAGCCCAGTGAAAAGCAATGTCTAGGGCCCAGTATGCTGCCGTGTTTATGGCCCATTGAGAAGCAATTTCTTAGATCCGTGGTCCACCAGCCCAGATCTAATATTTATCTTTATTTTCACCTAGTGACCTCACCAGTAACACACCTCCTGTCCTAGGGTGACAATGTTATACTTCATTTAGCACAACTGAAACTGGACAGAAACATCCTCCTCTCTTCTTCTGCGTAACATAAAAGGATGGAGTTCTGTAGACCTCAGAAGTAGCTAGAACAATGTAATTGATTAAAAGTGCAGCTGAAAGAGGATTGCACAGAAAGTTCAGCTTATATGGTTTCTAACTGGATCAATTGGTACTTTTTTTTGCATATATCAAGTATATACAGACCAACACAAAGTGGCACATAATTGTGATATAGGAGAAAAATGATAAATGGTTTTCAAAATGTTTTACAAATAAATATCTGAAATGTGTGGCGTGCATTTGTATTCAGCCCCCTTTGCTCTGATACTCCTAAATAAAATTTAGTGGAACCAATTGCCTTCAGAAGTCACCTAATTAGTAAATAGAGTCCACCTGTGTGTAATTTAATCTCTGTATAAATACAGCTGTTCTGTGAAGCCCTCAGGTTTGTTAGAAAACCTTAGTGAACAAACAGCATCATGAAGGCCAAGGAACACACCAGAGAGGTCAGGGTTAAAGTTGTGGAGAAGTTTACAGCAGGTTTAGGTTATAAAAAAATATCCCAAGCTTTCAACAGCTCACGGAGCTCTGTTCAATCCATCACCTGAAAATGGAAAGAATATGGCACAACTGAAAACCTATCAAGACATGGCCGTCCACCTAAACTGACAGGCCGGGCAAGGAGAGCATTCATCAGAGAAGCAGCCAAGAGGCCCATGGTAACTCTGGAGGAGCTGCAGAGATCCACAGTTCAGGTGGGAGAATCTGTCCACAGGACAACTATTAGTCGTGCTCTCCACAAATCTGGTCTTTATTGAAGAGTGGCAAGAAGAAAGCCACTGTTGAAAGAAAAACATAAGAAGTCGGGTTTACAGTTTGCGAGAAGCCATGTGGGGGACACAGCAAACATGTGGAAGAAGGTGCTCTGGTTAGATAAGATCAAAATTGAACTTTTTGGCCTAAAAGCAAAATGCTATGTGTGGCGGAAAACTAACACTGCACATCACCCTGAATACACCATCCCCACCGTGAAACATGGTGGTGGCAGCATCATGTTGTGGGGATGCTTTTCTTCAGCAGGGACAGGGAAGCTGGTCAGAGTGGATGGGAAGATGGATGGAGCCAAATACAGGGCAATTTTGGAAGAAAACCTGTTAGAGTCTGCAAAAGACTTGAGACTGGGGTGGAGGTTCACCTTCCAGCAGGACAACGACCGTAAATATACAGCCAGAGCTACAATGGAATGGTTTAGATCAAAGCATATTCATGTGTTAGAATGGCCCAGTCAAAATCCAGACCTAAATTCAATTGAGAATCTGTGGCAAGACTTGAAAATTGCTGTTCACAGACGCTCTCTATCCAATCTGACAGAGCTTGAGATATTTTACAAAGAAGAATGGGCAAAAATGTCCCTCTCTAGATGTGCAAAGCTGGTAGAGACATCCCCAAAAAGACTTGCAGCTGTAATTGTAGTGAACGGAGGTTCTACAAAGTATTGACTCTGGGGGGCTGAATACAAATGTACCCCCCACTTTTCACATATTTATTTGTAAAAAAAAAATTGAAAACCATTTTTCATTTTCCTTCCACTTCACAATTATGTGCTACTTTGTGTTGGTCCATCACATAAAATCCCAATAAAATACATTGAAATTTTTGGTTGTAATATGACAAAATGTGGAAAATTTCAAGGGGTATGAATACTTTTTCAAGGCACTGTACAGGTGCATGTCATAAAATTAGAATATCACCAAAAAATTAATTTATTTCAGTACAGGTGGTCCCCTAGCTACAAACATTCGACTTACAAACGGAGGGAGACAACAGAAAGTGAGAGGAAATCTACCCCTAGGAAGGGAAATTCACTCCTGTAAGTGCTATTATGGGGAAAAGGTACCTCCACTGATGCTTTATCACCAATCCTTGTTTTCACAACAACCCAAAATTTTCAAAATCCAATTGTCATTGGGACAGAAAGTGAGGTGAAATCTTCTGAACAGGGGCACAGACAGCAAAACAAATGTTACAGGGGTGTTAACCCTTCCCTATGCTATCCTAAAAGCTTAAAAATATTTTTTTTGGCTGGAGCTACACTTAAAAAATGTACCTGTTCCGACTTACAAACAGATTCAACTTAAGAACAAACCTACAGACCCTATCTTGTTTGTAACCCGGGGACCCCCTGTAATTCAATTCAAAAAGTGAAACCCATATATTTTATATAGGTGTGTTACACATAGAGTCATAGATTTCAAGCATTTCCAAAAAAACAAAAACAAAATTCAGTATCTCAGAAATTTAGAATATTACATCATGGACTGTGGGAAATTTTGCATTTCATTTGGAAATGAAGGTCCCAGAGTCTGGAGGAAGAGTGGAGAGGCACAGAATCCAAGTTGCATGAGGTCCAGTGTGAAGTTTCCACAGTCGGTGATGATTTGGGGAGCCCATGTCATCTGCTGGTGTTGGTCCATTGTGTTTTATCAAGTCCAAAGTCAGCGCATATCTCTACCAGGAAATTCTAGAGCACTTCATGCTTCCCTCTGCTGACCAGCTTTATGGAGATGCTGATTTAATTTTCCAGCAGGACTTGGACCTGCCCACCCTGCCAAAAGTACCAATACCTGGTTTATTGATCATGATATCACTGTGCTTGATTGGCCAGAAAACTCTCCTGACCTAAACCCCATAGAGAATCTGTGGGGTATTGTCAAGAGGAAGATGAAAGACACCAGACCCAACAATACAGGCGAGCTGAAGGCCGCTATCAAAGCAACCTGGGCTTCCATAACACCTCAGTAGTGCCACAGGCTGATCGCCTCCATGCCACGCCGCATTGATGAAGTAATTCATACAAAAGGAGCCCCAGCCAAGTATTGAGTGCATACTATACTGTACATGGGCATACTTTTCTGTAAGCCAAGATTTCTGTATTAAAAATCCCTTTTTTTTATTGGTCTTATGTAATATTCTAATTTTCTGAGATACTGAACTTTGGGTTTTCACTAGCTGTAAGCCATTATCATCAAAATTAAAAGAAAAAAAATGCTTGAAATATATCACTCTGTGTGTAATGAATTTATTTAATATATGAGTTTCACTTTTTGAATTAAATTACTGAAATAAATTAACTTTTTTGATGATATTCTCAATTTTATGAGATGCACCTGTATAACAAAACACTTTCAGTGGTATTCTTTTCCACACCAAAAGGGACCAGATAAGAAAAGTTTATTGTTAGGGTTTATAAAACCTTTAAATGCTATGGTAAAGCCCATATTAGGGCACATTAAAATAATTAAAATTGCCTCCACTTCCCACCCTAATAAAGAACCTATTTCCTTTTTAATTCTATGGAATTTACTAGCACAGTATTACTCACTTAGCTTCACAGTCAAGCAATGACTGGTGGTCTGGTTCTCCATGCTCTGACTTTGGAATGTGGGCGGACACCCCTACCAACAGCCACATCTGATCCTGATGACATGTCTGGTGGTCCTTCACTATTACAGTGCAGGGGTCAGGGGTCAGGGATCCTCAAACTACGGCCCTCCGGCTGCTGTGGAACTACACATCCTATGAGGCATTGTAAAACTCTGACATTCACAGACATGGCTAGGCATGATGGGAATTGTAGTTCTTGAACAACTGGAGGGCCATAGTTTGAAGACCCTTGACTTAGGTGATAGGGGTGGTGACAAGACCAGAGATTTAGCATGCAGATCAGCTTCGGCAGACCAATTGTCACAACTGAAACCAGCAGGAGGAAGATCACGGAAGCACGGAGTAAGGTGAGTCTTACTGGGTCTCTTGGGAAAGAACGCAATTTTAATTGATTCTAATGCCCCGTACACACGAGCGGAATTTCCGTTGGAAAAATCTTGGATGGTTTTTCCGATGGAATTCCGCTCAAGCTTGCCTTGCATACACACGGGTCACACAAAAGTTCTCTGAACTTTAGACCGCCAAGAACGCGGTGACGTGCAACACTACGACGAGCCGAGAAAATGAAGTTCAATGCTTCCGAGCATGCGTCGAATTGTTTCCCAGCATGCGTGATTTTTTGCGAGTCGGGATTGCATACAGACGATCGCATTTTCGGATAGGAACTTTTTCCGACCGAAAAATAGAGAACCTGCTCTCAAACTTTTGCTGGCTGGAATTCCGCCAGCAAAAGTCCGATGGAGCATACACACGGTCGCATTTTTCGACCAAAAGCTCTCATCTGAGTTTTGCTGGCGGCATTTCCGATTGTGTGTACGGGGCATTACGTTCCCAGTTAGGCTTTAGGTTTTATGTTTAGTGTGAATTGTTAAAGTATAGTTGAAGCCATACGCTTCTTTTAAATACTTTTTTCTTTTGTTGGTGAAAATACACCTCCTGCCGTACGAGTCTATGCTGTTGTGGATGAGCAAAGGTCCGACCCATCATCACCATCAAACGCTTAAAATCATCAATGACAACGACTACTTCATGGACTTGATTTGCATGTGTATTCTTGAAGAAGTGGGTTTTACTCCAAGAAACGCGTTGAATAAAAAAACTAAGCAGATGCAAAATGTTGTGATGTACCTTGTATAAGAATACTGTAGTGATGACTATCTAGTAGACATATGCGATTCATTTAGTTATGAATCAAAATTCAGACAAAATTTGTGTGATTCGCAGCTTTGGATGTATCAGAATCCCTGAATCCCAATAGTAACGCATTTCAATTAAATCTAAATAAATTATAACAAAAATAACAAATGGATTCATATTTACTTGTTTCATTCGGATGACATTATTATTATTATATTATTATCATACAGGATTTATATAGCTCTAACAGTTTGGGCGGCACTTTACAACATAAAGGGAGACAATACAGCGACATGATGCAATAATTGGGGCTTTTGGTAATGTGTGAAGCATCAAAAATAACCTAACAACATAATGAACGATGAAACTCTAATATTCCGCGCTTAGGATCAAAACCAGCAAGGAACTGCAGCCCCCCAGGCAAAAGGAAAACACTGAAGTGCAATCCACGTACTAAAGTATGTTCTAATAGGGGAATGGCGCTGTTCACAAACAATTTAAGGAGGTGAAAGCTAACAAGTGAATAAATGAATAAAAATATATAAAATGTGTCCACCAAAGTCCACAACAAATATGATGAAAAAATCCTAAAAAAATGCTACAACCATTTACAGTGTATAAGTCGTATAGGATGTGGGTGTGCAAGTCACCAACATTAGTACAAAGTGAAAATAAACATAAAGAACATAAAAAATATATATAAAAAACTAGTATAAGTGACACTAAAACATATTCACATTGAAAATTCCACTAACGTGCCATGTGACATAAAAAATAAACGGCTAAAAATCCTCTGAAATTGACTGAAAAAAAAATTCCGAAAAAGTGAGTGCTAGATATATATAATTAATAAATGTGCAGCAGTCAAAAAATATAGATATGATCAATCAGTTCGTGAATGTGTGCAACCAAAAACGTGTATAAATATCATGTGCACCAATAAAAATTGTCCAATAGGTGTAAAGGAAGTCCCTGTGCGCAGATGGTGTGTATATACAGGTGATCCCCAGCAGATTTTCAGTACTGGTGTAGTCCGTTTTTAGTTAGGCCCCCACTTGTGCCCACACTCACCGGAAAGCCCAACCCCTGCAGGGGTAAAGGGCATATGTAGATCCAATACCCGGAATCCTGGATGACAGAAATCCCTCTCTCAGGGTCCGTGATCTCCTTCCCACTTAATCCGCTATCATTCTTTAAATGGTGTCCACCGGAGCAAGTTCATGTTAGAGAAAACAAGGAAGCCTCATAGCATAAATCCGAAAAAATATGAATTTATTAGACAAAAGAATAAAAAATCTTTTTAAAAAATGGGAGCTGACAATACTCCGCTGGCTGGAAACCAATAGCCGCTAAGGTGGCGTGGTAACGGCGTGCGTTCCACAGCCTAACTCACAAAACCGGAAGCTGACACAGAGTCAAACGTAGAAAGCGACGTGTGCGTACCATGTGACCACGCCTTACGCGTTTCGTCATCAAGACGTCATCTGAGGCGCCACAGCTCCCATTTTTTAAAAAGATTTTTTATTCTTTTGTCTAATAAATTCATATTTTTTCGGATTTACGCTATGAGGCTTCCTTGTTTTCTCTAACATGAACTTGCTCCGGTGGTCACTGTAACGATATCAAGTACGGGACATGAAAAGCTGTAGCTAGCTGCCATCTTGTGTGGAAGTAGCCATGACAGTTTGGCTAACCATGTAACCTCACAGAGAACTCTGAACTCCCTCCGTCACCCATCTTAGGAATTCAAAACTTTTTAAGTTCAACAGAAAAGGTTATCTCAATAGAGAAAACAGAACCAGGTTAAGTCAGTAGAAAAACATTTGTTGTAAGGGCAGTGTTCAGGCCTGTCGTAAAACTGTCACCCTCCCCATTCAGAGACCAAACAGGCCTCGGTCGTAAAGTTTACTGAATACACCTCACTAGAATAAGTATGAAATTTCAGCATGTTTCATAACTTCTGACTTAGTAATAGCACAGCCATAATCTGGACATATCTAGCTTCCTCAGATAATATGGAACGTTTCAAGTCCAGACACCCCTATGTCAGGTCATATGGGAAACCCCTGGGACCACTTATTCCTCCAAAGCAGGCTATACGTTATAGATATGGCATGTTTAGACTTGTTTTGAAGGAAATCTCAAGTTGAATAAGAATATGGATATTTGGAGTCTGTAAACACTACAGATGCAGATATATGAAAATGTATTAAAAAATCTACCTGGGACGTGGTCATGAGTGTAGACATCTCCCAGCAACCAACCCCTAAAACAGGATGACCAGATGATTGGTTACTGGTCGCTGTCAACACCCCCTTTGATTTGACAGAAAAGAGGAGATGCCAAGACAATGGTCAGTTCTCCTTTTACCATCCAAGAAGAAACATCTGCCAAGTCGAGAACCGATTACCAAGCTCATTGACCGAACTCTGATCAACCCTCGGACATTAATTGCAAGTATTCTCTCTTCCCAACTCTACCTTATTGCTTTGTGGCTGTATATTGTCTTTATCTTTTGAAACATCTTTTTTCTGTAAATATTTTATTGGCATCAACCTTGACCTTTTCATAATAAACCCTTATGTTGAAAAGTGTTAACCTTGTCTCTAAAGCTCTTAATGCAAGCTATAAACGAACCTGCCTCTTGAAGGGTGCTACTGTTGTAGAGTAAGACTCTGAGCAGACCTGTCTGTGGTGGCAGTGTGTGTGGCAGACGCTTATTCTAAAATTATAATTGGTATTGCAAAATTACGAGTCTCCCCCGGCTCGGTCTTTTAAACGGGGGTGGTGGCAGTTAAAGGGTTAATTGTGTAATTAGCCCAGTGACAATCACTCTCAGGTTGCTCGCACCTAGATTGTGGTCCCGCAAGCTGGAAAATCTTTGTGCTGGGCGCAGCTGAGAGTGGCATTGTTACGTAAGTGACAGCGTGGTGTGAGGTTGGCCGGTCCTTTGTCGCGAGTTAGCGAGGAGGGCAGGGATCTGACACCCGCGTTCGTCACAGTCACCATTTAAAGAATGATAGCGTATTAAGTGGGAAGGAGATCACGGACCCTGAGAGAGGGATTTCTGTCATCCAGGATTGCGGGTATTGGATCTACATATGCCCTTTACCCCTGCAGGGGTTGGGCTTTCCGGTGAGTGTGGGCACAAGTGGGGGCCTAACTAAAAACGGACTACACCAGTACTGAAAATCTGCTGGGGATCACCTGTATATACACACCATCTGCGCACAGGGACTTCCTTTACACCTATTGGACAATTTTTATTGGTGCACATGATATTTATACACGTTTTTGGTTGCACACATTCACGAACTGATTGATCATATCTATATTTTTTGACTGCTGCACATTTATTAATTATATATATCTAGCACTCACTTTTTCTGAATTTTTTTTTTAGTCAATTTCAGAGATTTTTTAGCCGTTTATTTTTTATGTCACATGGCACGTTAGTGGAATTTTCAATGTGAATATGTTTTAGTGTCACTTATACTAGTTTTTTATATATATTTTTTATGTTCTTTATGTTTATTTTCACTTTGTACTAATGTTGGTGACTTGCACACCCACATCCTATACGACTTATACACTGTAAATGGTTGTAGCATTTTTTTAGGATTTTTTCATCATATTTGTTGTGGACTTTGGTGGACACATTTTATATAATTTTATTCATTTATTCACTTGTTAGCTTTCACCTCCTTAAATTGTTTGTGAACAGCGCCATTCCCCAATTAGCACATACTAACATAATGAATGATCCAAATTGATTTGGACCCATTCGTTTTCATTCTATTGAGTGTAGCATTAATATATTCTAAAAGGATTCTTTTTGCATTGGGGTTGAGAGACCATTTGTTAAATTTGTATGTGTGAGGCCCAACTAACAAAGTCAGTTGGGAATGGGGAAATTAATTCAACTGAAAACCCACAACAGTAAAGTCAGTCTGTATATGCAGTAAAGCATGCTTGTTATACTCACTGTGGAACCTAAGGGGTTAATCCCCTGCATTGTGTAAAAAAGGCTGTTTGATCCTCTTGATCTTCCCTGATCCTCCCCTTCTTCCACAGTCCCCAATCCATCTCCTGATAGTACAGAGCCTTGGAGGCACTCTGCACATGCTCAGTTTGGTGTGTATTGCTACAGCGTGGCCCAAACAAACTTCACTATATTGTCAAAAGTATTGGGACACCTGCCTTTACATGCACATGAACTTTAATGGCATCCCAGTCTTAGTCCGTAGGGTTCAATATTGAGTTGGCCCACCCTTTGCAGCTATAACAGCTTCAACTCTTCTGGGAAGGCTGTCCACAAGGTTTAGGAGTGTGTCTATGGGAATGTTTGACCATTCTTCCAGAAGCACATTTGTGAGGTCAGGCACTGACGTTGGACGAGAAGGCCTGGCTCGCAGTCTCCGCTCTAATTCATCCCAAAGGTGTTCTATGGGGTTGAGGTCAGGACTCTGTGCAGGCCAGTCAAGTTCCTCCACCCCAAACTCGCTCATCCATGTCTTTATGGACCTTGCTTTGTGCACTGGTCCAAATCATTTGGTGAAGGGGGGGAGATTATGGTGTTGGGGTGTTTTTCAGGGGTTGGGCTTGGCCCCTTAGTTCCAGTGAAGGGAAGTCTTAAGGCGTCAGCATACCAAGACATTTTGGACAATTTCATGCGCCCTTATGGACCTTACTTTGTGCCCTGGTGTGCAGTCATGTTGGAACAGGAAAGGGACATCCCCAAACTGTTCCCACTAAGTTGGGAGCATGAAATTGTCCAAAATGTCTTGGTATGCTGATGAGCTGCAGTTGAGCTGCAGTTTTACCACCTCCCAACTGCCTGCCTGAACTTTGGCATGCCACTGCTCAGGGCTGTACTCGTGCCATGGCCGCAATGCTGGGCTTTGTAGTCGTGGCAAAAATCAAACAGCATGTCACATTTGGCTGGTGTTACCACTGCTGATGTAAGTCTATGGTGCAGCTCTGCAGCCATGTGCAATGTATGTGATTGTGGCACGTTAATGCGGCATTTACAGGCCTAAATCAGGTGGTGAGAAGCAGACGTAATGCCACCTCACTGCCTGTCAAATGCTCTCTAAATAGCTATCCAACATGGATTGCTCATCAGAAGGCACGGCAAGTGTGAATGACTCCTTAAACATTCGTCACTTGTGTCTAAAAATGTTTCCTGGTGTTCAACATTCCTGATATGGGAGAGGGGGGCTCAAGTGCTGCCCCCGACATTACTAAAATTTTGTAAATATTCAGTGTCAGAGATAGCAGATACACCACAGGATATAGTCAAAGACTGTGGACATGGTACAAGAGATGGTCAGAGACTGCAGGCATGATAAATGAGATGGTCAGACATTGCGGACATGGAACAGGAGATGGTCAGAGACTGCAGTGCAGACATGATACAAGAGATGGTCAGAGACTGCAGATATGATATAAGAGATGGTCAGAGACTGCGGACATGGTACAAGGGATGGTCAGAGACTGCAGACATGGTACAAGAGATGGTCAGACACTGTGGACATGGTACAAGAGATGGTGAGAGACTGCAGACATGATACAAGAGATGGTCAGAGACTTCAGACATGATACAAGAGATGGTCATACACTGCGGACATGGTACAAGAGATTTTAGAGACTGCAGACATTGTACAAAAGATGGTCAGAGACTGGAGACATATTATCCTGCACATACTGCCCACTATCATACCGTCCACACTCCTCTCCTGTACATACTGCCCACTGTCATACCCTCCACACTCCTCTCCTGTACATACTGCCCCTATCATACCCTCCACACTCCTCTCCTGTACATACTGCCCACTGTCATACCCTCCACACTCCTCTCCTGTACATACTGCCCACTGTCTTTCTCTCCACACTCCTCTCCTGTACATAGTGCTCACTATCAACCCTCCACACTCCTCTCCTGTGCATACTGCCCACTATCATGCCCTTCACACTCCTCTCCTGTACATACTGCCCCATCATACCCACTGCACTCCTCTTCTGTACATACTGCCAACTGCCATACCCTCCACACTCCTCTACTGTACATACTGCCCCATAATACCTTTCACACTCCTCTCCCATACATACTACCCCTATCATACCCTTCACACTCCTCTCCTGTACATACTGCCCCCAACATACCCTCCACACTCCTCTACTGTGCATACTGCCCACTGTCATACCCCCCCCCCCACACCCCTCTCCTGTACTTAGTGCCCACTGTCATACTCTCCACACTCCTCTCCTGTACATAGTGCCCACTGTTATACCTTCCACATTCCTCTCCCTCACCTTCACATACTTCCTACTTTTATAATATCAATACTCCTCCCCTATGCCTCTTACCCACAAAAACAGTTCTTTAAAATTATATTAAATACCCTCAATGTTACCAGCTCTAGAATAGGCACACTTTTGTTAGTTCAGCTAAAGGAAATCTTCTCAGTCCTCAAATTTGTTCTGCCCATTATTATTACTTATTTAATTTTGTGATTACTACTGTGATGTATAGAGGAACATAGGGGATGTCAGCTACTTTAAATATACCACTGGTAAAAAAAAAAAGTGTCCCTGAAAATATTTTTGAAATGTTGGCAACTATGCACTTGGGCACTGCCTGTGGGCCACCGGGTCAGTAAGGGGCCCAATGAGATGCTCCTGGGATCCTGTGATATTAAAGCGGTAGTAAACTTCGCTAACATTACTATTTTTTAGAGGCCCTGAGGTAGGTTATGCCATAATGTGCTAATATGCTGTGCATATTAGTACATTAGGGTACACTTACCTGTCAGACTGAGCCCTCCAGCGCTGCGCTGTGATCAATCCAGCGAGTCCTGGACGCTTCCATCTTCACCCGGTTTTCTGCATTTGGTCACTTGCCTTGGCTGGGCTGCATTGCTGTCACTCCCACGCATGCTCATGCTCATCCTCTCTCTCTCATCCTCCCTCCCTTACCCCTCACCCCTCTCTCAATCCCTCTATTTAATTTAATTTGTTATAACAAAAAATTGTTTGCATTTTTAAATTTTTTTTTTTTTATAAAAAGCCCCACCAAATTCCTCAGCACCAGGCCCATGATGTTCTTAATCCGACCCTGATCTCAGCCAATGGGCAGGGGTTTTCTTAAATCCCTTGGCCTGCTGGGAGAACCTATATATTTGTGTGGAGTCAGGTGATCGTTGTTCTGTGCCACCTGGACAGCTGTCTGGGTGGACATGTGTTGTATTGCCCGGGCTGCTAGGCCGGAGTTTGGGCCTATCCCCCAACCATGACACTACCTGCCTGGAGTTTGCATGTTCTCCCTGTGCCTGCGTGGGTTTCCTCCGGGTACTCCGGTTTCCTCCTACCATCCAAAGACATGCTGGTAGGTTGATGGGATCCTGTCTGAATTGTCCCTAGTATGTATGAATGTGAGTTAGGGACCTTAGATTGTAAGCTCCTTGAGGGCAGGGACTGATGTGAATGTACAATGTATATGTAAAGCGCTGCGTAAATTAACGGCGCTATATTAGTACCTGAAATAAATAAATAAATAAATAAATAAATCCCGGGTACATCTGGCTGTCTGAGGGCCTATCCAGAAGCAAGAGAGCAGCAGAGGGTTGGGATTGCGGCCTTCAATCCAACCAGAAGTGACGGTTCTGCCGGCCGGAGAACCTGTCGTGGTCGGAGGTACAGGGGAAGCTCTCGCCACTAAGGGACCAACCACTTTATTACCAGGGACCACAGTAAGTAGCTGAAGCAAGTACTGGGGCATTATTCTCACCAGCCGTAGAAGAATTTGGAAACTTCAGTGGGTATCAAGTCAGGGACCCAGCCAGTGGAGGTGACGCTTGCAGAGCAGCCTTGTGTGTCAAGCCAGGGACCGAGCAGGCCAGCGGGGTGAAGCTTGAGAAGTATCTTGAGTGCCAAGCTAGGGACCCAGCAGAGAGGGGGGGGGGGGGGGGGTGACGTTTGAGGAAGATACCACCGTGAATATTGGAGGAGCTCACGGGATTCAGTGGCAGTCAATCATCAAGTCTAGTGAGAGACCAGGAGCTCAGTGGGCTGAAGAACTACAAGAAGTGATTGTAGTGGAAGCGAAAGGAACTTTTACAATTTGTGTTAGGAACTGTTAAAGACAGCATTCCTACACATGCAGATGTGGCGCCTTGCTGGATGCCTTTCCCTGCATGGCTGTCCTCCTATTGAAGTCTCGGAGTCTGTCAATTAACATTGCAACTACCTAAGGGTGTCCTGGCCCTATCCCTCTCTCCCAAAGTTCTGTTAAGAGAAATAAAAAATCTCTTTGCATTCAAGAAGTGTCTGGCGCCCAATGAATCTACCTTGCATTAAACCCACTATGCCTCACAACCCACCACATACAGAAGGATGTCAGCTGTCTCTGGCCCTAGAGGTTCTCATTGGACTGAAGGAGGCCTGGATCCTTGCTACATAAAGAAATAGAAGCAGTATAAAAACCCATGCATATTAATCCCTCCTTACCCACGAAATTGGAAATGTAGTAGGGGTGCATCCTTTTCCTACATTGTACTAAAACGTGGTCCTCTTGCCTATCATATAAAGCTGGGAAGTATGAAGAGCTGACAATCCCTCTCCTGCTCTATCCAGAAGAAAAAAAATTGGCTTTAGATATCCTTTAAGAATATAATGTCATTTGGGTATGCTGACCTTGTTGGTTCCTGTGAATGTGACTTGTATTGATAATTCTGCTTTGGGCATCTCTCTGCAATCTTTCTGAACAGAAAAGTATTGTGGGGGCCAAGAATAGATTTTATGCTTCATTAGATCTCCATTAATTATTAATGAAAGCTTACTGGAACATAAGTCTGAATTCAGTTAGATTATTTCCTGCAAGATATTTCATCTCAGCAATAAAAGTTTGGCCTTACGGTGCCCTTGTAAATTCATTCATTTAATCTGGGCAATGTGACACAATGGCTGCTCAGATATGTTCATTATCTCAATACTTTGTGGGGTGGCAATTTTAAAGGATAGCAAAAAATTAACCGTTTTTTTTTTCCTGCGGGGAGGGATTGGAAATCTTGTCAGGTTTTTATTCCTGTCTGTGTCCCGGTTAACACCTTCCCGCCCGGCCTATAGCATGAATGACGGCTAGGCGGGGGCTCCATTGTCCTGACTGGATGTCATATGACATCTTTCAGAACAAGCCGCAGCGTGGCGATCGGTGGGGCGGTGTGTCGCCCGGGCACACCGCATCGCCGATCACGGTAGGGAGCCTATGACGTAGCTCTGATCAGCTCTGATCAGCTATGTCCAATCACAGCTGATCACAGTGCAGTGCTGTCACTAGGGTGGGGCAGAGGGGGCCACGGCCCCCCCAGCAGTGCGCAGCGGCACTCACATGGTAGGAGCTTCCTCTCTCCTGTCTCCTCTCCCCCGCATGCTGCTGCAGCCCAGCGTGCACAGCAAAAGACACAGACGAGCAGAGAGAACAGAGAGGAGGAAGGATCCGCCCATCGCCTCGCCCACCTAGGCACTGATCGATCAGATCTGAGCTCCCTCTGAGCCTGTGCCCAGCCCTGGATCCAGGGTCCTGCTGCCCTCCATCCGTCCTCCACTCAGGGTGAGAGATCGTGGTGCCCTAGGCCTTTGTTGTAGAACCAGACAGCCAGGAGGAGAAGACACGAGAGGCAGAAGATCCGGCAGCTGACTACAAGGAGGAGAGGTGAGTAAGCCATTACACCGAGGCCGAGCAAAGTCCTTTAGTGGGGTGACTGGGGTTGAAATTTGTGAAGAGGGGGTATTTGTGGAATGGGGGGTGTTTGTGGAATGTGGGGGGTATTTGTGGAGTATAGGGGGTAATGCTGGGGGTTAATAATGCATCGCTGACACCAATGCTGGGGGTTAATAGTGAGTCCACTGACACCAGTGCTGGGGGTTAATAGTGCGCCTGCTGACACCAATGCTGGGGGTTAATAGTGCATCCACTGACACCAATGCTGGGGGTTAATAGTGCATCCACTGACACCAATGCTGGGGGTTAATAGTGCATCCACTGACACCAATGCTGGGGGTTAATAGTGTGTCCGCTGACACCAATGCTGGGGGTTAATAGTGCGTCCGCTAACACCAGTGCTGGGGGTTGATAGTGAGTCCGCTGACACCAGTGCTTTGGGTTAATAGTGCGCCTGCTGGCACTAATGCGGGGGGGTTAATAGTGCGTTTAGTCCTAGTGTTTTTTGCTGAAATTGCTTTAAAATATAAAGAAAAGCTTGAGAGTTTTCCTCTCTTTCTGAGGTCTGAAGCAATACCCGAGGAAGAAAGAAAAACTCTTGAAAGCTTGTCTTTTAAGTGTCGGCTTAGTACAATAGAAAAGTATCATTGTGTAGCGCCCTGGGGTTTAGTCAGGGAGCTCCTCACCAAATTCCTTGTCAGGAGTAGCTACTGTAGTTAGGGATCCATTGACTTCCCCCTAAGTTTGGCCTGGTTGTACTTTCCTTGTCTGCCACCAGGTGGCCAAGCACTTGGAGGTATTAGATTGAGAAAGACAACTCAAGGTCAGGTTATGGGTATATGGGGTATCTCAGCCAATGGGCAGGGGTTTTGTTGAATCCCTTGGCCTGCTGGGAGAGCCTATATATTCGGGTGAGGTCAGGTGATCCAGGTCCTTGTGTGCCACCCAGACCGCCACCTGGGTGGACGTGTGTCATCTGCCCCAGGCTGCCAGGCCAGAGATTAGGCCTATCCCGGGGGCATCTGGCTGCCAGGCTGGCTGTGTGAGGGCCTATCCAGAAGTGGGAGGGCAGTGCAGGGTTGGGACTGCAGCTTGCAGTCCAACCAGGAGTGACGATTCTGCCGGCCGCAGAACCTGTCGTGGCCGGAGGAAGAGGGGAAGCTGTCACCACTAAGGGACCAATTGCCTTTACCAGGGACCACAGTGAGTAACTGAAGCAAGTACCGGAGTGGTATTCTCACTTCAGGCGGTGATCAATTTAGGGACCCAACCAGTGGAGGTGATGCTTGCAGAGCAGCCTTATGTGTCAAGCCAGGGACCGAGCAGTCAGCAGGGGTGAAGCTTGAAGGTATCCGAAGTGCCAAGCTAGGGACCCAGCAGGAAAGTGTGGGTGACACTTGAGGGAGATACCACCGCAAAAGCCTTGAGGAGCTCACAAGATTCATAGTTAGTGAATCAGAGGGTCCAGTGAGAGACCAGGGGCTGAAGGACTGCAAGGAGAAGTTGTAGTACAGCTGACAGAACTGTTACTTTGAGTTAGGAACTGTTTAAGACTGTTGCTATAGGAGACAGCAATCCTGCACGTGCAAAAGTGGCACCTTGCTGGGGCCTTTCCCTGTACAGCTGTCCCCCTGTTGAAGTCCCGGCATCTGCCATTTGAAATTGCAACTACCGTATATACTCGAGTATAAGTCGAGACCCCCAATTTACCACAAAAAACTGGGAAAAACTTATTGACCCGAGTATAAGTCGAGGGTGAGAAATGCAGAGGGTCAATAATGTCCATCTGCAGCTGCCTGCCTCCCTGTGTCCTGTGCAGCCTACCTGTACCCTGTACATGTGTGTCCTGTACATGTGTGTGTGTCCTGTACATGTGTGTCCTGTACATGTGTGTGTGTCCTGTACATGTGTGTCCTGTACATGTGTGTCCTGTACATGTGTGTCCTGTACATGTGTGTCCTGTGTGTATGTGTGTCATGTGTGTCCTGTGTGTATGTGTGTCCTGTGTGCATGTGTGTCCTGTGTGTATGTGTGTCATGTGTGTCCTGTGTGTATGTGTGTCCTGTACATGTGTGTGTGTCCTGTACATGTGTGTGTGTCCTGTACATGTGTGTCCTGTACATGTGTGTCCTGTACATGTGTGTCCTGTACATGTGTGTCCTGTGTGCATGTGTGTCCTGTGTGTATGTGTGTCCTGTGTGTCATGTGTGTCCTGTGTGTATGTGTGTCATGTGTTTCCTGTGTGTCCTGTGTGTCATGTGTGTCCTGTGTGCATGGGTGCATGTGTGTCCTGTGTGCATGTGCAGCCTACCTGTGTCCTGTGTAGCCTTCCTGTGGCGATCTCCATCCTCAGACAGCGGCCGTGTGATGATACTGTTCGGCGGCCATTCCACAGTTCAAAAGCCGCGCCTCCTTCTCGTCTGTGATAGGCTGACCGCTGACTGCCTATCACGGACATTCTCTCATTCTCATACCACGGACGAGGATGAGAGAATGTCCGTGATAGGCTGTACACTGACAGCTGTTCAGCCTATCACAGAAGAGCAGGAGGCGCGGCTTTTGAAAGCTGGAATAGCCTCCGTGCATTATCAGCACACGCCGGCCGCCGTCTGCCTGCATGACACACTGATCATGCAGACAGACAGCGCGGACTCGAGTATAAGTCGAAGGGAAACTTTCAGCCCAAAAAAAAGGGCTGAAAAATTCGACTTATACTCGAGTATATACGGTACATAAAGTCCTGGTCCTAACCCTCTTTCCCTTGCAAAATATAAAAAGGGACTGTCAAAGAAATAAAACCTCTTTTATATCCAAGAAGTGTCTGGCGCCCAATGACTTTTACCACCTTTGCACCCACTATGCCTCCCAAACCCACCATATATCGAAGGATGTCAGCTATCTTTGGCCTTGAAGGTTCCCATTAGACTGGAAGAGGTCAGAGACTCTGCTACAGTTGCATACTGCATTACTCTCGTATTTTGTAATCTTATTTATATATACTTATTTCGTTTTTTTTCAGTGTTACGATTTAGTGGTGAAAATTGTCCCCCCCCCCCAGTTTTGACTGTAGTATCTTATGTGCCCCCCTATATATGGTTTCTAGAGTCGCCACTGTCAGAGTGTAAAAAGGAAGTGCCGGTTATCGGCATTCCTCTATTCACTGCTGACTGCACTCCTACAGCGCTGCAAAGATGCTGCTTGCCGGACTTTTTTTACTGCCCTGCAAGCGCACCGATCCAGTGTGAAAGCACTCGGGCTTTCACACTGGAGTGAGAGGAGAGGCTCTTTACAAGCACTTGTCAGGGCCAGGCTCAGCCCTTCCTTCTCTGAGATGGCCGCTCAGCTGTCCGCTTATTGCCAGCTCCTATCTCTCCACAGTTACTCAGCTGTTGATGATATCCTGCTCGTCAGTCCTGCCTACTTAAGCCGTCCAGTCCAGGGCATCTCTGCCTTTGCCTTGGTCAACATCACAGAGACGATCGCCTGCGTTCCTGTTTAAAGACTTGCTTGGCTGACCTCCCTTCTGGCTCCAGATTCTGCTTGCTGTTTCACTACATTGATCCCTGACTTCTGGCTTGGCTGACTATCCGTGCCGGTTACTGTTCTTTGGCTATGTTTTGACTATGTTTGTTCTTTTTTACTTTTATTAAACAAGTGTGATTCAACTGTACTTCTGTCTCGGCCTGATTTCATGGTTCCTGACAGTGCTATGCAGGTGCTATTTTTAGCGCTATTTTTAGCGATATAGCGCCTGTAAAGCGACTCAGTGTGAAAGCAGCCTTAGGGGTATCAGAGCAAAGGGGGGCTGAATACAAACGCACGCCACACTTTTCATATATTTATTTGTACAAAATGTTGAAAACCATTTATCATTTTCCTTCCACTTCACAATTATGTGCCACTTTGTGTTGGTCTATCACATAAAATCCCAATAAAATACATTTACGTTTTTGGTTGTAACATGACAAAATGTGGAGAACTTCAAGGCGTATGAATACTTTTTCAAGGCACTTTATCTATGTTGAGGCCCACAATCTGAGGATGGAGTGGGAGTGAGAAAGAATAAGCATTCCTTTACATTACACTCCCCTGGGCTAAACATGATGTAATTCATGAATGTACAGGGGAAGGGGGGAGAGGGGAGAGGCACGTTTTCAAAGCATCTTGCTGGAAATGCTCGAATCGAATTCAGACTTGTTCTTGGGCAAGCTTGATTAATTCAGCTTTAATGAAGCATAAAAACAATGCTGGAAACTCCACAATCATGATATATTATTTTGCATGAACGGTCATGAGCCGCTTCAAGTCCGGACACTTCCACCGCCTTCCAGTCCAAGACAATTTTCAGCGTTCTGTGCCGTCACACATTGAATAATGTTTTTGAGACAGATAGAGCTTTAAATACTAGCACAAGAAAGCTCTAATGCCGCGTACACACGGTCGGACTTTTCGTCTACAAAAGTCCAACAGCCTGTCCGACAGATTTTCGACGGACTTTCTTACGAACGGACTTGCCTACATACGATCACACAAAAGTCCTACGGATTCGTACGTGATGACGTACACCGGACTAAAATAAGGAAGTTGATAGCCAGTAGCCAATAGCTGCCCTAGCGTGGGTTTTTGCCCCTCAGACTAGCACACAGACGAGCGGATTTCTGGGTCCGGCGTAGTTACGACGTAAAGATTTGAAGCATGTTTCAAATCTAAAGTCCGTCAGATTTGCGTCAGATTTGCGGCTGGAAAAGTCCGCTGAAAGTCCGGGGAAGCCCACACACAATCGGATCGTCAGCCAGCTTTAGTCCGTCGGCGTCCGTCAGACTTTTGTAGACGAAAAGTCCGACCGTGTGTACGACACATAACTAAAAGACAAAACTTTTTTTTTTTTCCATTTTGGATAGAGGGTTATAACCCCTGTCAGACTTTTTTTCCCGCTATCTGTGTCCCTGTTTCCCTTCAGTTCCGGTCCCATAGCCAAACAGGAAGTGAGAGGAAATCCTTGCAAATTTAATCAATTCTTTGGAGCCCCCCCCCCCCCCCCCCAGGCAGTGTTGCCAACCGCCGGTAAAAAATGGGCACTTTTCTTCTGCCCGTAAATGCCAGTGAAAGAAAAATGTTGCCAGTAAAAAAATATGGCTGTGACGCTTGGCAGAGACCATCCGTGTGCCTGCTACAGTGTGTTCGGACTGTGCCGGCAGTGTGACATCATAGTGCAAGGGAACAGCCGGAGCCTTATGTGCAGGTCTGTGGAACGGGAAGAAAGGCAAGCCGGGAGTGGACTGAGGGGACCACCTGGCATGCAGAGAGTGGGTCACTGTGACTCAGGAGGGGACGTGTCATCAGTGGCGTCACTAGGGTTGGTGTCACCTGGTGCGGTAAAATTTGGTGTGGCCCCCCCCTGCCCCCCGGGGCACTGAGCAGGCTAGCACATCAGCACAGCTCTCCCCCCTGTGTAATCCCCCTAATGTAACCCTCCCCCCCCCCCCGTGTAATTCCCCGTAAAGGCGATGCCACTGCGTGTCATGTTGGTGAGGTGCCTTCATTTTTTAATTTAATGTGTGTGTGCCGCCCATTCTAATTTCTTGCCCTGTCGATTCCTGTCCCTGAGCTACTTACTATATTGAAAATAAAATAAGAAATATGTTTTTGCCTTAATATCTATCTTAAATCACGTTGCTAATTGCACATTGTGCTTGTTTGTAGCCTAAATACTGAAATTTGCACTTAAAACTGTCATGTTGTAACTTTTGGCTATGGCAGTAAAGACTTGTCCGTGCCAGTAAATTTTGGGTGTTGTGTCAGTAAATTTCAATCTGGTAGTTTGGCAACACTGCCCCCAGGTCACCAGAACTAGTATCCCTATTGGAAGATTCCCCCTCTATTACTTTTCTGGGGACAACACACAATTTAGGAAACTTTCTAACTTTCACTTTTAATGATAATGGTAAACAGGACAAATAGAGACCGTGAATGTCTTTAAAGGGGGGCACAGACACAACTGACCCGTGTTCTAATCCCTCTACACTCTATCCCAGTTGTGTCACTAGGGTTGGTGTCCCCTGGTGTCACACCCCCCCCCCCACCACCACAATAATTTTTTACCAATATATTTTTGCCCTAGGGCACTAAGCAGGCTAGCACATCCACATGGATCTTCCTCTCTAGCATGCCACAGTGCTCTGCAGGGCCGGCGCTACCACTAGGCAAACTAGGGCGCACTGCTGCTTAGGGCGCCCGGCTACTGGTATTCCTACTCTCTTCTCTCTGCAGCAAGCAACTAAGTCTCAGCATCAGCAGGCAGCCGCCGCTCCGTTTACACATAGTGTCAGAGGCGCAACGGTGGTGGGGGACTGTCTGTGTCCCGACTCCTGAATGAATGGAAGCAAGCAAACATTCATTGATGGGCACTGGTGAGGCTGTATTTGATGGGTCCTGGTGAGGCTACATGTGATGGGCGCTGGTGAGGATGCATTGATGGGCGTTGGTGAGGCTGCATTGATGGGCGCTGGTGAGGCTGCATTGATGGGCGCTTCGTTAAAAAGGTGGGGTTTACATGGGCAGGGAAAAGGAGGTGGAGTCAGGGGTGGAGCCAAGGGGGGGCGGCAAAATTAGGTTTCGCCTAGGGTGTCAAAAATCCTTGCACCAGCCCTGGTGCTCTGTCCCGCTGCTGCGGAGCGCCACTGAGAGACCCCAGAAGACGAGGTTCAGGGGCCACTCTGTACAAAACTAACTGCACAGTGGAGGGAAGTATGACATGTTTGTTATTTTTTTTTTTAAAACGCGAGGGGTTTAGTAACCCTTTAATGGATGGAAAGATGAAAAATTTGACTGAAGTTCTGTATACTTTAACCGCTTCCCGACCGCCTCACGCAGATATACTGTGGCAGAAGGGCACATACAGGCAGATTAACGTACATGTACGTTGCCCTTTAGGAGCTTTAAAAAAAAAATTTTTTTTCTTATTTATTTTACTTGATTTTATTTATTTTTTCACTGTTTTAAAAAAAAAAAAAAAAAATGTGTCACTTTTATTCCTATTACAAGGAATGTAAACATTCCTTGTAATAGAAAAAAGCATGACAGGTCCTCTTAGATATGAGATCTGGGGTCAACATGTCCTCAGATCTCATATTTGGACTAATATGCAAAAAAAAAAAATTGTCATTTGAAAAATGTGGCTTTAAGACGTTTGGCGGAAGTGACGTTTTGACGGCGGATTCACTTTTTAAAAAAAAAAAAAAAATATTGCATTTTAAAGTAAAGATGAGATCTGAGGTCTTTTTGACCCCGATCTCATATTTAAGAAGTCATGTCATGCTTTTTTTTTTATTACAACGGATGTTTACATTACTTGTATTAAGAATAAAAGTGACCCAAAATGTTTTTTTTTTTTAAAAAAAGGACAGTGTCAAAATAAAACATAAAAAGTAAAATAAAGAAAAAAAAAAATTTAAAGTGCCCTGTCTCGCCGAGCATAGGTGAATAGCTCCCGCATATGAAAACGGTGTTCAAACCACACATGTTAGGTATCGCCGTGATCATTAGAGTGAGAGCAATAATTCTAGCCCTAGACCTCCTCTGTAACTCAAAACTGGAAACCTGTAGAAATCTTTGAACATCGCCTATGGAGATTTTTAAGGGTAAAAGTTTGTCGCCATTACATGAGCGGGCGCAATTTCGAAGAGTGACATGTTGGGTATCAATTTACTCGGCATAACATTATCTTTCACAATATAGAAAAAAAAAACTAGGCTAACTTTACTCTGTTGTCTTCTTTTTTTAATTAAAAAAAGTGTATTTTTTCCCCAAAAAAGTGCGCTTGTAAGACTGACGCGCAAATACGGTGTGACAGAAAGTATTGCAACGACCGCTATTTTATTCTCTAGGGTGTCTGAAAAAAATATATATAAATGTTTGGGGGTTCTAAGTAATTTTATAGCAAAAAAAAGTATTTTAACTTGTAAACAACAAGTGTCAAAAAGAGGCTCTCTCCTTAAAGCGGAGTTCCACCCAAAAATGGAACTTCCGCTTTTCGGAATCCTCCCCCCCTCCGGTGTCACATTTGGCACCTTTCAGGGGGGAGGGGGGAGCAGATACCTGTCCAATACAGGTATTTTGCTCCCATTTCCAGGCATAGATACCCGAGCCACTCGCGAGTATCTACGCCACTTCCGGCGCCTTCTCCGTCTCCCCCGATGTCTTCTGAGAGACACACAGGCAGTGCCAAATTGCGCCCCCCCCCCCCCCCCAAGATTTAAAAGATTGTGTCAGCAAAAATCCCCCCCCCCCCAAAAAAAATTGAGCACTAATCTGCCCAAACCTAACCCCCCTCCTCCCATTACAAATCCACAACCTGCTGAAATCCCTTCTCTCAGCATAAATCTTTGTCCCCCCATCTGCCCCAGCTCACACCCTCTCTCCCTCCATATGCCCCCAGCACAAATCTATTCCCCCCCAAAAAAAATTCCCCCCTCCTAGCACAAATCCTTTACCCCTTAAATTTCCTAGCACACCTCCCTAAATTTGTCCTCCTAGAACAATTATTACCCCCCTGCCACTCCCCAAATTCCCCTTTTCAACACAAATCCCCTCTCCCTAATCCCCTTGAGGTGCCCCCTCACCTCACATGATACCATAGTGCCCAGGGCAGCCGCCCCTCCTGCCCACCCCTTGTCCCAGCCCTGCACACAGGTCCCAGAAGACAGCAGGGACCAGTGGAATAGCGCAGCGAGAACCGCGCATGTGCAGCAGGGAACCAGGAAGTGAAGCCGCAAGGCTTCACTTCCTGATTCCCTCAACGAAGATGGCAGTGGCAGCACCCGAGAGCCGAGGGAGAGATAGGTTTCCAGTGCCGACATCGCGGGCGCCCTGGACAGGTAAGTGTCCTTATTTTAAAAGTCACTTTTGTGCGAAGAGTGTTGGCCCAAACTTGTCTTGCATACAAACGGCAAGGAATTGTTGGCCAACAAATATGAACGTAGTGACGTACTATGTGGTTTTTCAGCTCTTTAGTGCCACCCTTTGGGCCAGGGGCGTAACTTAAACCTTCAGGGCCCCGATGCAAGAAATCATGAATGGCCCCCTGACCCCTGGACAGCGCTTTTCCTAGGGGGATGTCTGATAAGAGGAGGAGCCGCGAGAGCCGCCGAGGGACACCAGAAGTCGGTGTTCGGGGCCACTCTGTGCAAAACTAACTGCACAATGAAGGTATGACATGTTTGTTATTTAAAAAAAAAACCTTTACAATCACTTTAAGGGGTTAAAACAGGTGGTCAGGAGGCAACATATTGCCTCTTTACCGGCTGTCAAATGCCTCTGAAAAGTGATCTGAGCATGGATCGCTTTTCAGAGGAACAGCATTTTGTTGCTGGTACTTTGAACGAGCAAGAAAAAAAAAATCAGTCCTGATTGTACACATATAGGGTGTCAGGATTAAACGTGCATACAAAAAATGTGCATACATACATCTAAATAGTGGCGGCTGGTGCTCAAAATTTGTTTGGGGGCGCAAACATTTTTTGAAAAAAAATCATCAAATACAGCCACTGTGCCCATCAAACGCTGCCAATGTGCCATCAATTGCAGCCACTGTGGCACTTAAATGCTGCCAGTGTGCCATCAAACACAGCCACTGTGCCAAACGCTGCCACTGTGCCCATCAAACGCAGCCACTGTGCCCATTAAACGCTGCCACTGTGCCACTTAAATGCTGCCAGTGTGCTATCAAACGCAGCCACTGTGCCATCATTTGCAGCCACTGTGCCAAACGCTGCCACTATGCCCATCAAACGCAGCCACTGTGCCCAAACGCTGCCAGTGTGCCCATTAAATGCTGCCACTGTGCCATCAAACGCTGCCACTGTGCCCATTAAATGCTGCCAGTGTTCCATCAAACGCAGCCACTGTGCCATCAATTGCAGCCACTGTGCCCAAACGCTGCCACTGTGCCCATCAAATGCTGCCCGTGTGCCCATCAAATGCTGCCAGTGTGCCCTTGAATGCCCCCAGTGTGACCCCCGACCGCTCACCGGCACTTACCCTGTCTTGGTGGGGCAGCGGGTGACTGCGACGAGTGGGGTCCTCCATGTGTCTCCTGCTGTCCTCATCTCCCGTCCTCTCCTCCTGATAGGTGTCCAATAGCGGCGCCTGTCGTTTCAACCAATCAGGTGATGGGTAACAGATCCGAGGACCTGATTGGCGGAGAGGCAGTTTAGTGTTAGTAGAGCGAATAGTCATTCGCTTTTCTAACACAGCTGAGTGACCTGTGAGGTCACCTTTTTTGATGCCTATTAGAGCCTATGGCTCTAATCCGGTGCTTCAAAAACACCCCCCCGCCACTGTAATTCAGGTTCCCTGCGCCCAAAAAGGGGCTGGGCGCCTGAATAGGGGGTGGCAGCGGCTGCCATAGATAGATTCATGCAATGCATGAATCTATCTATTGGTGATAGAGGGGTGGCTGGAGAGAGGGGGCGGCGCCCGTGCGCCCTTAATGCACGGGCCGCCACTGCATCTAAACACACACACATACACATAGATAAACACAGACATAATATACACACACATATACTGTATATACACACACAAACACATATATAAATACACACATGAACACATGCAAACACATACATGAACACACATACATGAACACACATACATGAACACACATACATGAACACACATACATGAACACACATACAAGAACACACATACAAGAACACACATACAAGAACACACATACAAGAACACACATACATGAACACACATACATGAACACACATACAAGAACACACATACAAGAACACACATACATGAACACACATACAAGAACACACATACATGAACACACATACATGAACACACATATAAGAACACACATACATGAACACACATACAAGAACACACATACATGAACACACATACAAGAACACACATACAAGAACACACATACATGAACACACATACAAGAACACACATACAAGAACACACATACAAGAACACACATACAAGAACACACATACATGAACACACATACATGAACACACATACAAGAACACACATACAAGAACACACATACATGAACACACATACAAGAACACACATACAAGAACACACATACAAGAACACACATACAAGAACACACATACAAGAACACACATACATGAACACACATACATGAACACACATACATGAACACACATACAAGAACACACATACAAGAACACACATACAAGAACACACATACATGAACACACATATAAACACACATATACAGAAAGCCTTTTAAAAAACGGCAGTGCTTTACCTCACCTCTTCCTGCTGGGTACTGCACTGTAGGGGGAGACAAAGAGCACAGCACACACTGTGCTTTCACTGATCAGTGTGACAAGCTCCCCGTACAGTGCCGATTACAGTTCGGCTGACGATGGGGAGAACGATCTCAGCCGCTCATCCTTACAAGATAAACAGGGGGCCCTCAAGGGCCCCCTGCAGCATGGGGCCCAGTCGCCATGGCGACCTCAGCGACCCCTATACTTCCGCCACTGCTTTGGGCTCCTTCTGCTAATGTCATGTTAGTTGAAGTTTGGAGAATGTTGATTCGCACTTTTCATTTCGCGCTTTTCTGAACGGCCGTTCGTCAACCAGACATGTTGCGGAATCGGAGGAGATAACGTGTTATTTATTATTGGCCTTGGAGTTATGGCTTTGATATTATTTTTGTGGTTGAATTATAATGATTTGATTTGTTATATTTTCTATATTTTTGGATGCATAGAATGCACTTTTTGGTTAAGTTCTATTGGCAGTAGGGGTGCAACGGATCAAAAAACTCACGGTTCGGATCGTTCCTCGGATCAGGAGTCACGGTTCGGATCATTTTCGGATCAACAAAAAAAAAATAATCTCCCCCACTGTAATATCCACAATCTCCCTATTGGCAGGGTGTGGCAGAGTATTGGCAGAGTATTGCAGGGTATTGGCAGGGTATTGGCGGGTATATTGGTAGAGTATTGGCAGACTATTGGCAGGGTATTGTCAGGGTATGGAAGAGTATTGGCAGGGCATTGCAGAGTATTGGCAGGGCATTGCAGAGTATTGGCAGGGCATTGCAGAGTATTGGCAGGGCATTGCAGCAGGGTATTGCAGAGTATTGGCAGGGCATTGCAGCAGGGTATTGCAGAGCATTGGCAGGGCATTGCAGAGTATTGGCAGGGCATTTAGAGTATTGGCAGGGCCATGACATGACGCCGGTTTGTTACAAGTGATTGCTCCGTCCTATGGCCGAGGCCACAGAGCGCTCCGCGGATCGCGGGTGTCCCGTACGGATCAACCTCCGCGGATCGGATCACGGATCGATGACGATCCGTTGCACCCCTAATTGGCAGATAGCATGTCTAATTTTATTTGTTTTCTTTTTTTAATGCACTTGAAAAAAAAATTGTGGAGAATAATACTTGGCTGTGTGTTTTACTTTAAATGACAGTTTGGGAGTAGCAGTTACATTTTAAAAAATACAATGTAAAATTGACAAGGGACACCAACATAGTTGTATCTTTGATCTTAAAAACTACAGGATAATAGTGTTGTGGCCCAAATAAAAAAACAAACAAAAAAAAAAAAAACATAATAATATTATTCTTGATATCACTATAAAAAAAAAGCCTTTGAAAATTTGTTTGCAATAACTCCATCAGTATCACCAGCAAAGCAGCTTCATTATTATCCCATTAAAGAAGAAGAGAATTGTGCGCTGCATTTCCAGATTTCATAATTTGCCGCGTCACGAATGTTAATTCTCCATTATGACCGCTAGTTTGCAAGACCGGCCGCTTCCGGCTCGCCCTTGCTTCCGAGCATGCGTGTTTGTACTTTGGACTTTTGTCCGACGGACATGTGTACACCACGCTCGGAAAATCCGACAACATTTGCCCGCGGAAAATTTTAAAACCTGCGATCCAACATTTGTCCGCGGAAAATTCGACAACAGTTGTCCGATGGAGCGTACACACGGTCGGATTTTCAGCCAACATCCTGTCATCGAACTTTTCCCGGCGGAAAATCCGATCGTGTGTATGAGGCTTAAGAAAAAAAAAAAAAGTAGTACATTTACATACACAATGGTTTTAAATGATTAAAAAAGTTAAAAACCTCTTACCTGATGGGGAAAGTTCTTCATATTACTTAGGCTGCAACATTTGAAATAAAGAATTCATAGTTGACCCCAGCAGTGGCTGCACCCGAAGCTCTGGCCGTGTATGATTTGTGATATACGTGGGTCTAACTTGTAAACATATTATAGAGTGAGCTCAGCACCAAGGAGTGTTCGGTTCAAGCTGACAGCTCTAAAGGACAAGTTAAGTGCGGTTAAGGGTGATGCATAGTCCCAGCTCCGGGGGGCTCCGATTACATGTCTCTGGCTTGTGTACAGCAAGGTTTTAAAGAACCAGTAACCTAAACATGTATACAACAAATAAAAATGCGCAACCAAAAAAAAAAGGCGTATATAAATGCAAACATGTACGGTGATTAATTAATATGCTGTGATATGCTGTGACTAATTAAGAATGATATTCAAACTATATACAGTGGAAGCTAGGATTGCGAGTAACGTGGTTAACGAGCATTTCGCAATACGAGCGCTGAATTTTTAAAAATCGTAACTCGATTTGAGAGTGTTGTCTCGCAAAACAAGCACGATTCAGGCCAAAGCTGTGTGCAGTACCGCTTTTGGCCTGAGGTGGGGGGGCGCCAGAGCCGAGCAGAGTCGAACGTCGCCAAACGCAGCCGATCGGCGCTGTTCGGAAATGCACGGAAAGGCCCGAGGACAGCGCGGCTGACCTTGGCAAATCTCGGGTAGGAAGTCTTTCTGAGGTTTGCCGAGGTCAGCCGAAGTGTCCTTGGGCCTTTTTGGCCATTTCCGAGGCTCTCCGGCGCCCCCAGCCGCCCCTGGCTGCATGCGGTATTGCATCCTATTGAAGTCAATGCGGAACAAATTATTTTTCGTTTCCATTGACTTCAATGGGGAAACTCGCTTTGATATGCGAGTACTTTGGATTGCGAGCATACTCCTGGAACGGACTATGCTCGTAATCCGAGGTTCCACTGTAGTCCAAAAAGTGCTTGACCCGATGCAAACAACCAAGACGAACTACTCGGAAAAACAAACGATTTTTCTGTTCATCAAACAAAGTAAGTAAAACAGCGCCACTTACCGGATGTGTTGGATCCCAAATTATAGAGATCAGATAGGCGCACACAGGAAGGATCACTTGGCCAACAAAGGTGTATTCACAGGCTCTTCCAATAGAGCAGGGATATGCAATTAGTGGACCTCCAGCTGTTGCAAAACTACAAATCCCATCATGCCTCTGGGTGTCATGCTTGTGGCTGTCAAGAGTCTTGCTATGCCTCATGGGACTTGTAGTTCTGCAACAGCTGGAGGTCCGCTAATTGCATATCCCTGCGCTATTGGAAGAGCCTGTGGATACACCTTTGTTGGCCAAGTGATCCTTCCTGTGTGCGCCTATCTGATCTCTATAATTTGGGATCCAACACATCCGGTAAGCGGTTTTGTTTTACTTACTTTGTTTGATGAACAGAAAAATCGTTTGTTCTTCCGAGAAGTTCGTCTTGGTTGTTTGCATCGGGTCAAGCACTTTTTTGGACTATATAGTTTAATATCATTTTAATTATTCACAGCATATTAATCAATCCCCGTGCATGTTTGCATTTATGTATGCCTTTTTTTTTTTGCTTGCGCATTTTTATTTGTCGTACTCATTTATGGGCTGAATATTCTGGTTTTTTTAGATGCAGCACCAGTTTTTTCATATAATTCATATATATTATATATATATATATTTTAAATATATTTTTATATATATATATATATATATATATATATATATATACACCTACTCATTTGTCGTTTGGGTTTAGTGCAGATATCCTGCTATACATATCTTTACCAAGCCTAAACATGGCCATGCTACTTGGCTATTTCAACCACTTTGGACCGAATAAAAGAATGGAAAGTACGATCGAAAGTGGTTGCCTGTAAAAAAAAAAAAAAGAAGCAATCTACATCTCCCATGAGTCTGATTGAGATTGACCACTTGAATTCGATCAGCTGAGTCAGGCTGAAAATTGATGGATTCAATACAGGTTAAAAAAAAATCAAACTGGAGAAAAAAAAAAAAAAAACAACGACATCAAATCTTTCTGTTGAGTTTGTTCAGTGGCGTCTCCAGCTTTCATATTTAGGGGGGGCACATGGGGGGACCGGGACAAAAATAGGGGGACAATATAAAATGCAAATATATATATATATATATATATATATATATATATATATATATATATATAAAATATATATAGATAGATAGATATATCTATCTATCCTGGGGCCCTTTACCCCTTTACTACGATCCCACAACGGCCCTTTCACATGTTCTGCAGTGAGCTCCCTTCCTACTGTATTGGGCCCCCCCCCCCCCAGGGTGACAGAGAACAAGAGATATATGTCACCAGCATACCAAGAAAATATAAGGGTCCAAAGCAGTGGGAGAACTATCAGGGTTGCAAAGGTTGTCTTGCCTCCGGGCCCTGGTGTTCTGCCACTGTGGGGTTCCCCAGCCTCCTCTTGCTGTCCTGCCCCTGCCCTCAGTCTGTTTTTTCAGTAACTGAGAGTCCTGGTGGAGTCCTTCTTGCAACTCGCTCTTCTCCCTGCCAATGAGGATGCAGGGGAAGGAGCAGATCGGGCGGCCGTGGTTGTGTGAGCGCTCGCATTATGCAGTGTCAGTGAGCAGAGGGAGGGGGGAGGAATCACCCACTGGGGACCTTCTCCCTCTCAATAGAGACTGTGTTACCCCAGCGGTGGCCCGAGTAAGATGCGGCACATCCGATATGAATACAAACAAAAAGAAATTGCCTTTTTGTAAAAAAAAAAAAAAAATTAAAAAAAAAAAAATTTTTTTTTTTGGGGGGGCACATGGTGGGGCCCAGCATAATGTTGGGGGGGTCAGGGCCCCCTCTGGCCCCCCCCTAGGGTCGCCATTGAGTTTGTTCAAGGCAAATTCAATCCTATCTCTATGTCATCAATCTAAATCAGTGGTTTTCAATCCTGTCCTCAAGTACCCCCAACAGGCCATGTTTGCGGGTTTTCCTTTATCTTGCACGGGTGCTTTACATCAGAGTCAATGGCTTGATATTTTGGACAGCTATTTTATCCAAGGGAAATTCCCAAAACATGGCCTGTTGGGGGTAATCGAGGACGGGGCTGAGAAGCTCTACTCTAAGTCACTAATCTTAACATTTAATTGCTCTCACTTCCACAATTCCAGCTCAACTTAAAACGGAACTTCAGTCATTTTTTCATCTTTCCATCTATTAAATCTTCTGCCCTCGTTGTTGTTTTAACTTTGGATAGTAAAACTTTTTTTTTTCTGCCAGTAGATCCCTTATACAGCCCACTTCCTGTTTCTTGTCTGGTCATTAGCCTAGGCTTAGGACATCATGCACAGCTCTCTCTCTCACTCTCCTGAGAGTTTTTCAGGGAGGGGGGATGAGTCACAAGAGGTCCAATGAGAGCTGCAGAGCTGGAGGTGTGTGTTTGTGTAAATCCAGGAAGTGAACAGGCAGCAGCCTCAGCTGCCCACAGTTAAAATGGTTGCGGCCAGACTCAGTGGAGGGAGTATTCTGCAGCATATTTGGCAAGTACAGAATCACAGTATATATAAAATAATACGCAAAGTGGTTGGAGGGATGCTTCAGAAAGTGATTGTAAAGGTTTTTTTTTTCTAAAATAACAATACATGTCATACTTACCTGCTCTGTGCAAGGGTTTTGCACATAGCGGCTCAGATCCTCCTTTTCTCTGGTCCCCCAGCGGCGCTCCTGGCTCCTCCTCCTCATCAAGTGACCCCACGAAGAGCCGCTTCCCATGGGGGGCACTCGTGCGGGCACGCTCCCGAGTCCTGCTGCTGCTGCGTCCATTGACACAGACAGCAAGACTCGGCTCCGCCCCCCGGCTCCCGTGTCACTAGATCTGATTGACAGCAGCGAGAGCCAATGACTCCTGCTGCTATCAATCTATCCAATGAGGACAGAGACAGCGGCTGGAGCTGCTGGGCGTGTGCTTGTCGATGCAACGAACGGGTTCTGGTTAGAAAAAGGGGGCTAGGGGGGGGGGGGGGGGGCGGTGCTGCACTATTCCTCCCACTCATACCAATGATGGGGCACTGTTCTTCCCATTGATACCAATGATGGGACGATATTTCTCCACCTAATACCAATGATAGGGCACTGTTCCTCTCACTGATACCAATGATGGGGCACTGTTCTTCCCATTGATACCAATGATGGGGCACTATTCCTCCCACTGATACCAATCATGGGGCATTATTTCTCCACCTGATACTAATGATGGGGCACTATTCCTCCCACTCATACCAATGATGGGGGCACTAGTCCTTCCACTCATACCAATGATGGGGGCACTAGTCCTCCCACTGATACCAATGATGGGGGCACTAGTCCTCTCACTAATACCAATGATGGGGGCACTAGTCCTTCCACTCATACCAATGATGGGGGCACTAGTCCTTCCACTCATACCAATGATGGGGGCACTAGTCCTCCCACTGATACCAATGATGGGGGCACTAGTCCTTCCACTCATACCAATGATGGGGGCACTAGTCCTTCCACTCATACCAATGATGGGGGCACTAGTCCTACCACTGATACCAATGATGGGGGCACTAGTCCTTCCACTCATACCAATGATGGGGGCACTAGTCCTTCCACTCATACCAATGATGGGTGCACTAGTCCTTCCACTCATACCAATGATGGGGGCACTAGTCCTCCCACTGATACCAATGATGGGGGCACTAGTCCTCTCACTAATACCAATGATGGGGACACTAGTCCTTCCACTAATACCAATGATGGGGACACTAGTCCTTCCACTCATACCAATGATGTGGGCACTAGCCCTCCCACTGAATATAATGATCATTCAGTATTCCTCCTTCTATTGACTACTGAAGCTGAGGTATTCTTTACTCCCAATGGTCTCCAATGAAAAGTCATTTTTTACACCCGCGGTCACTGGGCCTTAACAATATCACATGCCTGAATGAGTGACATCACCACTCCACCATGTTGCTTTTAAAACAGATTACAGTGCTGGTTAATGAAGGCCCAAGTAGCTGAAAGGGAGCACTGATAAGATATTGAGACAATGTCTCTTTAAATCCACGATCAAACTATCTCAAGTGTATCTGTATGAGTTTAATATGGAACTTAAGCCGGCCCTAGACGGTTCGAATCTTAGCCAGTTCAGCAGGAACCAGCCAAGATTTGAACCATGTATGGGCAGGCTGAATGTACCCCAGTTGATCGATCAAGCATATGACCAGCCTGCTGGAATTTACATGCGATTATTGCTAGTGGCTGTCTTCTCCCCTCGCTAAGAGCAGACAATGGCTCCACGAGAGGGATTCCCCTTGGTTGCAGGAAAGTCATTCGCTCTGTCTATGGCCGGCCTTTGTATCGTGTCTGTGGTAGGATTTTCCCTTTTACACTCACATGTCTACTGCGGATAAAGAAATCAGTACTTTCAACATTGTGACATCTGGCTTTGATCATGTGTTAGTTTCATAATGACTGCAGGAGGTGGCACAGGAACCCATATACACAGACCACAAGAACTGACATACTTAAAGGAGAAGTACAGCCAAAGCTCGTTTGCCTGGACTTCTCCTGTGGATCACAGAAGTGCAGTTAGTTCTGAACTCCTGTGACCAGTTTTCAGCAGACAGAGGGCCAAAGCCTGCTGTCGGCTGACATCACAGAGCCGGTCCAGGCTTGGGCAAGTTAGCGACAATGGAGTCGGGATCCACCCACATGCCTGGACTGGCACCCAGCTAGGGGCGGCCCATCCATTAGGGGCGCTCGTGAGCCGCCCCCCTCTCTCCAGGACACCCCCTATATGCAATGGATAGATTCTTGCATAGCATGAATCTATCCATGCCACCCCCTATTTATGTGTCCGGCCCCTTTCAGGGCACCGGGAGCATGAATTACAGCGGCCAGGTTTTTTTTTTGAAGCACCTGATTAGAGCCAGAGGCTCTAATAGGCTTCAAAATACGGTGGGCTCTGGACGCAGGGAGTGCGACCGGAGCCCACCCAGGTGTGTTACAACAGCGAATGAATATTTGCTGTTGCAACACTGATCCTCCTCCCGGCCAATCGGAAAGCCGGTCTGATACCCATCACCTAAATGGCTGAACAGACAGGCAATCCTATTGGACGCCTAGGAGGAGGGGAGAAGACACATGGCGTAAGCGAGGAGGAGAAGAGCCGCTGGCTGATGCCTGGTATCTGGAACCATGAATCAAACCGAGACAGAAGTATAGTTAAATCACACTTGTTTATTAATAATAATAATAATAAACAGAGTAAACGTAGTCAAAACAAGCCAGAGTTCAGTAACCGGATCGGGTAGTCTGCCAAGCAAATGTCAGAGAGCCAGAGATAAACATAGTAGTACAGCAAGCAGGATCAGGAGTTAGAAGGAATGTCAGCCGAGCAAGTCTTCAACAGGAACGCAGGAGAAAGTCTCTGTGATGTTGACAAAGGCGAAGGCAGAGATCAAGTGAGCTGGACGACTTTAAGTAGGCAGGACTGATGAGCAAAATCAACAACAGCTGAGTAACTGTGGAGAGAGATGGGAGCTGGCAATTAGCCGACAGCTGAGCGGCCAGCTCAGAGAAGGAAGGGCTGAGCCCAGCCCTGACACCTGGATGCTCGATCCCCGCCGCCGCTCCTCTGATGCCCGATCCATGCCGCTCCTCGGATGCCAGATCCCCGCCGCTGCTCCTCGGATGCCTGCCACCTAGATGGGGTAAGTGCCAGTGGACCGACTGGCAGACAGCGGGGGTTTTGGTTGTTTGCCGCCCCCCCCCCCCAAGCAAAAAAAACACCAGCTGCCACTGCATGTGGCTCAGCCTCTCAATGAGCTGCTGAAAGCCTGAGCTGGCCGCTCCGCCCCCTCCACAGCTCCAGTGAGCGTGGGGGGAGCAGAGCAGAGAGCCGGTAACTGACAGCCACCAGCTCTCTGCTCAGAGAGCTGTGAGAACCAAGCGATCGACGATGTTAGATCGCTGGGTTCTCAGTCTTATGCCCCGTACACAGGGTCGGACATTGATCGGACATTCCGACAACAAAATCCATGGATTTTTTCCGACGGATGTTGGCTCAAACTTGTCTTGCATACACGCGGTCACACAAAGTTGTCGGAAAATCCGATCGTTCTGAACGTGGTGACGTAAAACACGTACGTCGGGACTATAAACGGGGCAGTAGCCAACGGATTTTGTTGTCGGAAAATTTTATAGCCTGCTCTCAAACTTTGTGTGTCGGAAATTCCAATGGAAAATGTGTGATGGAGCCCACACACGGTCGGATTTTCCGACAACAAGGTCCTATCACACATTTTCCGTCGGAAAATCCGACCGTGTGTACGGGGCATAAGAGGCGCCGGGGGACAGATGCAAAATCGGACTGATACTGCATCCACCTAGGTAAGTATGATTATTAAATTACAAAACAAACAAACAAAAAAAGCCATACTTTTCTTTTACCCAACTCATGCCTATAGGGATGTGTACAGGCCATACTGTAAATCAGGGCAATTGCAATGCAACATACAGCAGAACTATTCTATTTCTTATTCGCGAACAGAAAAGTGTAGCATCAAAGCATTATTTATTTGGAAACAACAAAATGTCAACTCACAATGTAATTGAGATAAAAGTGCTCATCTAGTCATGTAACATTGCTGCAATAAAGATAGGGAAGACCCTCACTATGCCAAGAGAGATATATATATATATATAAAGGATTGACCAAGTCAAAAAAATTTGTGGGCACACAACGAGAGGGAAAATTGATAAAAAAAATGTAAAATTGTATTACAACATCATTAAAAATATAAAAAACATAAAAACAACACCCTGTATAGACACAGTTACCCAAAGTTGCAGTTACAGAGGGCTGGATCTAAAGTACAAAGATTGATGTCAAGATATATTAAAATAGAAGAAAATTTCTGATCCAGTAATGCCTCCAAAAACTTGCTTGTCGACGCGTTTCACTAAGATATTAGCTTCCTCAGGACAAAGATTGGGTAGGTGCTGGTATATTTAAAAACAGAAAAGTACATATGTATGTATTCAGTATGGTGTATCTCTATGTACTGTAGGTATATCTGTGACTGTTATAACATTGCTTCAGAGAGAAACTATGATACGGCATCACTAGATAAAGCAAAGACATATGCATTATGGGTTCAAATTCCGCTCTAAAAAGCTCCCCCTAATCCAGAAGCCAGTTTGCACTAAAGCAACTCTCACCTGATTTATATCAATTATGTGAAAGTATATTAAAATACAGGTCACACAGCACAACAAGCAATAACTAGATGAGCGCACTTATCTCCATTTTGTTGTTTCCCAATAAATAATTGTCAGTAACCGGTGCGACCAGAAATGTGTGGACTGAGATAGGGAAGACCAAATGCATGTAAAGTAATAATAATATGATTTATTATAAGGATAAGCAATACGCAAAAGTATACGCACCTCTGATGTGACAAACAATAAAATAAACCAGCAACCAACCACGGTGACCCACAACAAATAACTACCCAAACCAAAAGTATATACAAGTGTAAGATACCCGCTTCCCGACCGCCTCACGCAGATATACCGCAGCAGAAGGGCACGTACAGGCAGAATCACGTACCTGTACGTTGCCCTTTAAGAGGCGGCTTGCGGGCGCGCACCCACCGGGAGCTCCGTGAGTCGGATCGCTGGTCCCGCGGACTCGATGTCCGTGGGGATACCCGCGATCGTCTCACGGAGAGGAAGAGCGGGGAGATCCTAATGTAAACAAGCATCTCCCCGTTCTGCCTAGTGACACTGTCACTGATCATAGCTCATAGCTCCCTGTAATCGGGAGCAGTGATCAGTGACGTGTCACTTGTAGCCATGCCCCCTAACAGTTAGAATCACTCCCTAGGACACACTTAACCCTTTCCTAGACCCCTAGTGGGTAACCCCTTCACTGCCAGTGTCATATTTACAGTAATCAGTGCAATTTTATAGCACTGATCGCTGTAAAAATGCCAATGGTCCCAAAAATGTGTCAAAATTGTCCGATGTGTCCGCCATAATGTCGCAGTCATGATATAAATCGCAGATCGCCGCCATTACTAGTAAAAAAAAAAAATTATTAATAAAAATGCCATAAAATTATCCCCTATTTTGTAGACGCGATAACTTTTGCGCAAACCAATCAATAAACGCTTATTGGGGGATATTTATTATAGCAAAAAGTAAAAAATAATGTGGTTTTTTTCCAAATTGTCACTATTTTTTTGTTTATAGAGCAAAGTATAAAAACCGCAGAGGTGATCAAATTCCACCAAAAGAAAGCTCTATTTGTGGGAAAAAAGGGACGTCAATTTTGTTTGGGTGCAACGTCGCACGACTGTGCAATTATCAGTAAAAGCGACGCAGTGCCGAATCGCAAAAACTGGCTTAAGTGGTTAAAATCATAATCGTGAACAAGCCAGGGTCATGCACGGGAGATCAAGCACATGGGGCTAGGAGCAAGACAGGACAGGGAGAGGGTAACAGGAGACAAGGAGAGAAGGTGGAAGGGATTAGGCTGCAGGGCAGGGGTCCAGGAACAGAACAGGGCAGGGGTCCAGGAACAGAACAGGGCAGGGGTCCAGGAACAGAACAGGGCAGGGGTCCAGGAACAGATACAGGATTCAGGATCACAGAATACAGGATTCCGGAAGCAAGGTTCAGAATACAGGAACACAGATTACCGAACACAGGTCAGGGCACAAGGAAACAATACCAAGGCAAATGTGTGCAGCATCTGCCGGGTATATATACACCTCCTGCAATCAGTCTCAGGTGATGCCTGATTGCAGGAGATGTCATCTCTGGACTGCCGTGAGACACCCGCTGGTGGACACCGGAACTGCAACCCATAGGTCTGGGAGAGGCAGTACCATCAGCAGGTGAAACCTTTCATGACAATAATGCTTTGATGCTACACTTAGAACGGCGCTGCTCTTCTTTTCTGTTTGTCCCAATGCAGAGTCCCCTCTAGCTCTTCAGCAGCGGCAGCCACAGAGTAATGCATACTGACACCATTTGGACTTTTAATTAATTTTTCTTTGTGGCCTTAAACCACTGACTGAACCCACTTGGACTCCGTTTCTATCAGTGCGCCAGTCAGACATCTCCTTTCCATTTTTTGTTCGCAGTATCTTTAAAAGTTCATAACACACATATAAAGAGTATCTAAGCCCAAGAACAAAAATGTAATATATTGCAACCTACCACTCCTTAGATGTGAAGGCTGCATCTGTTTTCTTTTCCTTTTAGACTAAGTACATTTTCTGGCATGGCTGTTGATCCTGATAGAAATCCTGTGTCCTGTGCAGACATGGAGATCTTAAAGCGGACCTTCAGTCATTTTTTCATCTTTCCATCTATTAAATCTTCTGCCCTTGTTGTTTTAACTTTGGATAGTAAAACATTTTTTTTCTGCCAGTAAATACCTTATACAGCCCACTTCCTGCATCCTGATACTGCATCCCTCGGGCTTTCACACTGGAGACACGGCAGCGGCTGTTTCAGGGCGCTTTGCAGGTGCTATTTTTAGCGCTGTAGCCATGGCCAGATTAAGAGCATCATGGGCCTGGTGCTGAGGATTTTGGTGGGCCTTTTTATGGAAACAAAATGAAAATGCAAACAGTTTTTGCTAAAACAAATTAAATCTACTCTCACCAGTAATATCAGCCGTGCAGCCTCTGAGCAGCAGCAACACCACCAATACCACCTGCTATGCAGTCTCTCACCAGCAGCAACATAGGGCGACCACATTTCCAAACTGCCATTCAGGGACATCCCCCCTTCCCAAAAGAAAGATGAGGGGGGATGTAGTCTCGGGGTTGATGGGGAAATAGGTGGCGGGGGTGATTTTTCGGGCAAATCTCTGCTGTTAGCACTTAAAATCATCCTGACACTATGCTTGATATGGCGTCAGGATGATCAAATTCCATTATTTCTATTACTACATTGTAATATATAGTGAAATAGTTCAACTCACCATGATGCAGAATCAGTGGGAACCTGAGCTTGTCACTTGCCACCAGATGCACCATGTCACTTGCCATCATCGCCTGCCGCCAGATGCCACCCATAGCCTGCCATCAGATGCAGTGTGCCACTTGCCACCAGCAGCCTGCCACCAGATACGGTGTGCCACTTGCCACCATATACAGTGTGCCACTTGCCACCAGCAGCCTGCCACCAGATACAATGTGCCACTTGCCACCAGAAACACTGTGCCACTTGCCACCAGCAGCCTGCCACCAGATACAGTGTGCCACTTGCCACCAGCAGCCTGCCACCAGATACGGTATACTACTTGTCACCCACAGCCTGCTACCAGACACAGTGAGCCACTTGCCACCAGATACGGTGTGCCACTTGCCACCAGCAGCATGCCACCAGATACGGTGTGCCACTTGCCACCAGCAGCATGCCACCAGATATGGTGTGCCACTTGCCACCAGCAGCATGCCACCAGATATGGTGTGCCACTTGCCACGAGATAGTGTGCCACTTGCCACCAGCAGCCTGCCACCAGATACAGTGTGCCACTTGCCACCAGCAGCATGCCACCAGATATGGTGTGCCACTTGCCACCAGATACAGTGTGCCACTTGCCACCAGCAGCCTGCCATCAGATATGGTGTGCCACTTTCCAACAGAAGCCTGCCACCAGATACAGTGTGCCACCTGCCACCAGCAGCCTGCCACCAAATACAGTCAGCAGCCTGCCACCAGATACAGTGTGCCACTTGCCACCAGATACAGTGTGCCACTTGCCACCAGCAGCCTGCCACCAGATACATTGTGCTACTTGCCACCAGATACAGTGTGCCACTTGCCACCAGCAGCCTCCCACCAGACACAGTGTGCCACTTGCCACCAGATACAGTGTGCCACTTGCCACAAGCAGCATGTACCAGATACGGTGTGCCACTTGCCACCAGATACAGTGTGCCACTTGCCACCAGCAGCATGCCACCAGATAAAGTGTCCCACTTGCCACCAGCAGCCTTCCACCAGATACAGTGTGCCACTTGCCACCAGCAGCATGCCACAAGATAAAGTGTGCCACTTGCCACCAGCAGCCTTCCACCAGATACAGTGTGCTACTTGCTACCAGCAGCCTGCCACCAGATACAGTGTGCTACTTGCTACCAGCAGCCTGCCACCAGATACAGTGTGCCACTTGCCACCAGCAGCCTGCCACTGCCTCCAGGACTCTGCTCGGACGGATAGGAGGGACAGGGCCTGCATAGTCAATCAAATCCCTGGAGCCCCCACCCCTCCTGAGCTGGGATGGTATGGCCAGGCCCGGACTGGGAGAAAAAATAGGCCCGGGCATTTTCGACTGAGCCGCCAACTTTTCCAGGGACCGGGGGGGGGGGGGGGGGGTCGGTAGACATTCGCGGGGACGGCTGGTGTCGCTCCTCCACTCCTGCACACTGTAATGTGCAGGGACACTGTGATATAAAGGGAACTGCAGTATAAAGGGGCACTGCAATGATTACAGTGCAGTCCCCTTTATATTACAGTGTCCCGGTCCTATTGTGGCCACACAATGCCAGTACTGTCTGTCTCCTATTGTGCCCACACGGCCCAGTGACACTGACCTGCTCTCTCTCTGGTGATGCAGTACAGCGTGGCTCTCTCTGGTGTTGCGGGTACAGCGTGGCTCTCTCTCTCTGGTGGTGCGGGTACAGCGTGGCTCTCTCTCTCTGGTGGTGCGGGTACAGCGTTGCTCTCTCTCTCTGGTGGTGCGGGTACAGCGTTGCTCTCTCTCTCTGGTGGTTCGGGTACAGCGTGGCTCTCTTTCTTTGGTGGTGTGGGTACAGCGTGGCAGTCTTTCTCTGGTGGTGCGGGTACAGCATGACTCTCTCTGGTGGTGCGGGTAAAGCGTGGCTCTCTTTCTCTGGTGGTGCGGGTACAGCATGGCTCTCTCTGGTGGTGCGGGTAAAGCGTGGCTCTCTTTCTCTGGTGGTGCGGGTACAGCATGGCTCTCTCTGGTGGTGCGGGTAAAGCGTGGCTCTCTTTCTCTGGTGGTGCGGGTACAGCATGGCTCTCTCTGGTGGTGCGGGTAAAGCGTGGCTCCCTCTCTGGTGGTGTGGTACAGTGTGGCTCTCTCTGGTGGTGCGGGTACAGCGCGGCTCTCTCTGGTGTTGCAGGAACAGCGTGGCGCTCTCTCTTTGGTGGTGCGGGTACAGCGTGGCTCCCTCTCTGGTGGTGTGGTACAGTGTGGCTCTCTGGTGGTGCAGGAACAGCGTGGCTCTCTCTCTGGTGGTGCAGAAACAGCGTGGCTCTCTCTCTCTGGTGGTGCGGGTACAGCGTGGCTCCCTCTCTGGTGGCGTTGTACAGCGTGGCTCCCTCTCTGGTGGCGTGGTACAGCGTGGCTCTCTCTGGTGGAGCGGGTACAGCGAGACTCTCTCTCTCTGGTTGTGCGGGTACAGTGTGGCTCTATCTGGTGGTGCTGGGGCTATTAGTTCCCCCAGCACAGTCCTCTCTTTCGTTTTCCATATATCCTGCTATAAGCACTCCTCAGCTTGTTTCCGGGTTTTCTCTTTCACCCCAGCAGAGTGCATGCTGGGGACTGTAGTCTGCTCCCTGCTGAGAACAATTGGGCCACCTAGCTCTCGGACTACATTTCCCATGATGCCCTTCTAGTTGATTCTGATTGGCCCTCCACTGTGGCCAATGGGGAGGGAAAACGAACAGACAGGAAAGCCTTCTCTTCCCCTGCTGCCGACATGAGAAGGGGAGGGGGGCGAGGGGGGAATATCATCACAGCAGCCTGCAGCTCTCCCCACCGTGCGGACACTTATGCCTGGAGAAGAAGAGCGGCTGCGGAACTGTCAGCGCGGCTCTGAGGCTGAGCTGTGTGTGAGAGAGACACACAGCTCAGCCCATGCAGCCGCCAGAGATGACACAGGTACGGCTGCATGGCGGTAGGCGAGCGGCGGCCGCGGCCTGTGTTACCCATGTTCAGGCCGCGGTCGCCGCTTACCTCCCGCTGTGCGGCCTGATCATCAACAGGCCATGGAGCGGGTGGACCCGGCCCACCGGGCAAATGCCCGGTCTGCCCTATGGCCAGTCCGGGCCTGGGTATGGACGTGTGTGTGTGTATGCCAGGAGTATTGATCAGGCCAAGTTCTACAGGGGGGTTGTGTGTACAAGTCTTTGGGCTCACACTGGTGTGCTGCAGTCGGCCGCACTGCTTGTGTATCTGCAGTTTTAGCTGCAGTCCTATTGATATGTATTAGGTTGCAGGTTTTTGCTGCATTTTCTGACAGTGCGCCAAAGATAAGATGTAGCATGCAGGAATTTTGGTGCACTTTCAGAAAAAAACACACAACCTAATAGAAATCAATAGGACTGCGGGTAAAACACAGGAAAACTGTGGATACACCAGCAATGGGCCAAAACATAGCAAATCAGTGTGAACACACCTAAAAGCACAAGGGACCGAGCACTACCACAGGCTGAGCACACAATTCTTAACACTTTGGCTGCAGTTATAAGAGCTACTGCTGGAGGAATAAGTTAAAAACGAGGGGAAGGGAGATAAGAGTCACTGAGCTCACATTTGGAGGGTCCCTGGAGGCTGATCACTCCGAGATATCTGCCGCTGTTCTGTTTATAATTTCCCACCCACACGGCTCCTTCACTGCACAGCCACAGACTTCACAGAGTGAGGGAGGGGAGGGGAGGGGCAGAGCCGACTCAGCCTCTCCCATTTGTGTAGGGGGGGAACTGTGCACTGTGACATTGTAATAAACACAGTGAGCAAACACAGGTACAGCCAGACACCCCTACATTTACACACAGCTTCTCCTGTCCCATAGAAGTTTATTGGACAGGAGAAAATCGGGCTTATACTGCTGGCTGGGAGGGCCGATTTTAAGGCAGGGGCCTGGAGCTGCAGCTCCATCAGCCCCTATGTTAATCCGGCCCTGGCTGTAGCGCCACTGGAGACACAGCAGCGGCTGTTTCAGGGCACTTTGCAGGTGCTATTTTTAGCGCTGTAGAGCCTGCAAAGCGCCCCAGTGTGAAAGGGGCCTAAAAGCTCCGTAGGCCAAAGGACTAAAAACATCCCTCTAAGGTCAAGGAGAGAACCAGAGACAATAGTGCCAGGGTGGGGTCCAGCCACAGTACCTGCCACACAACATTGGTAAAGCTTCAACTTCGGTTACTTTGAGGCTCGGTTCACACAGGGGCAACACGATTTCAGCGCGACTTTGTATGGCGACTTCAACGCGGCGTCAACGCGACTTCAGCGCGACTTCAGCGCGACTTTAAGCAAATTACAACGCGACTTCAAGTCGCCTCCAGGACAGGCGACTTTGGCTGTGGCCAATCACAGGATAATCAGCTCTCTGGGAGGGAGGGGTTTGCCTGGGAAAACTAAATTTTTTCCCTGCAAAGTCGCTTGACTGTAGAGAGAGATCCGACTTGGAGGCGACTTCCATTGATTTCTATGGTACAGGTCGCCTACCAAGTCGGGTCCAAGTAGTACAGGGAGTACGCTCTGAAGTCGGAGCGACTTCAGTAGTGTCTATTAAGACGCTCCCATTCACTGTAATGTGAATCTCTTTCTGGGGCGACTTGAGGGCTTACAAGTCGGATCCCAAGTCGCGGTAGTGTGAACCGAGCCATAGTGTGCACCCAAATCAAACCACACCCAAAACCACCCGTGTAGAAGAAGCAGCTGATATACATGAACAATCACATACAAATATGTTAAAAGCATTTCATAGTCTAGTAACTAGAAAAAGAAACTTCAAAAAACCCTTTTAAAAGAAAAAAATGAAAAAATGAATAATAAAAGTAAAGCAAAAAACAAAAAAAAAAGAAGAAAATCAGCAGTGTCACTTATATCCAATAGATTAAAAAAATTATCGGTGAAAAACATAAATATAACACTGATGACAGAAACCAATGGAATATGCAAGCTATATGGACAAAACGTATATAAATACATATATCTAAATAAACAAAAAATATATATGAAAATTGCCATATTGTGAAAAGAGCTGATGTTCAAGGGAAAGGCTAAAAAATCTCTCTTATCACAACACATTGCAACTGAGTATGTATGGCATTGTGCAAATACATGTATTTTGCTACATAAATATAAATGACCTCATCAAAAGATAAAACACAAAAAAGAAGCAAAAGCCTTCACAATGATGATAAAAAATACAATGTTGCCAACGAAATTGTTACATAGTTACACAGTAGGTGAGGTTGAAAAAAGACACAAGTCCATCAAGTCCAACCTATGTGTGTGATTATATGTCAGTATTACATTGTATATCCCTGTATGTACTTATGTACTGTATGTACTAGGTACTTATCTAATAGTTTCTTGAAACCATCGATGCCCCCCGCTGAGACCACCAGCTGTGGAAGGAAATTGCACATCCTTGCCGCTCTTACAGTAAAGAACCCTCTACGTAGTTTAAGGTTAAACCTCTTTTCTTCTAATTTTAAAGAGTGGTCACGAGTCTTGTTAAACTCCCTTCCGCGAAAAAGTTTTATCCCTATTGTGGGGTCACCAGTACGGTATTTATAAGATGAAATCATATCCCCTCTCAAGCGTCTCTTCTCCAGAGAAAATAAGTTCAGTGCTTGCAACCTTTCCTCATAACTAATATCCTCCAGACCCTTTATTAGCTTTGTTGCCCTTCTTTGTACTCGCTCCATTTCCAGTACATCCTTCCTGAGGACTGGTGCCCAGAACTGGACAGCATACTCCAGGTGCGGCCGGACCAGAGTCTTGTAGAGCGGGAGAATTATCGTTTTATCTCTGGAGTTGATCCCCTTTTTGATGCCAATATTCTGTTTGCTTTGTTAGCAGCAGCTTGGCATTGCATGCCATTGCTGAGCCTATCATCTACTGGAAGCCCCTGTTAGGCTCCATTTACACTAACGCTTTTTTTATGCATTTTGTATTTTGCAGAAATGCATGGGAATTTTTTTAACATGAAAATAAAAAAAGAACTGCGCTAGGTAAATAAACAATGTAAAAATGCAGAAATCATTAGTGAAAAACGTGATGTGAGTCCTGCTGCTAGACACTATAACCCCGATATAAGGCAACAATTGTATAGATAAATCAGTGTAGCGCTGGACATGAATCTGAGTGAATGAACAATAGTGATAATAATTAACATCTAAAAATAAAACAATCAATATATCACCAGTGAATAAACTTTCATCAAAAAATGATGTGCTCAAAAAGTTCAAGCAATAATGACAAAATATGAAAAATTATGAACATAAGAAAATTAGTCCAAAAAAAGTGCAAAAAATGTCCCGTAGACCACTCAATAGTGCTGCCCACCACCGGAGAGAATGAAGGCTTACCAGAAAGCCTGTGACCGCCCTTACTCAGGGGGGTCTAAACAGGCATAGCAGGTCAGTGTAGAGATCCTATGGAGCCGCAACTGATGTCCCTCTGGTCACCTCCGATATCAGCCTCCCAACGATAGCAGAAGACACTCTGGGGCAAATCCTCGATTCCAGGAAAAAGAACTCCAATGGCCAGTGCTCCAGCAGGAAAAAAACATAAAGGAAAGAAGAGGGGACTCCAATAGTGTAGAGGACCAAAACATTTTTTAACATGGGTTCCTATGGAACATGTTCACATCAATGCATTTTTGTATCTCTGCGTTTTTGGAAAGGGTCAGGGACTTTTTTTCATGCAAAATGCAGCGTTTTGCATGTAATAGGATTCAATGGCCACAGCGTATTTGTGGCATTTTTGACGCGTTTTGCCTTTTTGCAGGTTTTTTTTCTGTTTTTTTTTTAGACTGTATACAGTCTAAAAAAAACTGCAAAAATGCAAACCGCTGCTCAAAAATGCAGCAAAAACGCTGTAAAAACGCTGCAAAAATGCTGCTCAAAAACGCAGCAAGCACCACAAAAAACACTGCAGAAATGCTCAAAAGCAACATGCATAGATGTGAATCGAGCCTAAGGCTCCATTCACACTAGCGCGTTTTTTGATGCATTTTGCATTTTGCAGAAATGCACGGGAATTTTTTAACATGGGTTCCTATGGAACATGTTCACATCAATGCCTTTTTGTTTCTCTGCATTTTTGAAAAGGGTCAGGGACTTTTTTTCATGCAAAATGCAGCGTTTTGCATGCAATAGAATTCAATGGACAAGCATCAAAAACGCAAGTGCACCGTTTTTGCAGCGTTTTTGATGCGTTTTTGGTGCGTTTTTGATGCGTTTTTGCCGTTTTTTTTTTGTTTTAATTTAATTTTTTTTTTTTTTTTTTAAGACTGTAAAAAATTTTTTTAAAAATAAATAAATAAATAAAAAACGCAAATCGCGGCAAAATCGCGGCAAAAACGCAGCTCAAAAACGTGGCAAGCATGGAAAAAAAACCTCCAAAAACGCTCAAAAGCAACATGCATAGGTGTGAATCGAGCCTAAAGCTGGCCATGCACCATACAATTTTCCTGTTCAATTTTCTTTAGATTTACCTTCAACTATGTAGTACAAGGGCCTGCCTGATTGCATCCAAATTGAAAGTGTTTATTATATGGTTTTGGTAAATCTAAAGGAAAGTTGAACAGGAAAATTGAATAGTGTATGGCCAGCCTTAGGCTCCATTCACACTAGCGCTTTTTTTGATGCATTTTGTATTTTGCAGAAATGCATGGGAATTTTTTAACATGGGTTCCTATGGAACATGTTCACATCAATGCCTTTTTGTATCTCTGCATTTTTGGAAAGGGTCGGGGACTTTTTTTCATGCAAAATGCAGCGTTTTGCATGTAATAGAATTCAATGGACAAGCATCAAAAATGCAAGTGCAGCGTTTTTGCAGCGTTTTTGATGCGTTTTTGCCGTTTCTTTTTTTATTATTTTTTTTTTAGACTGTAAAAAAAAAAACACTAAAAAAAAAAAACGCAAAACGCGGCAAAAACGCCGCAAAAACGCTGCTCAAAAACGTGGCAAGCATGAAAAAAAAAACTCCAAGAACGCTCAAAAGCAACATGCATAGGTGTGAATCGAGTCTTATGCTGGCCATACACTATACGAAAAATCGGCCGAAAAATCGTTCGTATAGACACCGGAGAGAATGAAGGCTTACCAGAAAGCCTGTGACCGCCCTTACTCAGGGGGGTCTAAACAGGCATAGCAGGTCAGTGTAGAGATCCTATGGAGCCGCAACTGATGTCCCTCTGGTCACCTCCGATATCAGCCTCCCAACGATAGCAGAAGACACTCTGGGGCAAATCCTCGATTCCAGGAAAAAGAACTCCAATGGCCAGTGCTCCAGCAGGAAAAAAACATAAAGGAAAGAAGAGGGGACTCCAATAGTGTAGAGGACCAAAACATTTTTTAACATGGGTTCCTATGGAACATGTTCACATCAATGCATTTTTGTATCTCTGCGTTTTTGGAAAGGGTCAGGGACTTTTTTTCATGCAAAATGCAGCGTTTTGCATGTAATAGGATTCAATGGCCACAGCGTATTTGTGGCATTTTTGACGCGTTTTGCCTTTTTGCAGGTTTTTTTTCTGTTTTTTTTTTAGACTGTATACAGTCTAAAAAAAACTGCAAAAATGCAAACCGCTGCTCAAAAATGCAGCAAAAACGCTGTAAAAACGCTGCAAAAATGCTGCTCAAAAACGCAGCAAGCACCACAAAAAACACTGCAGAAATGCTCAAAAGCAACATGCATAGATGTGAATCGAGCCTAAGGCTCCATTCACACTAGCGCGTTTTTTGATGCATTTTGCATTTTGCAGAAATGCACGGGAATTTTTTAACATGGGTTCCTATGGAACATGTTCACATCAATGCCTTTTTGTTTCTCTGCATTTTTGAAAAGGGTCAGGGACTTTTTTTCATGCAAAATGCAGCGTTTTGCATGCAATAGAATTCAATGGACAAGCATCAAAAACGCAAGTGCACCGTTTTTGCAGCGTTTTTGATGCGTTTTTGGTGCGTTTTTGATGCGTTTTTGCCGTTTTTTTTTGTTTTAATTTAATTTTTTTAATTTTTTTTAAGACTGTAAAAAATTTTTTTAAAAATAAATAAATAAATAAAAAACGCAAATCGCGGCAAAATCGCGGCAAAAACGCAGCTCAAAAACGTGGCAAGCATGGAAAAAAAACCTCCAAAAACGCTCAAAAGCAACATGCATAGGTGTGAATCGAGCCTAAAGCTGGCCATGCACCATACAATTTTCCTGTTCAATTTTCTTTAGATTTACCTTCAACTATGTAGTACAAGGGCCTGCCTGATTGCATCCAAATTGAAAGTGTTTATTATATGGTTTTGGTAAATCTAAAGGAAAGTTGAACAGGAAAATTGAATAGTGTATGGCCAGCCTTAGGCTCCATTCACACTAGCGCTTTTTTTGATGCATTTTGTATTTTGCAGAAATGCATGGGAATTTTTTAACATGGGTTCCTATGGAACATGTTCACATCAATGCCTTTTTGTATCTCTGCATTTTTGGAAAGGGTCGGGGACTTTTTTTCATGCAAAATGCAGCGTTTTGCATGTAATAGAATTCAATGGACAAGCATCAAAAATGCAAGTGCAGCGTTTTTGCAGCGTTTTTGATGCGTTTTTGCCGTTTCTTTTTTTATTATTTTTTTTTTAGACTGTAAAAAAAAAAACACTAAAAAAAAAAAACGCAAAACGCGGCAAAAACGCCGCAAAAACGCTGCTCAAAAACGTGGCAAGCATGAAAAAAAAAACTCCAAGAACGCTCAAAAGCAACATGCATAGGTGTGAATCGAGTCTTATGCTGGCCATACACTATACGAAAAATCGGCCGAAAAATCGTTCGTATAGACACTTTGTTCGTTTTTCGGCAAGTTAATGGGCACAAATCGATAATCGTTTGTGACGTTTTTGTGGAAAAAAAACGAACGGGAAGTTTGGAAAATTTCTGCCGAACGTACGATAAATTGCAAGGTTAATGTGTTTCCCGTCCGAACTGCCTATACTAGGTATATGTAAAAAAACGAACCAAAAATTATTTATTCATGTCCACTGAACAATTTATCGGTCATTACATGATGACACGATCGTTTGCGGTCACGGTCGAACGTTCGTTTTTCGAAAATGGGTTTGGCCGATTTTCTGTATAGTGTATGGCCAGCATTAGGCTCGATTCACACCTATGCATGTTGCTTTTGAGCGTTTTTGGAGGTTTTTTTTTCATGCTTGCCACGTTTTTGAGCCGCGTTTTTGCCGCGATTTTGCCGCGATTTTGCCGCGATTTGCGCTTTGCGTTTTTTTTTTGTTTTTTTTTTTACATTTTTTTTACAGTCTTAAAAAAAAATAAAAAACGGCAAAAACGCACCAAAAACGCATCAAAAACGCTGCAAAAACGGTGCACTTGCGTTTTTGATGCTTGTCCATTGAATTCTATTACATGCAAAACGCTGCATTTTGCATGAAAAAAAGTCCCCGACCCTTTCCAAAAATGCAGAGAAACAAAAAGGCATTGATGTGAACATGTTCCATAGGAACCCATGTTAAAAAATTCCCGTGCATTTCTGCAAAATGCAAAATGCATCAAAAAACGCGCTAGTGTGAATGGAGCCTAAGGCTCCATTCACACCTATGCATGTTGCTTTTGAGCGTTTTTGGAGGGTTTTTTTCATGCTTGCCACGTTTTTGAGCAGCGTTTTTGCGGCGTTTTTGCCGCGATTTGCGTTTTGCGGTTTTTTTTGTTTTTTTTTTACAGTCTTAAAAAAAATAAAAAATAAATAAAAAAATAAAAAAATAAAAAAACGCATCAAAAACGCTGCAAAAACGGTGCACTTGCGTTTTTGATGCTTGTCCATTGAATTCTATTACATGCAAAACGCTGCATTTTGCATGAAAAAAAGTCCCCGACCCTTTCCAAAAATGCAGAGATACAAAAATGCATTGATGTGAACATGTTCCATAGGAACCCATGTTAAAAAATTCCCGTGCATTTCTGCAAAATGCATCAAAAAACGCGCTAGTGTGAATGGAGCCTTAGACTCGATTCACACCTATGCATGATGCTTTTGAGCGTTTTTGGAGGTTTTTTTTTCATGCTTGCCACGTTTTTGAGCAGCGTTTTTGCGGCGTTTTTGCGGCGTTTTGCGTTTTTTTTTTACAGTTTTTTTTTAGTTTTTTTTTTTAGTCTTAAAAAAAATAAAAAAAAACCCGGCAAAAACGCATCAGAAACGCATCAAAACGCTGTAAAAACTCTGCAAAAACGGTGCACTTGCGTTTTTGATGCTTGTCCATTGAATTCTATTACATGCAAAACGCTGCATTTTGCATTAAAAAAAGTCCCTGACCCTTTCCAAAAATGCAGAGATACAAAAAGGCATTGATGTGAACATGTTCCATAGGAACCCATGTTAAAAAATTCCCGTGCATTTCTGCAAAATGCAAAATGCATCAAAAAGCGCGCTAGTGTGAATGCAGCCTAAGGCTCGATTCACACCTATACATGTTGCTTTTGAGCGTTTTTGGAGGTTTTTTTTTCATGCTTGCCACGCTTTTGAGCAGCGTTTTAACGGCGTTTTGCGGCGTTTTTGCGTTTTTTTTTGTGTTTTTTTTACAGTTTTTTTTGACTGTATACAGTCAAAAAAAAAAAAAAAAAAAAAACCCTGCAAAAACACATCAAAAACGATGTAAAAGCGCTGCAAAAACGCTGCACTTGCGTTTTTGATGCTTGTCTATTGAATTCTATTACATGCAAAACGCTGCATTTTGCATGAAAAAAAGTCCCCGACCCTTTCCAAAAATGCAGAGATACAAAAAGGCATTGATGTGAACATGTTCCATAGGAACCCATGTTAAAAAATTCCTATGCACTTTTGCAAAATGCAAAATGCATCAAAAAACGCGCTAGTGTGAATGGAGCCTAAGTATTGAAATAATAAGACACTCGTGCCTTGGTATTATATAACAATATGGTTGGGCTGCTGCTGTCCAATATTATCCCCACTAATGGGGCTAGGTATATTAAAATGGTAAATAGACAGCATTCGGCAGCGTATCTTAAGAAGAGCATAGCCCCCATTAAATGATCTCATTTGATGATTTTTTTACTTTGACTTTGAAGAGCGATTTGTGGGGCTATACTCTTCTTAAGATACGAGAGTGGTCGGTCTGTCAGTGTCTGGACATACGCTCTTTTCACAATATGGCAATTTATATATACATTTTTGACTATTTGGATATATGTATTTATATATGTATATATGTTATGTCCATAAAGCTTCCATAGTCCATTGGTTTCTGTCATCAGTGTTTTTATCTGTGTTTTTCCCTGATCATTTTTTTAATCTCATGGATACAGGTGACACTGCTGATTTTCTCCCTTTTTCTCTTTTTTTTTTTTTTAGTTTTGTTTTTATTATTAATTTTTCCTGTTTTTTCTCTTCTAATAGGGTTTTTTGAAGTTGCTCTTTATAGTTACTAGACTATGAAATGCTTTTAACATATTTGTATTTACTGTTCATGTATATCAGCTGCTTCTTCGGGTTGTTTTGGGTGCGGATTGATTTGGGTGCACACTATAAGTAACCGAAGTTGAAGCTTTACCAATGTTGTGAACAAGCACGATATAACTGTGTGAAATGTTAACCTTGGTCCTGTATCATCTGTCTGGCATGTGACAATAAAGATTTCTGTCACGCAAACTTCTCCTTCCAGTGTGAGGCCACTTTCTTTCTTCTACACACTTCAACAATGGTGATAAGCCGGGGCGAGCACCTGGGGAGATATTGCACCTTGTTGGCCTGAGCGGTGTATGCTTTGTGTTGTGGACCTACACAGCTTTAAGCCAGTATTTAGGAAATTCTCCATACCCCTAAGATTACTATCAACACGGGTTATTATCATTATGATGTAGCATCCTGATCTTTAGGCAGGGATGCTTTTAAATTTAGTTGCCAGGCGGTAGTTGTCTCGGCCAATTGTTAGGAGCTCAATTGATTTCACTCTTATTCTGGAATTGCTGCACTTCTCTCTTCTGTCGCTAGGTGGCCGGGTACCTGGTGACATTAGATAAGACAAGGGCATTGCAAGGACAATTTAACCACTTCCCACCCGGCCTATAGCAGAATGACGGCCGGGAAGTGGTTCTGTTATCCTGACATAGACGTCATATGACGTCCAGCAAAATAACATGCCGGCGAGTGCCCGCAGGGCGTGCAGCGCGGCGTGTCAGTCTGACACGCTGCATCTCCGATCATGGTAAGGAGCTTCTGATGGAGGCTCCCTACCACGTGATCAGCTGTGACCAATCACAGCTGATCACCGCGTGAGCCGGTAAACGGCATTCCTCGATTGCGCTGACAGGGAGAACCGATAATCAGCACATTGATTATCAGCAAAGCCCCCCATCAAATGTACCCATCAGCTGCCAATCAGTGCCCAGCAGCTGCCAGCCAGTGCCCCATCATTAACGCCTGTCAGTGCCCAATAAAGAGAAAATCAGTGTCCACCATAGTGCCAATCAGTGTCCATCACAGTGCCAATCAGTGTCCAACATTAACACCCGTCAGTACCTGCCCAATCAGTGCTGCCCATCAGTGCCATCTATTAGTATCCATCAATGTCACCTGTCAGTGCCCATCAGTGCCGCCTATCAATGCCCATCAGTGCCACCGGTCAGTGCCCATCAATGCCGCCTGTCAGTGACCATCAGTGCCACCCATCAGTGCTGCATATCAGTGCCAATCAATTCTACATATCAGTGTCTCCTCATCAGTGCCCATCAGTGCCAACTCATCAGTGCCCATCAGTGCCACATATCAGTGCCACCTATGGGTGCCCATCAGTGCCGCCTATCAGTGCCAATCAATTCTACATATCAGTGCCTCCTCATCAGTGCCCATCAGTGCCACCTTATCAGTGCTGCCTCATCAGTGCCCGTCAGTGAAGGAGAAAACAACATTTTATAACAGAAAGAAAGAAAAGCCCTTTTTTATTTTCAAAAATTTTGGTCATTTTTTGTTTGTTTAGCAAAAAAATAAAAACCCCAGAGGTGATCAAATACCTCCAAAAGAAAGCTCTATTTGTGGGAAGAAAATGATAAAAAATCAGTTTGGGTACAGTGTTGCATGACCGCGCAATTGTCATTCCAAGTGCGACAGCGCTGGAAGCTAAAAAATTGTCCTGGGCAGGAAGGGAGAAAAGTGCCCGGTAATGAAGTGTTTAAGAATGAATGGGGTGTCTCAGCCAATGGGCAGGGATTTTCTTGGATCTCTTGGCCTGCTGGGAGAGCCTATTTTATTGGGTGGAGTCAGGTGATCGGGGGTTCTGTGCCACCTGGACGGTTGTCTGGGTGGACGTGTGTTGTACTGCCCCGGGCTGGTAGGCTGGAGCCTGAGGCTTATCCCGGGGACATCTGGCTACTAGGCTGTCTGAGGGCCTATCCAGAAGCAAGAGAGCAGCGCAGGTTTGGGATTGCGGCTTGCAGTTCAACCAGAAGTGACGGTTCTGCCCGGCCGGAGAACCCGTCGTGGTCGGAGGTGGAGGGGAAGCTGTCGCCACTAAGGGACCATCTACATTATTACCAGGGACCACAGTGTGTAGCTGAAGCAAGTACCGGAGAAGTATTCTCAGGGAAACTTCAGCAAGTGCCAAGCCAGGGACCCAGCCAGTGGAGGTGACGCTTGCAGAGCAGTCTTGTGTGTCAAGACAGGGATGGAGCAGGCCAGGGGGGTGACGCTTGAGGAGTATCTGTGAGTGCCAAGCCAGGGACCCAGCAGGGACGCAAGGGTGACGCTTGAGGAAGATACTGAGAGAGAAGATTGGAAGAGCTCAGGAGATCCTGTGGTGAGTGGATCAGCAAGTCTAGTGAAAGAGACTCAGGGAGCTCAGTTGCATGAAAATCTACAAGAGGAGATTGTAAAGGAATTAGGAGAGTTAGTTGCAAATTGTGTTCGAAAATGTTACAAGACTCTTGCCATAGGAGACAGCGGTCCTACACATGCAGATGTGGTGTCTTATTGTCTTAGTGGCGGCAATTGATGGGCACAGTGGCTGCATTTTATGGGGCACAGTGGTTGCATTTGATGGCGCAGTGGCTGCGTTTGATGGCACAGTAGCGGCAATTGATGGGCACAGTGGCTGCATTTTATGGGGCACAGTGGCTGCGTTTGATGGCACAGTGGCTGTGTTTGATGACACAGTGGTGGCAATTGATGGGCACAGTGGCTGCGATTGATGGCACAGTGGCTGCGATTGATGGCACAGTGGCTGCGATTGATGGCACAGTGGCTGCGATTGATGGCACAGTGGCTGAGATTCATGGGCACAGGGGCTACGATTGATGGCACAGTGGCTGCAATTGATGGCACAGTGGCTGAGATTCATGGGCACAGTTGCTGCAATTGATGGCACAGTTGCTGCAATTGATGGCACAGTGGCTGCGATTGATGGGCACAGTGGCTGCGATTGATGGGCACAGTGGCTGTGTTTGATGACACAGTGGTGGCAATTGATGGCACAGTGGCTGCGATTGATGGCACAGTGGCTGCGATTGATGGCACAGTGGCTGAGATTCATGGGCACAGTGGCTGCAATTGATGGCACAGTGGCTGCGATTGATGGCACAGTGGCTGCAATTGATGGCACAGTGGCTGCGATTAATGGCACAGTGGCTGCGATTGATGGCACAGTGGCTGCGATTAATGGCACAGTGGCTGCGATTGATGGCACAGTGGCTGCGATTGATGGCACAGTGGCTGCGATTGATGGCACAGTGGCTGCGATTAATGGCACAGTGGCTGCGATTGATGGGCACAGTGGCTGCGATTGATGGGCACAGTGGCTGCGATTGATGGGCACAGTGGCTGCGATTGATGGAGGTTTTTTTTTCAGAATTTTTCAGTTTGTTTGCGCCCCCTCAAAAATTTTGAGCACCGGCCGTCACTGTTATAGGCTTGCCTATAGCTAAAAGTCTGCAGCGGAAGTTTACTTCCTCTTTAATAGCAGGGGTTATTTTAAGGGTTTCTCTGTGATAAAAAGGTACAGAGCACCTGTTCAGAGAATTGTTTCACTTTCTTGAGGACAGAAGACAGACATCAGACATCAGGGCTAACCCCCGCCCAACCACCATAACCCTGTCCAAATAGAACCCTTTAAAAACCATTTCAAGGACAGAAATTTGGAAAGCCATTCCCTTTTGTGGAAAAAAAAAATGACTCAATATCAACAAGGATTTTCAAAGCAGAAAATGTGTGGTTCCTGCTCTTTAGTGGAAAGTTGAAAAGAATTGACAACTTCACTCCAAAGTCTCCCCCATTTTGCATAACAACAGATCCAAAATAATGCAGGGAAGTAAAACCCGAGTGCATGTGAGACATGTGCTGCTACATGTGCATACTGACCTAAGAATGGGTGCCGTCCAGGTGAGGAATGACAGCAGTAGGTGTGCTTTGAATATACGGGTGTAGGCTATCATTAAACCTCATGCCTTTTTGTTGTATATTCGCACAATCCTTCCTTGCCGCAGAAAATCCAATCAATGAATGAAGGCTTTATACATTCTTGGCACGGCACTCTGATGGTATCTATTGTATTTTGTATTTCCTCTTCATAGTTTACACAATATCACAGAATAGGAAAGATAATGGTGCTTTTTGGCAGCCTTCCAGGTAGATATCACACCAGACATTGCTAGGAAGACAATTTGGGTGCTTTTGCCTCTGCTTGCCAGAATTCATTTTTTTTATCTTCCTGAACATTCTAAATATTGTCAAAACATCAGTTCCTCCTCCTCCAACCTTTTGCTTAGTTTCTCAGAATGTTGTGATGCATTTGCTTTATTTCTGCATAATCATGGAAATTCGAACAGTGGGATCTCCTAAAAAAAAACATTCATGTATCAATGTGTACCTCTATAGCAGTCTTTGTTGGCCGTTTTATCCCAGAGGAACCCCTAAAATAATGTTCAGGTCCTGGGAACCCTTACTATATACAATTTGTTGGGGGGCAAATGGGAAAATGCCCCTTATATTGGTGGTCAGGAGGAAGAGTGCAACCCTTATGCTGCGTACACACGATCGCACATTCCGACAACAAAATCCATGTTTTTTTTCCGACGGATGTTGGCTCAAACTTGTCTTGCGTACACACAAAGTTGGACGGAAATTCCGAACGTCAAGAACGCGGTGACGTACGACGAGCCGAGAAAAATAAAGTTCAATAGCCAGTGCGGCTCTTCTGCTTGATTCCGAGCATGCGTAGAACTTTGTGCGTCGGAATTGTGTACACGCGATCGGAATTTCCGAAAACGGATTTTGTTGTCGGAAAATTTGAGAACCAGCTCTCAAATTTTGTGTGACGGAAATTCCGATGGAGCCTACACACGGTCGGAATTTCCAACAAAAAGTTCCCATTGAATATTTTACGTCGTAAAATCCAACCGTGTGTACGGGTCATAACAGTGATGGCCAGGATGTCACCCTTAACCACTTCAGCCCCGGAAAAATTTACCCCCTTCCTGACCAGAGCACTTTTTGCGATACGGCACTGCGTCACTTTAACTGACAATTGCACGGTCGTGCGACGTTGCACCCAAACAAAATTGACGTCCTTTTTTCCCTACAAATACAGCTTTTTTTTGGTGGTATTTGATCACCTCTGCGGTTTTTATTTTCTGCGCTATAAGCAAAAAAAGAGCGAGAATTTTGAAAAAAAAAAGCAATATTTTTTACTTTTTGCTATAATAAATATCTCCAAAAAATATATAAAAAAACAAGCTTCTTTCTCAGTTTAGGCTGATACGTATTCTTCCACATAATTTTGGTGAAAACAATCGCAATAAGCGTATATTGATTGGTTTGCGCAAAAGTTATAGCGTCTACAAAATAGGGGATAGATTTATGGCATTTTTTCATGATTTTTTTTTATTAGTAATGGCGGCGATCTGCGATTTTTATCGTGACTGCGACATTATGGCAGACAAATCAGACACTTTTGACACCATTTTGGGACCATTGTCATTTAAACAGCGATCAGTGCTATAAAATGCACTGATTAATGTGTAAATGACACTGGCAGGGAAGGGGTTAAACACTAGGGGGCGATCAAGGGGTTAAGTGTGTCCTAGGGAGTGATTCTAACTGTGGGGGGGGTGGCTACCACTGACATGACAGCGATCACTGCTCCCGATGACATGGAGCAGTAGATCTCTGTCATGTCACTATGCAGAAAGGGGAGATGCCTTGTTTACAATGGCATCTCCCCGTTCTTCTGCTCCGTGACACGATCACGGGCGTCCCCGGCTGACATTGAGTCCGCGGGACCCGGGGGCACGGTCATGGAGTACGCAGCGCGTGCACCCACAATGCCACGATTTAAAGGGGACGTACCTGTACGCCCATTTGCCGAGCCGCGTCATTGTGCCGACGTACATCATCGTACGCTGGTCGGCATTAGTAAAATGTTACTAAACCCAGGACAGTGGTGTATTTTGGGCACTCCTCCCCCTGAAATTTGTCCCAGCGGAGAGAAATCCGTTCTTGTCTCAGGGTTTGATGAGGAAGCTGCAGCCATTCACAGTGAGCAGCTGCGGCTTCCTCATTAGACCCTGAGACAAGTGTAGCGGTACCCCAGTAGGGGCTGCTGAAAGTTGTAGTCCGTCTGTAACTTGCCCAGCCCGACATTCACTTCCCAGTCACTTTTGAGACAATGAACACTCCATGTTATTGTTTTGTTTTCTCTCTCTCTCTCTCTCTCTGGGAGGGTGAGGACTGTATGTATGCATATTGTATGGGGGGGGGACTGTATGTATGCATATTGTATGGGGGGGGGGGGACTGTATGTATGCATATTGTATGGGGGGGTATTGTATGTATGCATATTGTATGGGGGGGGGGGGACTGTATGTATGCATATTGTATGGGGGGGGGACTGTATGTATGCATATTGAATGGGGGGGGTGAGGACTGTATGTATGCATATTGTATGGAGGGGGGACTGTATGTATGCATATTGTATGGGGGGGGGACTGTATGTATGCATATTGTATGGGGGGGGGACTGTATGTATGCATATTGTATGGGGGGGGACTGTATGTATGCATATTGAATGGGGGGGGGTGAGGACTGTATGTATGCATATTGATACCTCTGTGTCCCATCTGAACTTAGCACACTAAGCGGATGGAGGCACTGAGTGCAGGGGGTAAATGGGGAGGGAGAAACCTTGGCATGGCAGGAGCAGAAATCACTGCGGACATGGCGACACAGGCGCAGTGAGCTGCGGGTCGGGTTAGGTTAGGTATTGTCCGAGTTACATGTCTCAAAAACTGGGTGAAAACCGGACAGGTGGCAACTCTAGTCACCCCCCCCAGAATGGGGAGTGACCTCAAAGGCCCCGAAAGCCTAGTACTCCATCCCCAGTTCTTCCACCCGACAACTCCTCCCCAGCTGGCCTGACCCTGGGTATTTCAAGGAGGCCTGCCCCCCTGCCAATCCTAGTTGGGGATTAGTCAGGGCTCCTGGAGACACCCGAGACAGTTCCACACAACTTCCCCTCCTCCCTTCTAGAATCCTCTAGAAGTAAGAGGGAGGTGACTGGGAGGTGATACTGTCTGTGAATCACCAGCTCTGCTCTAGGCCACGCCCAGCCCACACAGATCAAAACAAACAGGCCTAGCTGCTTAAATTTACCTGCTCTTCTCAAAAACCTACTTCTAGCACCTACCTAAAGTAGAGGGTGCTACATATGATTCCAAGTGCCATATATAGAATTACTGCCCATGATCTGACGTTCGCACTGATACCTCACATGTGAGGGGCAATCGCTGTTTGCGTGCATGCGGGACCAACATGCGCGTTCGCCTTTAGCACAGTAGGACGGGGGCACTTAACATTTCTTTTAAATGATTCATTTCTTTTAGGTTTTTTTTATTTTTACACTGTTGCTTTAGTTTTTTTTCTTCTAATTTTGTAATTTTATCACTTTTATTGCTGTCACAAGGAATGTAAACCCTTGTGACAGCAATAGGCATGTGACAGGTCCTCTTTATGGAGGGATCTGCGGTCTATAACACCCCAAATCCCTCCTCTGCACTTAAACGCATTCAGAACACCAAGATCTGTGTTTTTAAATTCTTTAGTTTTTTTAAAAACTGCCGCCGATGGTTTCTGAGTAAACAGGAAAAGATGTCATGTCATCGCTTCCGGTTTACAGTTACAAACAGCTGATCCCGGCTTTGCTTGGCTGTCTGATTAGCCAGCAGAATGCCATCTGGTCACTCAGGTCTCTTGGTGGGACAAGATTGCTATTACAGGAGAGCCGACAGCCGTCTCTAAAAAATGATACCGGGGTGATGCCAGCAGCTGCACAAATCATCCTGGTATAACTGGCAAAAGTCAAGCGACATAGAGGTACGTCACTGGACGGGAAGTGGTTAACCACTTTAAGAGCGGGCCTATTTTTCAAACTTCAAACTGTTTACAAGTTAAAATCATTTTTTTTTTGCTAGAAGATTACTTAAAAACCCCAAACATTATATATATATATATATATATATATATATATATATATATATATATATAAAAATGTTCTAACTCACTATAGAATAAAATAAAATGGCAATCGTTGCAATACTTTCTGTCACACTGTATGTATTTGCACAGCGGTCTTACAAGCACACTTTTTTTGGAAAAAATCCACTTTTTTGAATAAAAAAAATAAGACAACAGTAAAGTTAGCCCAATTTTTTTTATATTGTGAAAGATGATGTTATGCCGAGTAAATTGATACCCAACACGTCACGCTTTAAAATTGCACCCGCTCGTGGAATGGCGACAAACTTTTATCCTTAAAAATCTACATAGGCGACATTTAAAAAATTCTACAGGTTGTATGTTTTGGGTTACAGAGGAGGTCTAGGGCTAGAATTATTGCTCTCGCTCTAACGATCGTGGTGATACCTCACATGTGTGGTTTGAACACCGTTTTCATTTGCAGGCGCTACTCACATATGCGTTTGCTTATTCACGGCGGGATGAGGCTTGTTAAAAAAAAATGTTCTTATTTATTTTACTCTTTATTTTTTAGTTTTACACTGTTCTTTTTAAAAAAAAAATGTGTCACTTTTTTTTCCTATTACAAGGAATGTAAACATCCCTTGTAATAGAAAAAAAAAAGCATGACAGGACCTCTTAAATATGAGATCTGGGGCCAAAAAGATCTCAGATCTCATATTTACACTAAAATGCAATAAAAAAAAAATGTAATTAAAAAAAAATAATAAAATAAATAAATGTCCCTTTAAGAGCTATGGGCGGAAGTGACAATTTGACGTCGCTTCCGCCCTGCAATGGTATGGAGCCGGGTGGGGGCCATCTTCCCCTCACTCAGCTCCATACCACAGAGGGGAAAGAACCCGATCGCCTCCGCTGCTGCCGGTGGCTCCGGTAAGCGGCGGAGGGCACCGGATCACGGCGGGAGGGGCCCCTCTCCCGCCACCGATAAAAGTGATCTATCTGCGAATCCGCCGTTGAGACCACTTATACCTGAAAGCGGACCGCTTGCTGAAGAAGAGGATACCGGGGTTATGGCAGCTAGCAGCTGCCATAACAACGATATCCCTCTTCAAAGTACCGACATATAATGACGGCGGGCGGTCCGTAAGTGGTTAAAGAGTCACCACTCTGCCCTTCTGCCTGGGGGCAGCGCCTTGTTTGCCCCGTGGTAGATACCCAGATCCTGCAGTCACTATATCTGGTCTCCCACAGTACGCAGAAGATGGAAATGCAATTATTTTAGTAAATATAAATGGCTAAATACTTTTTCTCATCAGCAGTATATGGCAGTCTATCAGTGTACGGCCGAGCACTGGTTAAAACTTGTAGGAGGAGTTTTCATTCTCTGACTGTCCTCAGTTTCAGGGTCTTGGCAATCTTCTTATAGCCTAGGCCATCTTTATGTAGAGCAACAATTCTTTTTTTCAGATCCTCAGAGAGTTCTTTGCCATGAGGTGCCATGTTGAACTTCCAGTGACCAGTATGAGAGAGTGAGAGCGATAACACCAAATTTAACACATCTGCTCCCCATTCACACCTGAGACCTTGTAACACTAACGAGTCACATGACACCGGGGAGGGAAAATGGCTAATTGGGTCCAATTTGGACATTTTCACTTAGGGATAAACTCACTTTTGTTGCCAGCGGTTTAGACATTAATGGCTGTGTGTTGAGTTATTTTGAGGGGACAGCAAATTTACACTGTTATACAAGCTGTACACTCACTACTTTACATTGTAGCAAAGTGTCATTTCTTCAGTGTTGTCACATGAAAAGATAGAATAAAATATTTACAAAAATGTGAGGGGTGTACTAACTTTGTGAGATACTGTATATATATATAATCAGACACACTAAATAAATGTAAACATTTTAAAATGTAGTAGGATAGTGGATGGTGTCAGCAGAGCAGTATACATGTCAATAGGGCAGTGGACAGTGTCAGTAGTTTTTTACTTTTGCCATTTTATTTTTGTATTATTTTATACAACTTTATTTACATTTTTAACCGGTTCAATACAGGGCAATTTCACCCCCTTCCTTCCCAGGCCAATTTTTAGTTTTCAGCGCTGTCACACTTTAAACGTCAATTGCGCGGTCGTGCAACGTTGTACCCAAAAAAAATTGACGTCCTTTTTTCCCCACAAATAGAGCTTTCTTTTGGTGGTATTTGATCGCCTCTGCGGTTTTTATTTTTTGCGCTATAAACAAAAGAAGAGTGACAATTTTGAAAAAAACACAATATTTTTTACTTTTTGCTATAATAAACATCCCAATTTTTCTTTTAAAAAACAAATTTTTTCCTCAGTTTCGGCCGATACGTATTCTTCTACATATTTTTGGTAAAAAAAATCGCAATAAGCGTATATTGATTGGTTTGCGCAAAAGTTATAGCGTCTACAAAATACGGGATAGATTTATGGCGTTTTTAAAAAATATATATTTATTTATTTTTTTAGCGCCGATCGCAATTTTTTTTCGTGACTGCGACATTATGGCGGACACATCGGACACTTTTGACACATTTTTGGGACCATTCACATTTATACAGCGATCAATGCTATAAAATTGCATTGATTACTGTGTAAATGTGACAGGCAGTGAAGGGGTTAACCACTAGGGGGCGGGGAGGGGTTAATATGTTTCCTAGGGAGTGATTACTAACTGTAGGGGGAGGGGACGTACAAGGGGAGGAGACCGATCAGTGTTCCTCCGTTCTGGGAACACAGATCGCTCTCCTCAGAGCTGACAGGCTGTGGATCTGTGTGTTTACACACACAGATCCACATGCCGGTCCGGTTAACCGGCAATCGCGGGTGCCCGGCGGACATCGCGGCCGCCGGGCACACGCACCGGGTCCCGAGGAACGCGGCGGGCGCGCGCGCCCCCTAGGCGGCCGGGAATCCCAGGGCGTCATATGACGCCCACCCAGGATGGGAGATCCCATCTGTGGACGTCATATGACTATGGGCGGGTATTGAAGTGGTTAAAAAAATTTTTTTTAAATGTTTTAGGAGCTTTGGTGAAATATCAGCAGGGGAAATCACTGGCACACAGGGTGATTATGGTGTGCCCAGGCACATCCATGTCACCCTTGCGCACGCCCATGATGTATCGGTTACATTTGGTAGGGGGACTTGGCGTTCAGTGCTGGAAGTCATATACCTAAATATACAGTTTTGGGTGAGACAGAAGAAATAGGGAGTCCGCGCTAATGGGTGTAATTAGAAGCCTAGGTGGGAAGTATATTCCTAAATTGATAGACTGCTGCCCTCACATACGCGGACTCCAAAGGGGTTTTTTTTTTTCAGTTTTGGGTGAGATCCAACATATCAAATTCTCAGATTTGTGCTTGAACTCTGCAGTTTTTAAATGTTTCTCTGTGGAGAATCTTAGCAAGAAACGTTCAGTTGTCTAGTAAGGTTCCACCATAAACATGTATTATGTAAAAACGAAAATGTATTGCATGTCAGAATAGGGAAGTTTACGTTTCCATTTTATTAGAACAAGCAAAATGTTGGTTGCATTCATTGACTAGAGTAAAAGTATCGTGCCAATAGAACTAATTAATTATAGAACCCCTGCTAAAAATAATTTTTATATCAACAAATAAAAAAATATGGAAACTTGAAGAACTTATTGTATTTGATATCCAGAGCTGCTCTATATGATAAATCATATGCAGCCATAATAATGAAACAATGCAAATTATAATAATAGCTAGAAAAGAAATGCAGACCGTGAAAATTGTAGCCCTTCCATATTTGGTGGTCAGTGGAAAAGTCCCCTCTTACAATGGTGGACAGTGAAGTGCATTTGCATTGGTAGTCAGGGTACTACTTTGGTAGTGCATGAACGCATCTGTTAGTTTGATGGTCAATGAACAAGGATCCGCTTAGATTGGTCAACGGTGGGAAGAATGTCCTTACATTGGTGGTCAGTGAGAAAAAGCCCCTTACATTGATGGTCAGTGGGAAGAATGCTTCACGTATAGATAGCTGAAAGGATCATCCGTGTCATTGGTTACTTATCTTAGAAGCAGACGTTGCTCACTGAACAATGAACCCCTGGCAACATCTAGAGGAATCCTGGTTGAGAAAGATTGCTTTTAATGATGGGGGTCAATGGGAAGAAATATTTTGGAGGATAAATGTTGCTTATATTGGTGGTCAGTAGGAGAATACTCCTTACATTGGAGGTCAATGAGAAGAATGCTCTTTACATTGGAGGTCAGTGGGAAGAATGTCCCTTACATTGGAGGTCAATTGGAAGAATGCTCCTTACATTGGTGGTCAACAGTGGGAAGAATGCTCCTTACATTGGATGTCAGTGGGAAGAATGCTCTTTACACTGGAGGTCAATGGGAAGAATGCTCTTTACATCGGAGGTCAGTGGGAAGAATGTCCCTTATATTGGGGTTCAATTGGAAGAATGCTCCTTACATTGATGATCAGTGGGAAGAATGCTCCTTACATTGGTGGTCAACAGTGGGAAGAATGCTCCTTACATTGGTGGTCAACAGTGGGAAGAATGCTTCTTACATTGGTGACCAACAGTGGGGAAAATGCTCCTTACATTGGATATCAGTGGGAAGAATGGACTTTACATTGGTGGTCAGTGGGAAAAATGCACCTTACATTGGAAGTCAGTGGGAAAAATACTCCACTTTTAGATATCTGAAAAGATCATAAGCGTCATAGCTTACTTATCTTAGAAGAAGAAGTTTCTCATTGCTCAAGAAACTCCTAGCAACCTAGAGCAACCCTGGTTGAGAGACTGCTTTTAATAATTGTTTTCACTATTATCTACAATAAAAACACAAGACTTTAATTCATTCTATGGCTACAATGCTTCTATTCTAATCAATTAATGCAATCACAAAGAAGTTCTGTTGTTGTTCGAGGAAAAATGAAACTTCCTTATTCTTGTACAGTGAATGTACAGTTTTGTGTAATTCTATTTGTGAAACCTTTCTGGACACCTGAACAGTTCTTGATATTAGTTTCTGTCAAGAAACATCTAAAAACCACAGAGTTCCGCTGCACACCTCGGATGGTGGCATGGAGGATCTCACTCAAAGTTCATATTTGCATATTTGAATGGAGAACTTCCCGTGTCAAGTGCTTAGTCCCCTTACTAATTTCCTTTAAAAGGTTTTTATTTTCTTGAAATAAAGAGAAGCTCTTATACAGAGAAGAAAAGAACATCAATGGTATAATAATGGCATGTGGATTACAAGTCATGGAGATACCAAACATAAACAAGAGGTGGATATATATGTGAAAATCCAAAAACAAACATTTTGAATTACCAGTCTCTTAAGATTTGTATTAGACTTGTAGATTGCCCGCCTCCCGCAGAAACTGTTGCTACAGGTTAGAGGCTCTTAAAGTTAGAGGCGAAGGCCCCCTCCGGGAGCGAGGAAGGAGTGACGGGGCATCTGCCCCCCCCCCCCGGCACCCCTAATGGGAACATACTGTGCCGGGAGTTGGGACACCTACTTCCCTCGGTCCTCCCCGGGTCTCCTCAAAAACTTTCAGTTGCTAGAAATGAGCCCTAGTAGGATCCCAGTAGATGTTGGTGAGGATCCCTGAGTGGGAAAGAGGATAGCAAGCTGAAGAAGGAGAGGTAGAGAAGAGTGAGGAGGGACAAGGGAAGGGAGGGAGGTTCATTTACAAGGGCATTGGTCCGGGCCCTGGATGGTATGAATGCCTGGGGTAATGGAAATTCCCATTAATAGAGCCCAAGGTTCCCAGATAATTTCGAACTTGTGAACTGAGTCTGTGAGGATACTAGCCAGTTTTTCTTGGGCCATAATCCAAGAAACTTTCCTTTTGACCGCCCTTATTCAAACTGAAGGTTGCTTCCAGGCCTTAGCCAGAGTTATTTTGGCTCCTAACAGTATGAAGTGTATCAATTTACGGTTACACTTGGAAATCTTTGGGATATGTGAATTCAGTAGTGCGACCTCTGGAGACCAGGGGATCTCACAGCCCCTAACTCTTCTAATGAGGTTAAAGATCCTTCTCCAGAAGGACCTGATTCTAGGGCATTCCCACCACACATGGGCTATCGTGCCCAATAATTGGCATCCCCTAAAGCATAAGGGATCAACTGAGGGATAAATCATAGCTAGTTTGGCAGGGGTCATGTACCAGAGAAGAAAATATTACAGCGCACACATGCAAAAAAGACATTTACCTCCAGCAAGGCTAGTTTAAAAACACCTAAACATTTTCTAAAAACATTATCAAAAATATGGGGATATTGCTATATGGTGCTAAGCCCACTTACTGCGTCAAAGTACTCCATGATCAGTAGGTCCTACACTATCCATAGACTGGGAGATCCTGCATCTCTGAACCATGAGAGCAATACGCTCTTCTAAATGGGAGAATCTTGAGTTCTCCACCCATGACACAAGTGGACACTAATGAGAGGTACTTGATGAGGGAGTGGGGTGCTCCTCACCCAAAGGGATTTGGTCAGAATCCATACAATATACAAACAAGATATTTGGGGGGCACACCCTAAAAGATGCATTAAAGATGGTGCAGCCATAAGACCATACAATAGAAGAAAATATTACAGCGCACACATGCAAAAAAGACAATTTACCTCCAGCAAGGCTAGTTTAAAAACGCCTAAACATTTTCAAAAAACATTATCAAAAATATGGGGATTTGGTCACACCATATTGCTATATGGTGCTAAGCCCACTTACTGCGTCAAAGTACCCCATGATCAGTGGGTCCTACACTATCCATAGACTGGGAGATCCTGCATCTCTGAACCATGAGAGCAATACACTCTTCTAAATGGGAGAATCTTGAGGTCTCCACCCATGACACAAGTGGACAGGGGGTCATGTACCACCTAGACATGACCTTTATGTTTGCTTCCATTAGGGAAATGTTGATAATGCCCTTAAATGAAGTGGATAGAGCAGACTGCCAGGTCCCCAGGCTCCATTGGAATCTTCCTCCCAGGCTAACATATACAGGGATTTAACTGATGGCTGGGAAAGTGACGCATAGATGACTGAGATACCACCTCTTTGCTCCATGGCTTGACCACACCAAAGCTCGTAGGTTGTGAATTTGGGAGGTTCGGTTTTAACCTTCCAGATGCTGTGGAGAAAGTGTGAGATTTGGTTGTACCGGAAACGTTCCGATTGTGGGAGGTCGAGTTTGCCGACACCATGGGCTAGGGAGAGAGGGCCCCTTGATGTATAAAAGTGTCCTATACGGTACAGCCCCTTGTCCAGCCACCACTGGAAGGCATTTATGTCCAACCCTGGAGGAAAGTTCGGATTACGAAACAGATGTGCCAGGCGATTCATCTCTGGGACGAGGTGTGGATCGTATCTTAATTTGTCCCACAGAGCGAAGGCGTGTGAGAGCGTGGGGGCCAGGATTGGCGGGCGATTTCTAGGTGGGTTCCAGAGGATAAAGTCTAATGTGTATTGAGGCACAGCCTGGCGTTCTAACTGAACTCAGTCTGTTTTTTCCCTATTAGAGTAAATTACAGAGAGTACTGCCCAGCCCGCCTTGTTTACGAGAGAGGTAAAGGGTCTGTTGTCTTATCCTATATCCGGAACCTCCCCAGATAAACTTAAGTATTTTGCTCTGAAAGGACCTGAGGTGGTCCCTCCTTAGTGGGATGGGGATGGATCGGAAAAGGTAGAGTAATCTAGGAAGCAGTGTCATTTTGTGCCAGGTGGAGGCACATGCCCAGCACCCAGCACTAAGACACCCTTTAGTACAATAAAGAACATTGATAGGATTGAACACAGAGAGAATACATTCCATTGATAGGAATTATTTCGTACCCACGGTAATTTCTTTTTGGCAGAACCCCCCTTCCTCCCTCTCCAGAAAGTAGGGAGGGGGGTTCCAGTTGTGTTACGTAGCCCTTTTTGGAGCCAAAATAGGGCTCACCAACCTAAAACCCTGATTTAAACAAATGACCCGTCAGGTAACAAATACAGACACTGACAATAAGAGGCCACCATAACCGTAATAGTTGCTGTCCTTCGACTGCCTGAACTTTTCTCCTTTTCTGAAAAATATGGCACAGCAAAAAGTTAGTCATAGGGGTAAGGCTTATACAGGAAAGGAGGGACGAATATGTCTTATTAAAGAATGCTATATTTTATTGTTTTAGTCAAGGCCATAGCTACAACTACAGCAATCCAATAAAGAAAAAGAACCATTTGCCCATACTATCCTTTGTAAGACTTTTTAAGGCCTTGGCCCTCCAGATTGAAGTAGAGGATGGGTGCTCAACCTGTGGCCCTCCAGCTGTTACGGAATTACAAGTCCCATAAGGCATTGCATGGTTGAACAGTTGCAAGCATGACTCCCAAAGGCAGAGGCATGATGGGGCTTGTAGTTACGCAAAAGCTGGATGGCCACAGGTTGAGCACCCATGAAGTAGAGCATTCACTTTATGCTGTGCCATATTTTGCTTTCCTCTTTATGTAAGGCCTCGTTGGACCATCATGTCTTGTGCAGGTGAACAGCCTGTATCTTGCAATACATGATGATCTCTGGTTTGCATCCATTTTTTTTCATTTTCTGACTGGCAACAATTGTTCCTTATTCTTAGGGCCCATTTTCACTTCTACCTTGTGATAAGTAAAATAAAACGAGTTGCTGCGTTGTGAAGCCATTCACTTTAAAGAGCACCTACACACTAAGGCAACACAACTGCATTGTAATGACCTGCATTGCTGTGTTAGAAAAAAGTGTCATGTGCGATTTTATAGCATGTTGGGGTGTTTTGGAAGCTCATTTATTTTAAAAGGGCTGCCTTAACATAATGCAGTTAATGCATGTTATCTCTTCCAGTTCCCAGTATACTGTGAGTGACTATGTTGACACCCTCTCATGATGCCTTACACTCACAGTATGTCTTCAGTCTTCTGGGTACCATTGATCCAGGAGGACTGAAGCCATCTGGTGGCAGAAACAAATAAATAAAGTAGAAAGCACTAGAAAAGTGGTAGATATTGCTAATAAAGCTGCTTCATCATTTTAAACCAGTGTTTCCCAACCTTTTCTCATTTGCGACATAATTTAACCACTTGACCTCAGATTTACCCCCCCCCCCTCCTTCCTGACCAGGCCATTTTTTGCAGTACGGCACTGCGTTACTTTAATTTACATTTGTGCTGTCGTGCGACGCTGTAAGCAAATAAAATGTATGCACTTTTTTCCCAGAAATAGAGCTTTCTTTTGGTGGTATTTGATCACCTCTGCGTTTTTATTTTTCATGCTATGAACAAAAAAAGACTGAAAATTAAAAAAACAAACAAAAAAAACTATATTTTTTACTTTTGGCAATAAAACATATCCAATAAATAAAAAAATCTAGCTAGTAATTTTGTGTTCTGTGTGGGAGGTGCTTTTACTAGGGGAAGGCGTAGATCTGTGTCCCTGCATTGCAGAAACACAGGATCCATGCCTTCTCTACTGACAGAACGGCGATCTGCCGGTTTACTAAACAATCGTCGGGTGCTGGCAGACATTGGGTCCGTGGTACCCGTGGCTGGGCTCCCGCTGTGTGTGATGTGTGCGCCCTACCCGGAAGTGCCGGATCACGTGTATATATACAGTGGGGTAAATAATGATTTGATCCCCTGGCGATTTTGTAAGTTTGCCCACTTACAAAGAAATTAAGAGTCTATCATTTTTTATCATATGTATATTTTAAATGATAGAGACGGAATATCAACCAAAAAATAAATGTTATAAATTAAGTTGCACTTCAGTGAGTAAAATAAGTATTTGGTCCCCTAGCAAAACATGACTTAGTACTTGGTGGAGAAACTCTTGTTGGCAAGACAGAGGTCAGACATTTCTTGTAGTTGGTGACCAGGTTTTCACACATCTCGGGAGGGATTTTGGTCCACTCACAGATCTTTTCTAAATATTTAAGGTTTCTTGGCTGTCGCCTTCTATAGGATTATAGTCTGGAGACTGGCTAGGCCACTCCATGACCTTAATGTGCCTCTTCTTGAGCCCCTCCTTTGTTGCATTGGCGGTATGTTTTTGGGTCATTGCCATGCTGGAAGACCCATCCATGACCCATCTTCAGTGTTCTGCCTGAGGGAAGAAGGTTCTCATCCAAGATTTTACAATACATGGCTCCCCCGTCCATTGGCCCCTCAATGCACAAAGTCGGCCTGTACCTTTAGCAGAGAAACAGCCCCAAAGCATTATGTTTCCACCTCCATGTTTGACTGTAGGGATGGTGTTCTTGGGGTCATAGTCATCATTTTTCTTCCTCCACAAACGGCGAGTTGAGTTAATGCCAAAAAGCTACATTTTGGTCTCATCTGACCACAGCACTTTCTTTCAATCCTTCTCTGAATCATTTAGATGTTTATTGGTAAACTTCATATGGGCCTGTACATGTGCCTTCTTGAGGAGCGGGTCCTTGCAGGCACTGCAGGATTGCAATCAATGATGACTTATTTCATTACCAATGGTTTGTTTGGTGACTGTGGTCACAACTGTCTTGAGATCATTCACAAGCTCCTCCTGTGTAGTTCTGGGCTGATCCCTCACTTTTCTCATGATCATCCTTACCCCATGAGGGGAAATCTTGCATGGAGCTCCAGACCGAGGGGGATTGATGGTTATTCTGTATTTCTTCCATTTGCGAATAATTGCTCCAACAGTTGTCTCCTTCTCACCAAGCTTCTTGCTGATGTTCTTTGTAGCCCATTCTAGCCTTGTGCAGGTCTACAATCTTGTCCCTGATGTCCTTTGACAGCTCTGTGGTCTTGACCATGATGGTGAGGTTTGAATGGAAGAAAGAGATTCTGTGGACAGGTGTCTTTTATACACATAACAAGTTGTCGTTAGGAGCACCTTCTTACATTGTCAGGACTTATCTGTGTACTGCATGAGCACCTACTGTAGCCAGTCTGTGGGAGCCAAAATTATTGTTGGTTGGTAGGGGATCAAATACTTATTTCACTCACAGAACTGCAGCTCAATTTATAACATTTGTATCCTGTTCTTTCTGGATTTTTGGTTGATTTTCTGTCCCTAGCATTTAAAATACACCTATGGTAAAAAAATATAGGCCTTTCATTTCTTTGTAAGTGGGCAAACGTACAAAATCTGCAGGGGATCAAATAATTATTTTCCTCACTGTACGTGATTTGGCGCACAGCTGCTGCCCTGTAGCAATAAAAATTGCTATAGGGGTGGTCAGCAAGTGGTTAAAGGCATGTAAAATAAAAATAAAAAAGTAAATGTTACTTATTAATAAAATCAAAGGGTCCAAAGTTTCGTCCACCCACACTGTAGATCCCATAAGAATCACCCAGTGACAAATGATAAGGAAACAAAACAAATACAAAAGTCCATTGACTGAATAAGTCCTTAAATGTTAGGGTGATTAATTAAAAAAGATTCATAATGCGTTGACAGCAGATTCAGTATTGTTCGTCCTCCACACCACGTGCAAACAATGATTCCACTCTCCTCTGGGTGTCCACTCACCAAATGAAGTTGCCTTACACTCTCATGCTCGGAAAATAAGCATTAACCCATATAGGTATATGAGTGGGTGGTGCTGCGCTGATCCTTAGTGTGGAGACTAGTGAACATAAAATAATGCGCTTGGTAAAAAAAGGGAAATAACATAAAAGTGAAAGATGTTGTGTATGGCCAAGGTTAAGAGATTATGAATGTTCAATACCTTCAATAGTGCATAAAAAATAACATAGGTATATTAAAATAAATTGAAATATCACTTCAATCACCTAAAATAAAATCCATATAATTACAATGCAACACGTGGTGGTGGGGCTGTCAAAGCACCAGTGACTGATTTTAAATTTAAAACAGAAGAAAAAAGTGCATAATAAACGTACATCTATAGTAAGACCAGCAAAGTTTATGGTGCAGACAAAAGGTGCTAGTGCAATTCAAGATCGGAGGAGTGGTAACTTATTATTCCTATATACGGTGCATATTGTGCATGCTAACATCAAAAAATGGAAGGGGGTAAAAAGTTTTTTTAAATGAGAAAAGTATATTATTTTGCATAGAAAGCGTAAGAAGAAAGTCCTTTTGTTAGAATGTGACAACAACGTGCTAACATGCACACGTTGCAATTAAAGTGCTAGAAAACGCATCCATATGATGCACAGGAACAGTCCTTGTGGATGGTTGTGACAGCAACGCCTGGCATGCACACGTTGCAGTTAGAGTGCTGGGGTGAATCACATCAAGTGTTTTCTTCGTGTGCTAGACCACTTTAGTGGGTAATGGCCCCTTACCTTCAAGTAATAGGGCAAAAGCATGTAACAAGAGAGCTGCTTAGGACATCCGCCTATGGGTTCCAGCGCGTCCCTCTTTATCCTGGATCCTGGGTTGGAGTTCCCTCAGGTGTAGTGCGGGGGGGTTGTATTCATAGGGGGTAATCGGCAGAAGAGAAGCCAATAGTGTAATCCAGTTTTGATTAAAAGTAACACTCTTTATTTTGTAATTACAGGTACTCACATAAAAATTAGAAAGCAGTGGTGCCAATCCAACGAGCAGCGAGCTCGTGTGCCTCTGTTTGTGTTTGCAGCCTGTCTCGTCCCTACGCGTGACGTCACACCACGTGACTTCATCAGGGGTGTGGTGTGACGTCACGCGTAGGGACGAGACAGGCTGCAAACACAAACAGAGGCACACGAGCTCGCTGCTCGTTGGATTGGCACCACTGCTTTCTAATTTTTATGTGAGTACCTGTAATTACAAAATAAAGAGTGTTACTTTTAATCAAAACTGGATTACACTATTGGCTTCTCTTCTGCCGATTACCCCCTATGAATACAACCCCCCCGCACTACACCTGAGGGAACTCCAACCCAGGATCCAGGATAAAGAGGGACGCGCTGGAACCCATAGGCGGATGTCCTAAGCAGCTCTCTTGTTACATGCTTTTGCCCTATTACTTGAAGGTAAGGGGCCATTACCCACTAAAGTGGTCTAGCACACGAAGAAAACACTTGATGTGATTCACCCCAGCACTCTAACTGCAACGTGTGCATGCCAGGACGTTGCTGTCACAACCATCCACAAGAACTGTTCCTGTGCATCATATGGATGCGTTTTCTAGCACTTTAATTGCAACGTGTGCATGTTAGCACGTTGTTGTCACATTCTAACAAAAGGACTTTCTTCTTACGCTTTCTATGCAAAATAATATACTTTTCTCATTTAAAAAAACTTTTTACCCCCTTCCATTTTTTGATGTTAGCATGCACAATATGCACCGTATATAGGAATAATAAGTTACCACTCCTCCAATCTTGAATTGCACTAGCACCTTTTGTCTGCACCATAAACTTTGCTGGTCTTACTATAGATGTACGTTTATTATGCACTTTATTCTTCTGTTTTAAATTTAAAATCAGTCACTGGTGCTTTGACAGCCCCACCACCACGTGTTGCATTGTAATTATATGGATTTTATTTTAGGTGATTGAAGTGATATTTCAATTTATTTTAATATACCTATGTTATTTTTTATGCACTATTGAAGGTATTGAACATTCATAATCTCTTAACCTTGGCCATACACAACATCTTTCACTTTTATGTTATTTCCCTTTTTTTACCAAGCGCATTATTTTATGTTCACTAGTCTCCACACTAAGGATCAGCGCAGCACCACCCACTCATATACATTTATCTAAAAGGTCAGGTGTTTACCTTATCGGTGTATGCGGCTTTTCCACCCCTAGCCTCTTCCATAACAGATAGCGCGGGAATAACTCCCCTATTCATTAACCCATATAGGGTTAAATCATCCATCTAAATGATTCAGTGCTACAATAGTGCAGTAACGATTGATCAAAAAATTTATTACAAAAAGGTTTCAAACATTGCACTCACAGGCTAATTTAAAATGACGCATGTGATACATCCACTGCAGCAGCGTGAGACTGGCAAAGCATTGTCACAACAAACTCAGAGTGTAGTAATATCTTACCCACACCGGAATCATCACCGCCGGAACGTCACTTCCGGTATTGCATTTGATGTCACTAATGGTTGCCGTACAGCCACGTTCCGATGCATTTTGTCATCACGACTTACTCCCATAAGCAAGTCGTGATGACGAAACGCGTTGGTTTTTTCGTCAATGTTTGAAACATTTTTGATCAAACGTTACTGCCCCATTGTAGCACTTTGTTTTCTTATATGTGGATCTTTCCATGGGATCACATGGATTGATCGCATGGAAAGATCCACATATAAGAAAACAAAGTGCTACAAAAAACCCTATCATCAGGTGTAGCCCCGGTGCACCCCCCCCTTTGGGTGCTGCCAAGGTCCAAAAACGAGGGGTGGTCTTTTCCACCCTTTAGACAATTTGTGGTCTGTTTGCGTTTACTAAACTTTTCTTCCTCCCCATTGCCTGGGCTGAACGATCGTATTGGTTCTACAAATAATCTACACCCTTTATTCCCAATGGAGGTAAATGTTTTTTGCCCTATTCATTATTATATACCCTTTAGGCTCGATTCACACAGGGGCAACACAACTTCAGCGCGAATTTGAACGGCGACTTCAACGCGGCTTCAACGCGACTTCAGCGCGACTTTAGCAAATTACAACGTGACTTGAAGTCGCCTCCATGACAGGCGACTTCGGCTGTGGCCAATCACAGGACAATCAGCTCTCTGGGAGGGAGGGGTTTGCCTGGGCAAACGAAAGTTTTTGCCTGCAAAGTCGCTTGACTTAAGAGAGAGATCCGACTTGGAGGCGACTTCCATTGATTTCTATGGTACAGGTCGTATACCAAGTCGGATCCAAGTAGTACAGGGAGTACGCTCTGAAGTCGGAGCGACTTCAGTAGTGTCTATTAAGACGCTCCCATTCACTATAATGTGAATCTCTTTATGGGGCTACTTGGGGCGACTTGAGGGCGTACAAGTCGGATCCCAAGTCGTCCCAGTGTAAACCGAGCCTTAGAACTATAGAATAATTCTCCAAATATTTAAAGGATATGTGCAATTTATGTAATTTATCCTCTCTGACTACAAAGGTTTTTCGATCCCTTTTAAACCCTGGCTCCAATTTATGTATCCTAAATCAATGTTTTATGAATTCAAGTATCCGGTAGGCACCCTTTCAGGTTAATACCTTTTGTACAAAATGTACTCTATTTAAATGTATGAATATTCTCTTAAAACAACATTTCTATAATAGAGATATAACACACAAATTATGTTTCACTGATATGTGATGTACTTTTATTCATGGCAATTTTAAGCATATCCATTTACAATTGTTGTTTCTTTTACAGTATATAACACTTGATGCGACACTTCTCCAAAAAAGTCCTGAAGAAGCTCTTGTGAGCGAAACATGTCGAGTAAGAAGTGGTTGATTTTTGTAAATGATTACTGCGATTTTAAGAATTGTCTAAATAAATAAATTTATATTTTTTTCAATCTGCTTGGTACCTTAAAAGTCCCGCCTGCTCCCCTCTCTCTTTTTTCATCAATATAAATGGGATGTGGTACCGTATTCTAATTTCTGGTCACCCAGCATCATAATATATATCAATGTTATTTTAGTTATTTACAGCGCCACTATTCACTTTAGTAGTTTATACGGTAGTTTAAATGTTACTTATTAATGGGAAATCCGATCCTAGGACAGTGCATGAAACCACTGTGATGAAATTAACTGTACATCAGAAGCCCTCTTCACATCAGAAGTCCCCCATCATATTAGAGGTTCCCTCTTCCTGTAAGAGTCACCCCAACTTCACATCAGTGTGCCCCCCTCCAATTCCTGTCAGAGTCCTTACCCCCCCCCATTCACATTAAAGTCCAAACTGCACCCCCCGCCCTTTCCGGTTCACGTCAGAGCTCCTCTGACCTTCGTGTCCTCCAGCCACCACACAGTCCCTTCTTCACAGCATGGCAGAGGGCAAGAGGTGGACATCACCATATCAATGAATGACACTGTGTGTTCTGGCCCTAGAGCATCATTGGTTGTTATGGTGCTGGCGGCTGGCCCACCTGCATCATGGCAACGCATAACACTGATCCAGAATAAACCACAGTCCTGTGCTCGTGGCACCACCAAGAGACCCCTGTTGAGAAACACTGTTTTAAACCACCGCTAAGGGATTAGATAAAAAAAGGGCCTGGCGTTGGCCTTTGTTACATTTTTTTCCCCCCAATTACAGTATTACTAGAGGCTTAACAATAGATACCAGAGCAGAAGTAGAGATGTGACAAAATAAAAATACGTTGTAGTTATACCTTCGAATATTGTTATAGCTTATAATATTATATTCTTTGAAATCCAGTCAATGGCAGTATTATGTCTTGAATCACAAATTTCAAAGTTCACAGCTTGATATTGCAGGGGTGACAGTCTGTACGGGTTCCCGGGTTCGCTCTTCACAAAATTCTTGCGTTTTTAGAGTTGAACAACTTTCGATAAATGCTTGGAATATCTGGGAAAGGTTCCAATTTGGGAAAGTGTTTTCAATGACGGTTCTCCAGCACCAAGTGATCATTGATCAAACTGAGCACTAAAATTGCAGGAAAAACAGGCGACTTGTGAGACGCAGTCTATCTCGGAGAACAGTTTATCCTCTGGCTCATTTGGAGGTTGGTGATTTTTCTGCAGCTGATGGAAATGTTCTAGAAGCTTTCTGCTGCGCCCGGTGCCTTGAACATGTAAAATACACAAGATGTGTTCCTCGCTGTAAGAAAAGGAACATGTATGTAAGTATTTTCTGCTTTTCTCTACCGCCACAGATAGGGTCACATTAAATTAGGGTGTTCACCATCTCTACATACACGCACATGAACTTTAATGGCATCCCAGTTCAATGCCGCGTACACACGATCGCACATTCTGACAACAAAATCCATGGTTTTTTTTTCCGACGAACGTTGGCTCAAACTTGTCTTGCATACACACGGTCACACAAATCTTGTCGGATATTCCGAACGTCAAGAACGCGGTGATGTACAACACGTACGACGAGCCATGAAAAATGAATAGCCAGTGCGGCTCTTCTGCTTGATTCCGAGCATGCGTGGAATTTTGTGTGTCAGAATTGTGTACATATGATCAGAATTTACGAGAACGGATTTTGTTGTCGGAAAATTTGAGATCCAGATCTCAAATTTTGTTTGGCGGAAATTCCAATGGAAAATGTCCGATGGGGCCTACACATTGTCGGAATTTCTGACAAAAAGCTCCTATCGAACATTTCCCGTTGGAAAATCCGACCGTGTGTACGCGGCATTAGTCCGTAGGGTCCAATATTGAGTTGGCCCACCCTTTGCAGCTATAACAGCTTCTTCCCTCTTCTGGGAAGGCTGTCCACAAGGTTTAGGAGTGTGTCTATGGGAATGTTTGACCATTCTTCCAGAAGCACATTTGTGAGGTCAGGCACTGATATTGGATGAGAAGGCCTGGCTCGCAGTCTCCGATCTAATTTATCCCAAAGGTGTTCTATTGGGTTGAGGTCAGTCAAGTTCCTCCACCCCAAACTCGCTCATCCATGTCTTTGTGGACCTTGCTTTGTGCACTGGTCCAAATCATTTGGTGGAGGGGGGAATTATGGTGTGGCGTTGTTTTCCAGGGGTTGGGCTTGGCCCCTTATTTCCAGTGAAGGGAACTCTTAAGGCATCAGCAAAGACATTATGGACAATTTCATGCTCCCAACTTTGTGGGAAACAGTTTGGGGATGGCCCCTTCTTGTTCCAACATGACTGTGGTTTTGCACAGAGCAGCTCTTCTTTTAGGCTTCCCCGCCAGAGCTCCTGGCTCCTCCCCCTCGAGCAGTGCCCCCAGAGAAAGACACTTGCCCTGGGGGCACCGCTGCATGCTCACTCCCAAGTCACTGCTCCATGTGTCCAGAGGAAACGTAGAGTCGTGGCTTGTCTTCGCCACCCCCCGCTCTTTCCTCATTGGTTCACTGGCTGTGATTGACAATAATGGGAGCCAATAGGCTCCCCCTGCTGTCTCAGCCAATAAGGAGGGAGAGTCCCGGGACAGCCGAGGCTATTTTGAACATTGCTGGATTGGAGAGAGCTCAGATAAGGATTGGGTGGGGGGGGGGGGGACTGCACACAGTTTTTCTATCTGAATGCATGTTGTTTCCTTAGTAACCCAGTTGTCCTTTTTTTATCTAGTATTTAATTCCACGTATTACAGCCTTGTATTTTAGTGTGTATAACTTTGCATAGCAAGCATTCCTGCATTTGACACTTTCTGAGCAGGTACACTTTAATTGCCGCCCCCCCAGCACATACTCACCTTTCCTTCACTTCCTGCTACTCAGTTCACTCTGGATAGCTATGGGGGCTATTAATAGAGGAGAGAAGATACTGCTATTCTTAGTATGCCACAAAGTTACTGTATGCCAAAGGGGTGCAAAATGCGGGCTGCAGGGAGTAATTTTATTTGATTACCTAAAGTTTACATAAGACTACTAGGCATAGGTGTGCTCAGCCTATTGCATGAGGGTGTGCACCTCAAAGCGCAAAACACACATGCGGGTGTGTATATATCAGTAGAGCAGTAGATGATGTCTGTAGGGCAGAGGTTGGTGTCGGTAGAGCAGTGGACGGTATCAGTAGTTTAATTTTAATATTTTTTTAATTATAACTATTTTACAATTTTATTATTTTTTTACAATACTTTTTTACAATAATTTATTTTATGTTATTTTTGACAATTTTTTAGGAGCCCCATCAGGGAGCTTTGGTAAAAAACATTGCAAACTAATATGCATGCTTACCCCCTAAGCGTAAATCCCCCCTCCTCTCAGTTCAAATCCCCCTTGCTGAAATCCCCCCTCTCAAGACAATTCTTGCCCCCCCCCCAACTCAAATGCTCCCCCCCCCCCCCAAACAAAAAAAAATCTTTCCTCCTAGCACAAATCTTCTTCCCTCTATCCCCCTCCCAACACAAATCCCCCTAAATCACCACTCTTAGCAACCGCCCAAATTTCCCCTCCTAGAACAATACTCATCCCCTGCCGCCCCCCAAAATTCTCCCCTCCAACACAAATCCCCTCCTCCAATTTCCTTTTGGCGCTCCTTCCACCCCACATGATACCACAGTGCCCAGGGAAGCTGCCCCTCCTACCCACCCCTTGTCCTGGTCCTGCTTGTCCATTTAAGACTACGCTCCAAAGGGTGACAACGCTCCTGTGTAATTTCACTGCAGAAGGAACAACATTGTCACCCTGTTAAAAGGAGGGAAAAATTACAGATCTATTGGCAGGATCAACAGGTGATAAAACTATTTGGTGGCAAGCAAAAAATAAATAAAAAAACAGAACCTTTCACCAACTTTCAGGCAAAAGCATAAACAAATCAAGTATTTCCAATGCATGCTTTTCCTTTCCATAAATTATTCAAAATTTTTTTTTTATAAAAATATACATTCACTTGCAACATGCCTCTGAATTGGTTAGAAAATTAGACGACTTTGCAAGAGTCAATTTCCTATCACAGCCCCCCCCCCCTCCTAGCACGTCATACCCCTCTCCTCTACTGGAAGTACCTAATGGCCGACTGTGTTGGCCCAGCTCCTCCTGCCCTCTCCTCACTTAAGTAAATAACCTTTTATGTAGCTGCTGACAGGAGAGAGAAGGGGAATACTATAGAGTGTCCAATCTCTGCTCTGTGTAGTGAACCAGGAAGGGCTCTGCTCTGAGCACTTCCAGGTTCACAGCTGTCAGATAACAGCAGGCTGTTAATTAACAGAAATATTCCTGCGCTATCAAATATGGAGATGGCTGGAGGTGGAAAAGCTGCATGCACCTATTCGGGTAAACACCTGACCTTATAATTGATTGTATAGATAAGTGGTGCAGCGCTAATCCTATGTGTAAAACCTCAGGTGGTTTTAAATATGGTCATAGTTTATGTCACCAAAGTGTATATAAAAATAATAGTGGAAGCAATAAATTTACATTTAAAAAACAGTGGGGTAATTATTACAGGTGGTGTGTCTCACTGAATTAAATAAATAGTTATTATGAATATGCTGATAAAAGTGTGCGTGTGCCCACATACACAAATGAAACAGATGTAGTTTCACAGGACAAATAGATCTGTGTTATAAATACACCCCTAAGACTCAATAAGTGCTGCAAGTGAAATAAAAGCTTAAAAATGTGTAAGTCTAGGTTCACACTGTAGCGATGTGCGATTGATTCGCACCTGCACTGCGGTGCTGATAACATGCGATGTCTGTGCAGTGCAAGTTCAGCCATACAATTGTATGGCTAAACTCGCATTGGATTCGCATAAAAAAAGGTATTCTCACCTCACCAATATATGGGTGTTCTCACCCATGCGATCCAATTCCTGTCCGAATTCACAGTTCGCACTGCAATCTGTGAACCGATCTGGGGGTGTCATAACTACAGTATGAACCTAGGCTCAACCTTCTTCAGTTTTCCTTCAGGTCAGCCCCAGGCCACCACAACTGTAGTATATGGGGAAGATTATGAGGCTCGCCTACCTTAGTCTTCCGGTCTGGAGGCAAAGGTAGTTGAGGCCCATAGAAGTCCAGCGGCCACAGCAGTCAGTTGTCGGTAAGTATAAGTGGCCAAAAGTTTTGAGAATTACCCAAATATTAAGTTTCACAAAATCTGCTGCCTCAGTGTTTTGATGGCAATTTGCATATACTCCAGAATGTTTTGAAGAGTGACCAGTTGAATTGCAAAATCCCTCTTTGCCATGAAAATTAACTTAATCCCATAAAAAACATTCACACTGCATTTGTGAAGAAGGCTTCAGAAAGTTCAGCAAGCGCCGGGAGAGTTTATTCAGTTGCGGGATTGGGGCACCACCAGTGCAGAGCTTGCTCAGGAATGGCAGCAGGCAGTTGTGAGGGCATCTACACGCACAGTGAGAAGACTTTTGGAGGATGGCCTGGTGTCCAGAAGGGCAGCAAAGAAGCCACTTCTCTCCAAGAAAAACATCAGGGTCAGACTGATATTCTTCAAAAGGTACAGGGATTGGACTGCTGAGGACTGGGGTAAAGTCCTTTTCTCTAATGAATCCCCTTTCTGATTGTTTGGGGCATACTCGGAAAAGAGCGGCTGTAGTGAGAGCAGTGATCAGAGTGGGAGCGTCAGTGGAGCTCCCGGCCCCCCCCCCCTCTATACTGGCTGGGGAATACAGAGGTCCTGGGGCGGGGCCGGGAGCTCCACTGACGCTCCCACTCCGATCACTGCTCCCACTACAGCCGCTCTGTTCCGAGTATACAGGCTGCACGTGGGCGGGGTCAGAGCGTCAGTGTAGCTCCCGGCCCCGCCTCCTTTTAGCTGGCTAGTGCGGGAATACAGCCTCCCATGTCCTCTGTGCACTCTGCAAAGCCATCATCGGGGCCCCAATTCACGGGTGACTCTAGCAACCAATCAGCGAACAGTAGTGATCTGCTTTAATCTCTAGCAACCAATCAGCAAATGGTAATGATGTGCTGTAACCCCTAGCAACCAATCAGTGAGCGCTAATAATGTGCATCAACCTCTAGTAACCAATCGGCAAGCAGAAATTATGTGTTGTGACCTCTAGAAACCAACCAGTGAGCAGTAAGGATGTAACCTCTGGCAAACAATTTGCTGCATGATCTGCTGCAGTAAACCGATTTTGAGTCTACCTGCTATTTTTTTATGTCTCAGAATGGAGGGGGGGGCCCAAGAAAATGTTTGCCTAGGACCCAATCAAAATTAAAGACGGCCCTGCGTGTGACAGCGATTGGTGACACCAAGGTGCTCTGTGTAATGGTATGGTGCACTGGGACTGTTCCAGGTGGGGCCACAATTTAGTAGCCTGGTGGCGATTCCCGTCGATAAGTCTGGTCAGGTGGGTTGCTGGATGGTATTTACGCAGGTCTGGTACTGCTAGACCTCCATACAATTTGGGTAGCAAAAGCTGTCGTCAGTTCAGTCTTGGTCGTTTCTGTGCCCAGATAAAGTCGGAGAACAGTACCCGTACTTGGTCAAAGTAGTTAGATGGTATATGGATCGGCAAGGCTTGTAGGAGGTACAGGAATTTGGGAAGAATGCTCATCTTGAGAATATTGGACATGCCGAGCAATGAATGTAGGCCTGTGTGCCACTTGTTAAGCAGTTCCCGAACGGTTTTCAACAGTGGTAGGAAGTTCAGGGCAAATGTTTGGGACAATTTAGGGAGGGATGTACGTTCCTAGATATTTCAGAGCTAATTGTGGCCATGGGAGAATTGCAGAGGTCTTGAAAAAGAAGGGTCAACACTGCCAATATTGACTCTTTGCATAAACGTAATGTAATTGTTTAATAAAAGCCTTTGAAACTTATGAAATGCTTGTAATTATACTTCAGTATACCATAGTAACATCTGACAAAAAGATCTAAAAACACTGAAGCAGCCGACTTTGTGAAAATGAATATTTGTGTCATCCTCAAAACTTTTGGCCAGGGCTGTAGATCTGTGGAGGGGGGGGGGGGGGGGGATTGGTTAGCTCAGGGCAAAAGGAACAAAAAAGGGTAAGTGCACTTTGTTTTAGACGGAATTTATCTGCAGTGGTGCCCCTTTCTCTTGCCGTCTAAGTACGCAGTGATTATTTTGCTTGATGTTTAATCCATCCTTGCCTTGAAGGTATTTTTTTCTCTCAACAACACAGGAGTTATACTTCAAGGGTTCTATTTATAAAAAAAAATAAGTGCTGTGTAAATGTCTCAAGTATTTGCACAGCCATCTCAAATGATCCCTGTAATTTGTTTAACCTCTTCTCGCCTAAGGGTAAATCAAATCTTAATGCCTGAGCACAATTTTGCAACTGATGTTAGTAAAAGCGTATATAAATTCACAACTGCTTTGCTCATCCAGGTGGATTGTTTTGTTCAGGACAAATTGGTCTTTCATTTGGTAGTAAATGGTAATCTCCTGATTTTCTTTATTTTTTTTTATTAACAAATATATTTTTATTTAATTTAGCTGTATATTTCTTGTTACTACTACCATAACCTACCACCGCAGAACAACCCAAAATAATTTCTCCTGCTCCTAAAGATCACAGCAATACTACATATGTGTATGTTGTTGTTTGAACCCGTAGTACAGCCCAGAAGCAATAGTACACATTTTGCTTTTTTTTTTTTTTGTCCTACCTAAAACACACTGATACTAATTTAAAAAAAAAAAATCCTCCCCAAAATATACTGGCCTTGACCTTTGACCCTTACTTGATCCAAACACTAATCCTGGCACTGATCTAGGTATTTTTTCTTTATTTTATTTTTTTATTTGTATTATTTATTTATTTGTTTATTTTTTTTTTTACACACACTTTTTTGGCCTTCTCTGAAAGGAAAGCTCAAATTTTAGTAAATCAACCCCAGTACAGTGGAACCTTGGTATACGAGTAAAGCAGTTATCGAGCGTTTTGAAAGACGAGCTACTTTTTTTAAAAAATCCTGACGAGCAGAATTCAAGTTAATGGGGTGTGCAGTACCGCATTTGGCCAGAGGTGCGGGGGCGCCGGTGACACTCGGAACGGTTCGGAGCCGTTCAGAAATACTCGGAATTACTCAGAAATACTTATGCCGCCTACACACGAGCGGAATGTCCAACAGAAAAAGTCCGAAGGAAGCTATTCCGATCGTGTGTATGCCTCATCTGACTTTTTCTTTCGAAAATTCTGACTAGCCTAGAAATGAAACATGGTGAACAATAGTAATGTGGCGCTAAACAAAGACAGTGTCTGTTATCGGGCAACCACCAACCAGAATGATCGTCTGGAGATTAACTGCACAATAAAGTTTATGTAAGTGTATTAAGTAAGTGTAAGTAAGTGTATTAACTTGTGAAAAAATCCAAACTACGTGCTAGGGCACATGTGACTAGTGTCAATACAGTGAGGGTTCAATAACTCTCTATAAAAACATTAAACTGATAACCATACATCCGCATACTTTCCAAGGCACGTACTTAAAAAAGTGACAGTGTACATAAAAATGTGTACCCCTAAAAAATGATAATAAGGGACATCAAATAGATCACAAAGGTGCACTTTCATATAATTACTGCTAAGAAAAAATGAGTGGATGTAGAGTCACAAACTATACATAATAAGTATAATCAAAACATCTAAACAAATTAGTGTTTGCCAGGGAGTTCAAAAAGATGTATACATCCAGTGTTGGTAGAGACCAGCTCCAATAGTTCCAATAAGTTGAATCCCCCTGGTCTATAATGACAGGGATAGACCTTGAATCCCCCAGATCTTAAATGGCAGGGATAGACCTTGAAGTGACTTGACATCGATATGTGTAAACGGTTGGATTACCCTTACCGGAATAGGTGGACTCCCTAGCCGGAGGCTGGGAGTCAAACAGGGCTTATATCGCAGTCATCCAGGGATGGTTATCCCACCAAGGGAAGGTGTAGACCTCTGTCCAGGTGCAGTGGAGCGTGATGACAGCTACTCACCGATCATCCCAGAATTAGTCTCCCAATCTTGGAATCTCCTTGGTATGGATATAAAGGCGATGATGTGTGTATTCAAAATGCAGGTACACCCAAGGGACGTGTATCCCTCAAAAAAGAAATAGAAAAAAATCCTCCACATAGTGTGAATCCGCTTCAAAAAACGTTTAATGAGATAAAAAGTGTTGCTCTGGTACCCCAACAAACAGGGCCAGATACAGACTGACAATATAATATAAAAAAGCGCTTTTAAAAAGAATGTGGCTCAGCAGGCATAACGGACCCGACGCGTTTCGTCCGCATGGACTTCAACTGGGGTGTACGCCTGCTTGCCACTATCACCCTTATATATAAAAATTAATAACAAACCTTTAGACACCTGGTATCGCTATGTGAAGCGGAACTTCCGGGTTCACCGGAATGGTGTAGTGGGCGTTATCCATAGGATGGGGTGGGCCAATACGGAGTGAATAGAGGACCAAGCCTCGATTTAGCCATCCAATGGGAAACCCCGTCCCAACCCACCCCATACACAATCTGACGCACAGTAGCATGTATACGTGCCTCTCGACCAATCCAAACGTTCGGGGAAGAGGTCACCTGGTGTGGTGAAGATGAAAGGCCGCTCCGTCCAATCGTTGCGTGCCCTTCCATTGCGTCTATCAGCGTGTCAGGTCAGACGCGAACCACGCACGCTGTTGGCAGATGGAACGAGCAGTGGAACGCATCTGCGGACCACGCCTCAATACGGGCTATGACTAAAGATCTCGCGAGATGTACTGAATAAGTGTACTGTGTCACTTATCATTTTTTAGGGGTACACATTTTTAAGTACACGGTCACTTTTTTAAGTACGTCCCTTGGAAAGTATGCGGATGTATGGTTATCAGTTTATGTTTTTATATAGAGTTATTGAACCCTCACTGTATTGACACTAGTCACTTGTGCCCTAGCACGTAGTTTGGATTTTTTCACAAGTTTATACACTTATTCACACAGTATAGAATTTTGATGATCTTTTTTTAGTTGAGTTCCATCTCAATAAAACTTTATTGTGCAGTTAACCTCCAGACGATCATTCTGGTTGGTGGTTGCCCGATAACGGACACTGTCTTTGTTTAGCGCCACATTATTATTGTTCACCATTTCACCAATTGTCTATTGGTTATGTTGGCTGCTCTTTTCATTTAGTTGGCGCAGTATTATTACACATTTTTTATTTTAGAAATGAAACATGTTCTAAATATTTCCGACGCACCCAATTCCTATCGGGAAAACCGCTCATCTGTATGCTGTTCCGACATACCAAAAACGACGCATGCCCTGAAGCAAGTACGAGACGGAAACTATTGGCTATTAGGGATGAGCTTCGTGTTCGAGTCGAACCCATGTTCGACTCGAACATCGGCTGTTCGCCCGTTCGCCGAATTGCGAACGATATGGGCCATTCGCGCCAAATTCGTGTGGCGCGTCACGGCCCATAATTCACTGCGGCATCGCAGTGCATTGCTTGCTGATGATTGGCCAAGCATGCACTATGACCCGCATGCTTGGCCAATCACAGCGCCGCCTGAATAGAGAGCCGTAATTGGCCAAAGCCAAGGAGGCTTTGGCCAATTATGGCTCAGGGGATTTAGTACACGCCCCACACTATATAAGGCCGCCTGCACGGCGGCCCTGTGTAGTGTGTGTTCCGGCGTTCATTGAGAGAGAGAGAGAGACAGACAGTGTCATTTGATTTGAGTTAGATAGATTAGGCAGAACAGTCAGTCAGTTAGCTGCGCTTACAGTGTATTGTGTATATATATGCATCCCAGGTGTTGCATATATATATATATATATATATATACACTGTATTCAGTTTAGCTAGATCCGTTCCTGTTATCTTCTAGACTATTTACATTTAGTGCAGTGCGTCCTGCTCACAGTGTTCAGCTAGATCCGTTCCTGTTATCTTCTAGACTATTTACATTTAGTGCAGTGCGTCCTGCTCACAGTGTTCAGCTAGATCCGTTCCTGTTATCTTCCTACTGACAGGCAGGCTTGTCTGGTTACAGTATATAAAGCTACCTGAAGAAAATTACTGGTGTTCTGTTTGATCCTATTAGTACCACGGTCAGGCAGCTAGACTATTTACATTTAGTACAGTGCGTCCTGCTCACAGTGTTCAGCTAGATCTGTTCCTGTTATCTTCCTACTGACAGGCAGGCTTGTCTGGTTACAGTATATAAAGCTACCTGAAGAAAATTACTGGTGTTCTATTTGATCCTATTAGTACCACGGTCAGGCAGCTAGACTATTTACATTTAGGACAGTGCGTCCTGCTCACAGTGTTCAGCTAGATCCGTTCCTGTTATCTTCCTACTGACAGGCAGGCTTGTCTGGTTACAGTATATAAAGCTACCTGAAGAAAATTACTGGTGTTCTATCCCAGCTTAGTGCAGCTACAGGCCATTAGTATGTCTGGAAGGCCAAGAAGGAGAGGCAGACAGTCACAAGCCAATAAGAGAGGGCAAGCAGGCTCTGTGTCTAGTGCTGGTCGTGGAGACGGTGCATCCTCATCAGCACGTGGCCATGGGACACGCTTGGCCTTTTTTTCGGCAGCTGGCTGTGTTGAGCCGCAACATGCGGAAGACTTGGTCGAGTGGATGACCAAGCCGTCCTCATCCTCCTCATCCTCTCTCACCCATGCCCAGGGTGCTTTGTCTGGCAAAGCAGCGGCCTCTTCCCTCAGCTCAATGTCATCAGTGACTCCTTCCCTAGCTCCACCATGTCCTCCTGAGGATTCCCTCGAACTGTTTGACCACAGTGTTGGGTACATGCTCCAGGAGGATGCCCAGCGTTTGGAAGGCTCTGATGATGATACTGAGCTCGATGAAGGCAGTAACATGAGCACGGACAGAGGGGGTGCCCAAGAAGGACAGCAATCTGGCAGTCATGCTCCCCCTGCTGCAGCATACTGCCAGGTTTGCTCCAGTGATGAGGAGGGAGGGGATGATGAGGTCACTGACTCAACGTGGGTGCCTGATAGGAGAGAGGAGGAGGAGGAGGAGGCGGCACATCACCAACGAGGCAGGATGCCCTCCAGGGGCCAGCCTAAGGGCAGCACATTGACTGCATCACACCCCAAAGCTCCACATGTGCAGGGCGCTGCAGTCTCTGCGCGTTATTCAAAAAGTTCTTTGGTGTGGGCCTTTTTTGAGACGAGTGCATCAGATCGCACCGCTGCTATTTGCAACATATGTCTCAAGCGTATCTCACGTGGCCAAAACATCTCCTGCTTGGGTACCACATGCTTGACCAGACATATGTTGACCTGCCATGCAGTTCGTTGGCAAGCGTATCTAAAAGACCCACACCAAAGAACAAAGAGGATCTCTCCTTGCTCCTCATTAGCTGAGATTTCCAACCCCACTAGACCTCCAGTCCTCTCTGAGACCTGCAGTGAGAGGAATGAAGGTGTAGAATTAGGTGTGTCACAGCCAAGTACTTGTGGGCAATCTGCTTTTGGTACACCGACGTCAGATTGTACCAGGCAAATTTCCCTGCCCCAGCTGCTGCACCGCCGAAAGAAGTTTGCTCCCAGCCATCCACATGCCCAGCGGTTGAATGCTAGCTTGGCAAAATTGCTAGCACTTCAACTGCTGCCTTTTCAGTTGGTAGACTCTGCCCCCTTCCGTGAGTTTGTGGAATGTGCGGTTCCTCAGTGGCAGGTACCCAAACGCCACTTTTTCTCACGGAAGGCGATTCCGGCTCTCTACCGGCATGTGGAAGGCAATGTCCATGCCTCGCTGGACAGGGTGGTCAGCGGTAAGGTGCATATTACCGCTGACTCATGGTCCAGCAGGCATGGACAGGAACGTTACCTAAGTTTCACGGCGCATTGGGTGACTCTGCTGGCAGCTGGGAAGGATGCAGGACAAGGTGCAGTAGTGTTGGAGGTTGTTCCGCCACCACGCCTCCAAAATGCTGATTGTGACACACCTTTCTCCTCCACCCCCTCCTCTTCTTCTTCCTCCATGGCCTCTTCCTCGGAACCAGCGGTGCTCCGTAGTCGTTCAAGGGGCTACGCAAGTACGCAGGCCAAAAGATGCCATGCGGTGCTTGAGCTGGTGTGCTTGGGGGACAGGAGCCACACTGGGGCAGAGGTTCTGTCAGCTCTGCAGGGGCAGGTTCAGAGGTGGTTGACGCCACGCCAACTTAAGGCAGGAATGGTGGTTTGCGACAATGGCACCAACCTCCTCTCTGCCCTCCGACAGGGACAAATGACCCATGTGCCCTGTTTGGCTCACGTCCTTAACTTGGTGGTGCAGCGGTTCTTGGGCAGGTACCCGGGCTTACAGGATGTCCTGAGGCAAGCCAGGAAAGTCTGTGTGCATTTCCGCCAGTCATATAATGCCAGTGCTCGGCTGACGGACCTCCAAAAGGAGTTTAACCTGCCCAAGAACCGCCTAATCTGTGACATGCCCACCAGGTGGAACTCAACGTTGGCCATGCTGCAGCGGCTGCACACGCAGCAGAGGGCCATCAATGAGTACCTGTGCGACTATGGCACCAGGAGAGGGTCAGGGGAGCTTGGTTTTTTTTCCCCACGCCAGTGGGCCATGATCAGGGATGCATGCACTGTCCTGTCACCATTCGAGGAGGCCACGAGGATGGTGAGCAGTGACAGTGCATGCATCAGTGACACTGTCCCCCTTGTCCACCTGTTGGAGCACACGCTGCGTGGAATAATGGACAGGGCACTTGAGGCAGAACAGAGGCAGGAAGAGGAGGACTTCCTTAGCTCTCAAGGCCCCCTTTATCCAGACAGTGTTCCTGCGTGCCCGCCGATCACACAGGAAGAGGAGGAGGAGGAGGAGGAAGATTGTGTCAGTATGGAGGTGGAGCCTGGCACTCAGCATCAGCAGCAGTCTTTAAGGGATCAGTCCCAAGAAACACATGGACTTGTACGTGGCTGGGAGGAGGTGGCTGCGGACGTTGTCGTCCTTAGTGACCCAGAGGACTCCGGACCGAATGCCTCAGCAAACCTACGCTGCATGGCCTCCCTGATCCTGCAAAGCCTGCATAAGGATCCTCGTATTCGTGGTATCAAGGAGAAGGACCAATACTGGCTGGCAACCCTCCTTGATCCACGTTACAAGGGTAAGGTTGCGGACCTTATCTTGCCATCGCAGAGGGAGCAGAGGATGAAACATCTTCGGGAGGCCTTGCAGAAAGGTCTGTGCAATGCGTTCCCAGAGACTGGGAGGTTACAAACTCCTGTTTCTGGACAACGTGTTGCTGAGGCTTCGGTCAGTCAAAGAAGGAGCGGTGGAGAAGGTGGCCGTCTGACTGATGCGTTCAGACAATTTTTTGGTCCGCAGCCCCAAGGTATGATCGGTTCCAGCAACCTGGCGTCTGTTTTACATGGTGCAGGAATACCTAGGGGCAAGATCAGACTTGGACACCTTTCCCACCGAAAATCCTCTGGGTTACTGGGTCTTGAGGATGGATCACTGGCCAGAGCTTGCACAGTATGCAATTGAGCTACTGGCCTGTCCTGCATCCAGCGTTCTTTCGGAACGCACATTCAGTGCTGCTGGAGGCGTGGTAACCGATCACAGGGTGCGTTTGTCCACCGACTCGGTCGATCGGCTGACCTTCATAAAAATGAATCAGTCTTGGATCACCACCAGCTACCAAGCACCTGATGCTGATGTAACCGAATAATTTTTTTTGAAATCTCAGATCCTTTCAAAGACTGCCTATGCTGATGCTGAGTGACTATCCCTGAGTAATTATCCTCTTCCTCCTCAATCATCACGCTGATAGCTTGTAAGAACATTTTTGGTTCTGGGCGCCACCACCAGTGCCTAAGGCACAATTTTTCAGCCCCTGTTTAACAGGGGCGTGTAATTACAATTTTTGATGTAATACTTTGCAGCAGGGCTCGTTCCTGCATTCCAACTAGAGTGTCTGTGAGGGGTTGCAGTGTTGTGGCACCAGCACCAGTGCCTAAGGCCCAATTTTTCTGCCCCTGTCTAACAGGGGCGTGTAATTACAATTTTTGATGCAATACTTTGCAGCAGGGCTCGTTCCTGCATTCCAACTAGAGTGTCTGTGAGGGGTTGCAGTGTTGTGGCACCAGCACCAGTGCCTAAGGCCCAATTTTTCTGCCCCTGTCTAACAGGGGCGTGTAATTACAATTTTTGATGCAATACTTTGAAGCAGGGCTCGTTCCTGCATTCCAACTAGAGTGTCTGTGAGGGGTTGCAGTGTTGTGGCACCAGCACCAGTGCCTAAGGCCCAATTTGTCTGCCCCTGTCTAACAGGGGTGTGTAATTACAATTTTTGATGCAATACTTTGCAGCAGGGCTCGTTCCTGCGTTCCAACTAGAGTGTCTGTGAGGGGTTGCAGTGTTGTGGCACCAGCACCAGTGCCTAAGGCCTAATTTTTCAGCTCCTGTTCAACAGGGGCATGTAATTACAATTCTTGATCTAATATTTCACAGCAGGGCCCTGTGAGGGCTTACAGTGTTGTGGCCACAGCAACACCTAAGGCCCAAATTTCTGCTGAGTATATAGGGCAGGACCCTACTTTCAAACATCTAACTTACAAACGACTCCTACTTGCAAACGGAAGGAGACAACAGGAAGTGAGATGAAATCTACCCCTAGGAAGGGAAATTCTCTCCTGTAAGAGTTAATATGGGAAAACAATTTCTCCTTTCCACTGATGCTTTCCAATCCTTGTTCCACAAAAAAACCCAAATTTTCAAAAAACATTTTTCATTGGGACAAAAAGTGAGGTGAAATCTTCTGAAGAGGAGGAAAGACAGCAAAACAAATGTCACAGGGGTGATAACCCTTCCCTATGTTTTCCAAAAAGCTTAAAAAAGATTTTTTGGCTGGAGCTAAACACGTTAAAAATGTACCCGGTAATGGAGTGGGGGGTACCCATGCCGTTTGTCTCACTGATTTTCATCCATATTGCCATGACCTGACATGACATTAAACCCGCAAGCAGTTTTAAATGAGATTTTTTCCTTTAAAAATGACATTTGGTGCAGGGACTGTTCTAAACACGAGAAACACGCGTCACTTTACAGGCATACTATAGACACCCCCCAGGTACGATATTTAAAGGAATATTTCACTTTTTTTTTTTACTTTAACCACTTGAGCCCCGGACCATTATGCTGCCTAAGGACCAGAGGTCTTTTTCCAATTTGGCACTGCGTCGCTTTAACTGCTAATTGCGCGGTCATGCAATGCTGTACCCAAACGAAATTTGCGTCCTTTTCTTCCCACAAATAGAGCTTTCTTTTGATGGTATTTGATCACCTCTGCGGTTTTTATTTTTTGCGCTATAAACGGAAAAAGACCGAAAAGTTTGAAAAAAAATGAAATTTTCTACTTTTTGTTATAAAAAAATCCAATAAACTAAATTTTAGTCATACATTTAGGCCAAAATGTATTCGGCCACATGTCTTTGGTAAAAAAAATGTCAATAAGCGTATATTTATTGGTTTGCGCAAAAGTTATAGCGTCTACAAACTAGGGTACATTTTCTGTAATTTACACAGCTTTTAGTTTATGACTGCCTATGTCATTTCTTGAGGTGCTAAAATGGCAGGGCAGTACAAAACCCCCCCAAATGACCCCATTTTGGAAAGTAGACACCCCAAGGAAATTGCTGAGAGGCATGTTGAACCCATTGAATATTTATTTTTTTTGTCCCAAGTGAGAGAAAAATGACAAAAAAAAATAAAAATAAATATTTACAAAAAGTTGTCACTAAATGATATATTGCTCACACAGGCCATGGGCCTATGTGGAATTGCACCCCAAAATACATTCAGCTGCTTCTCCTGAGTATGGGGATACCACATGTGTGGGACTTTTTGGGAGCCTAGCCGCGTACGGGGCCCCGAAAACCAATCACCGCCTTCAGGATTTCTAAGGGTGTAAATTTTTGATTTCACTCTTCACTGCCTATCACAGTTTCGGAGGCCATGGAATGCCCAGGTGGCACAAAACCCCCCAAAATGACCCCATTTTGGAAAGTAGACACCCCAAGCTATTTGCTGAGAGGCATATTGAGTCCATGGAATATTTTATATTTTGACACAAGTTGCGGGAAAGTGACACTTTTTTTTTTTTTTTTTCATAAAGTTGTCACTAAATGATATATTGCTCACACAGGCCATGGGCATATGTGGAATTGCACCCCAAAATACATTTAGCTGCTTCTCCTGAGTATGGGGATACCACATGTGTGGGACTTTTTGGGAGCCTAGCCGCGTACGGGACCCCGAAAACCAATCACTGCCTTCAGGATTTCTAAGGGTGAAAATTTTTGATTTCACTCTTTACTGCCTATCACAGTTTCGGAGGCCATGGAATGCCCAGGTGGCACAAACCCCCCCCCAAATGACCCCATTTTGGAAAGTAGACACCCCAAGCTATTTGCTGAGAGGCATGGTGAGTATTTTGCAGCTCTCATTTGTTTTTGAAAATGAAGAAAGACAAGAAAAAACATTTTTTTTTTTTTTTTTTCAATTTTCAAAACTTTGTGACAAAAAGTGAGGTCTGCAAAATACTCACTATACCTCTCAGCAAATAGCTTGGGGTGTCTACTTTCCAAAATGGGGTCATTTGGGGGGGTTTTGTGCCACCTGGGCATTCCATGGCCTCCGAAACTGTGATAGGCAGTGAAGAGTGAAATCAAAAATTCACGCCCTTAGAAAGCCTGAAGGCGGTGCTTGGTTTTCGGGGTCCCGTACGTGGCTAGGCTCCCAAAAAGTCTCACACATGTGGTATCCCCATACTCAGGAGAAGCAGCAGAATGTATTTTGGGGTGTAATTTCACATATTTCCATGGCATGTTTGAGCAATATATCATTTAGTGACAACTTTGTGCAAAAAAAAAAAAAAAATTGTCTCTTTCCCGCAACTTGTGTCGCAATATAAAATATTCCATGGACTCGACATGCCTCTCAGCAAATAGCTTGGGGTGTCTACTTTCCAAAATGGGGTCATTTGGGGGGGTTTTGAACTGTCCTGGCATTTTATGCACAACATTTAGAAGCTTATGTCACACATCACCCACTCTTCTAACCACTTGAAGACAAAGCCCTTTCTGACACTTATTGTTTACATGAAAAAGTTATTTTTTTTTGCAAAAAAATTACTTTGAACCCCCAAACATTATATATTTTTTTAAAGCAAATGCCCTACAGATTAAAATGGTGGGTGTTTCATTTTTTTTTTTCACACAGTAATTGCGCAGCGATTTTTCAAACGCATTTTTTGGGGAAAAAACACACTTTTTTAAATTTTAATGCACTAAAACACACTATATTGCCCAAATGTTTGATGAAATTAAAAAGATGATCTTAGGCCGAGTACATGGATACCAAATATGACATGCTTTAAAATTGCACACAAACGTGCAGTGGCAACAAAATAAATACATGTTTAAAAGCCTTTAAAAGCCTTTACAGGTTACCACTTTAGATTTACAGAGGAGGTCTACTGGAAAAATTACTGCACTCGATCTGGCCTTCGCGGTGATACCTCACATGCATGGTGCAATTGCTGTTTACGTTTGACGACAGACCGCCGCTTGCGTTCGCCTTAGCGCGAGAGCAGGGGGCGACAGGGGTGCTTTTTTTTTTTTTTTTTTTTTCTTTATTATTTTTTTGCTTTTTTAATCTTACTTTTAAACTGTTCCTTTCATATTTTTTTTTTTTTAATCATTTTTATTGTTATCTCGGGGAATGTAAATATCCCCTATGATAGCAATAGGTAGTGACAGGTACTCTTTTTTGAAAAAATTGGGGTCTATTAGACCCTAGATCTCTCCTCTGCCCTCAAAGCATCTGACCACACCAAGATCGGTGTGATAAAATGCTTCCCCAATTTCCCAATGGCGCTATTTACATCCAGCGAAATCTAAGTCATGAAATGCTCGTAGCTTCCGGTTTCTTAGGCCATAGAGATGTTTGGAGCCACTCTGGTCTCTGATCAGCTCTATGGTCAGCTGGCTGAATCACCGGCTGCATTCTCAGGTTCCCTGTTGAGACAGGAGAGCCAGAGAAAAACACGAAAGACGGTGGGGGGGGGGCATTCCCTCCCACGGCTTGTAAAAGCAGTCTAGAGGCTAATTAGCCGCTAGGATTGCTTTTACATGAAAGCCGACCGCTGGCTGAAAAGAATGATACCAAGATGATACCTAAACCTGCAGGCATCATTCTGGTATAACCACTCAAAGTCGTGAATGGCGTACCTGAAGACAAAAAAATGGTTAACAATAAAGCACAGTAAACAGTAAAGTATAAATAATTACATACCTGAAAAACAAACATGATAAAACATAATAACAATAACAATAAAACATTGCAGAATAGAATACAGTAAAAAAGAGCAGAACAATAGAGAGAGAATAGAGAGAGAGAGAACAATAAAACGACAACTATTTTTTTTTATTTTATATATTTTTTTTTTTTTTTACACTTTTTTTGTAACTAACTTTTATAACTGTAACCGGTTCCAGGTTCGGGTCTCTCAAAATGCGATGGCATCTTGGGAGACCCTGTGAAAGTGTGCCTAGTATGTGCAATGCTGTACCCTACGCTAATACTCAACTAGTGAATGGTAGCGTTCAAAACATTCACCAATGCAAAGACCAGGATTGTCAGGACAGGAGGGACAATAATAGCGGGTGTCACGCCTATATCCGCGCTTGCTGCAGACACGACATCTTTTTGGGGGGGTTCGCTGGGTAGGGGTACTCGGGAGGACATAAAAATGCCTCTCATGCAGCCGACTGCATTTGGTTGGGGATGTGAATGGGGGAAGTACGGGCGCTGCAGAAGCGGTGGGTTCCCAATTAGGATTGGCGAATGCAGCAGGAAGGGCATTATGGGCACGACGGGCCTGTGTTTGTCTTCTTGGTGGCAGCGGGACACTACTTGTGCTTGCCACCTCACCAGCTTGAACTGCACTCATGGGACTCGCCACGTCACCAAGTGTTACTGCAGTGCTGGTTTGGCTACGACCGGGGTGTACTACGCCGCTGGTGCTTGCCAGTTCCCCAAAACGCTACCAAAAAAACTGTTAGCGATCGCAAGGATCAGGCCTGACTCTGCGAACGCTGCAGTTATGCGTTTAGAGTTTTGTAAGTGACAGTGATCGATCGATACTGCACTTGGGTGGGCTGGGCTGGGCCGGGCGGAGGCGCAAAACGCAGGTGCTAGCGGGTATCTGGGCTGATCCCGCTAACACTGCGTTTTTGGGAACCCTAAACTGCTGGGGACGCTAGTATAGATCTGATCGGATCAGATATTGATCCGATCAGATACTATACCACTAAGGGAGGCGTATGCTGCGTGCGTGGGTGTTAGCGGTACTGGCGCTAATCTGACACTGCCTGGGGCGACGCATATCACCGCCGGGCGATTAGGGGGCTAAACCTTTATTCGGTAATAAACGGCGGGTGCCCTGACACTATAAAAAAATAAACAAACTAACCAGCGTCAACCGTAACGGTTATACGGTGATCAGTGGTGAAAGGGTTAACTAGGGGGCAATCAAGGGGTTAAAACATTTATTAGGTAGTATATGGGGGTCCCTGTCGCTATAAAACGCTGACGGCGAACCTAAATATTTACCTCACTAACTAGCGTCACCAGCGACACTAATACAGCGATCAGAAAAATGATCGCTTAGTGACACTGGTGACAGGGGGTGATCAAGGGGTTAAAACTTTATTAGGGGGGGTTAGGGGGGTACCCTGGACCTACAGGGGGGTAACAGTAACTGTGCTAACACAGTAACTGTCACAAACTGACACCTAGCAGTAATCAGAAAAAAAAAAAAAACTGCTGGTGTCAGTTTGTGACAGGGGGGGGGGGGATCGGGGTGTAATGTGTGCCTGGCATGTTCTACTGTGTGTGTGTGTAGTGTTGTGCACTCACATACCTGTCTTCTCTCCTCGGGCCGGAACAGAAACTACCGACCCGAGGGGAGATGACATCACTTCCTTTGCTGCTGTTTAGCATACAGCAGCAAAGGAGTGTTCCCATTGGCCGGCGGCGATCGTGAGGGGGGGCCACGAACGGATGGCCTCCCCCTCGTCTCCGATCGCCGGGGAACAAAACGGGACCGCCTCGGGCGGCGGGGGGGGTCCGATCGGACCCCCCACCCGCGGGAGGCAAATCACGTACATGTACGTGATTTTGCCTGCCCGTGCCGCCTTGCCGACGTACATCGGCGTGAGGCGGTCCTTAAGTGGTTAAGCATCATTAAAATCACTGCTCCCGAAAAAACGGCCGTTTTTAAAAGTTTTTTTTGCATTGATACATGTCCCCTGGGCTAGGACCCGGGTCCCCAAACCCTTTTTAGGACAATACCATGCAAATTAGCCTTTAAAATGAGCACTTTTGATTTCGAACGTTCGAGTCCCATAGACGTCAATGGGGTTCTAACGTTCGTGCGAACTTTCGGTCCGTTCGCAGGTTCTGGTGCGAACCGAACCGGGGGGTGTTCGGCTCATCCCTATTGGCTATTGAACTTCCTATTTCTAGTCCCGTCGTACGTGTTGTGCATCACCTCGTTCTGGACGGTCGGACTTTGGTGTGACCGTGTGTGTATGCAAGACCGCTTGAGCGGAATTCCGACGGAGTTCCGTCGGAGAAACCTTCGGAGTTTATTCCCATGGCAAAACCGGTTGTGTGTACGCAGCATTAGAAACACTCCGTTCCCGAGTGTTTCCGAGCCTTTCCGAGGCTTTCCGAGTTCAGCCGAGCTGTCCCCGAGTATTTCCGATTTCTCCGGCGCCCCCCCCACCTCTGGCCACATGCGGTATTGCAAACAATAGAAGTCAATGCGGAACAAACTATCTTCGTTTCCACTGACTTCAATGGGGAAACTCGCTTTGATATGCGAGTGCTTTGAATTACAAGCACTCTCCTGGAACGGATTATGCTCGTAATCCAAGGTTCCACTGTATATCTTTCCTCTCCATTCACAGAGAGAAAGAGAGAGAGAAACACAGCGGAGGGGTTCACAGTAGCTGATCACTGTGGTAGCCAATCAGAGGTAGCCAATCAGAGGCTACCACAGTGATCAGGTGACCTTGAATTGGGAGTTCCGGGTCCCGATCGTTAGTACTGGAACATGGCTCTCGGTGAGTATCCTGTATCAAACGTAACACAGCGTGCTCCCAGCACAAAGGGAGATACGCAACTATGTGGCCTCACAGAAAAAAGCCCAGTGCAGTAGGACCACATATATGTGTTACATCGATGGGAAGGGGTTAATACATATATATGTGGCCCTACTGCACTGGGCTTTTTTCTGTGGGGCCACATAGTTGCGTATCTCCCTCTAAAATCAAGAAAATACTGCATTATGGCCACTAGGTGGAGCTAATGATCATAGAAAAAAAAAAAAAATATATATATATATATATATACATATACATTTTCTATGATCATCAGCTCCACCTAGTGGCCATAATGCAGTATTTTCTTGATTGTGCTATTTAAGAAAAATGTTATTACATTATGGCAACTAGATACAGCTGACGATCAAAGAAAATAAACATATTAGCCCAATTACTGGAATTATTCTAAATGGCTGTGTGAATGCCTGGGAAATTCACACAGCAAGTTTTTTGTATCAATAGATTCTTATGTCTGTTAAAGAACTTCGTATTATTTTACCTGACATCTGGGTAAAGGTGATGCAAATCTTCTAATTTAGGTTTGATTTCCTCTTTTTTCTTTGACCCAATGATTTCAGAAATGCAGCATATTACTTCATACAGGCCTTCCCGGTTGGATCCCTTAAACAAACATAAAATACATGTAAATGAGAAGTGACTAAAAAAAACAATCATTGTTATGTGATCTTTCCTGAAATTCCCATGAGCTGGCACACAACAGACACATGACACTCTACAGCTTGAAGGGTTGCCCCGGGCAGTGCCAGGAAGGATGCCGGATACATTCAGAACCATAAAAAAACATTTCCTTGTCTGTGCATCAAAGAGAAACTTTTAAACAAGTGGAGGAGGAAACAAATGAAGAAATGAAATGCAACTAAAAATTAAAAATATCTTATTTCAAATTTCTTGATCTCTCATTAAAAAGTTTTTTTTTCTTTGCTTTTATTTCTAAAAAAGTCTTTGACAATACCCTATAATTCAATGTAGATCCTGACTTTTCTAGAGCACCGAAAATCTTAAGCAACTGCCATTTTTTTCTCATAAAGTACTTGTTTTCTCCTTTTTCATTCTTTGTTGCATATCAGTGCTATTGATCTCCTCCAGCCTACAGTGCCTTGAAAAAGTATTCATACCTCTTGAAATTTTCCACATTTTGTCATGTTACAAACAAAAAGGTAAATGTATTTTATTGGGATTTTATGTGATAGATCAACACAAAGTGGCACATAATTGTGAAGTGGAAGGAAAATGATAAATGGTTTTCAACATTTTTTACAAATAAATATGTGAAAAGTGTGGGGTGTACATTTGTATGGCGCCCCCCGGAGTCAATAGTTTGTAGAACCGCCTTTCACTGCAATTACAGCTGCAAGTCTTTTTGGGGATGTCTCTACCAGCTTTGGACATCTAGAGTGAAATTTTTGCCCATTCTTCTTTGCAAAAGCTCAAGCTCTGTCAGATTAGATGGAGAGTGTTTATGAACAGCAATTTTCAAGTCAGAGATTTTTAATTGGATTTAGGTCTGGACTTTGACTGGGCCATTCTAACACATGAATATGCTTTGATCTAAACCATTCCATTGTAGCTCTGGCTGTATGTTTAGGGTCATTGTCCTGCTAGAAGGTGAACCTCCGCCCCAGTCTCAAGTCTTTTGCAGACTCTAATGCCGCGTACACACGGTCAGACTTTTAGACCGGACTGGTCCGACAGACTTTCCAGCGGACTTTCGACTGACTTTTGACGGACTTCCGACGGACTTTTTAACGAACGGACTTGCCTACACACGATCACACCAAAGTCCGATGGATTCGTACGTGATGACGTACACCGGACTAAAATAAGGAAGTTGATAGCCAGTAGCCAATAGCTGCCCTAGCGTGGGTTTTTGTCCGTCGGACTAGCACACAGACGAGCGGATTTCTGGGTCCGGCGGAGTTACGACGTAAAGATTTGAAGCACGTTCCAAATCTAAAGTCCGTCAGATTTGCGACTGGAAAGGTCCGCTGAAGGTCCGGTGAAGCCCACACACGATCGGATTGTCCGCAGGATTTGGTCCGTCGGCATCCGTCAGACAAGTCCGGTCGAAAAGTCTGACCGTGTGTACGCTGCATAACAGGTTTTCTTCTAAGATTGCCCTGTATTTGGCTCCATCCATCTTCCCATCAACTCTGACCAGCTTCCCCCTGCTGAAGGACGATATGCAGTGTTAGTTTTCCCCCACACATAGCGTTTTGCTTTTAGGCCAAAAAAGTAAAATTTTGGTTCCATCTGACCAGAGCACCTTCTTCCACATGTTTGCTGTGTCCCCCACATGGCTTCTCACAAACTGGACTTCTTATGGCTTTCTTTCAATAAATGTTTTCTTCTTGCCACTCTTCCATAAAGGTCAGATTTGTGGAGAGCACGACTAATAGTTGTCCTGTGGACAGATTCTCCCACCTGAGCTGTGGATCTCTGCAGCTCCTCCAGAGTTACCATGGACCTCTTGGCTGCTTCTCTGATGAATGCTCTCCTTGCCCGGCTGGTCAGTTTAGGTGGACGGCCATGTCTTGGTAGGTCTGCAGTTGTGCCATACTCTTTCCATTTTCGGATGATGGATTAAACAGTGCTCTGTTAGATGGTCAAAGCTTGGGATATTTTTTTTTTATAACCTAACCCTGCTTTAAACTTCTCCACAACTTTATCCCGGACCTGTCTGGTGTGTTCCTTGGCCTTCATGATGCTGTTTGTTCACTAAGGTTCTCTAACAAACCTCTGAGGGTGGAGAGGTGGACTCTCTTTACTAATTCGGTGACTTCTGAAGGCAATTGGTTCCACTAGATTTTAGTTAGGGGTATCAGAGTAAAGGGGGCTGAATATAAATGTACCCCACACTTTTCAGATATTTATTTGTAAAAAAAAACCATTTATCATTTTCCTTCCACTTCACAAGTATGTACCACCTTGTGTTGGTCTATCACATAAAATCCAAATAAAATACATTTACGTTTTTGGTTAGAACATGACAAAATGTGGAAAATTTCAAGGGGTATGAATACCTTTTGAAGGCACTGCATTTCAACCATTTCACCTTACATCCACTTGTCCCACCATTGGCAGAATGGCATTCCTCGGGGTGGGTTTCCTGATGGTGGTCTCGGTGGATGATGCCTGGATAATCTGCATGGACAGAGCCACTTGTAGACTCCACAATGGGAGCATATGCCACAGAAACACAACTAGGAGGTACATAATATTGCCAAAAGTATGTGGCCCCCCCCCCCCCGCTATTATAAATCATGGGTCCCCATACAGTCTGACAGTTTGAACTTGCCCTGGTTAATATAGAAGAAGAACTTGAATCTAATTTTGTAAAGCCACAGCAAAGAAGGATTGATCCGCCTAGCCCTGAAAATGAAATGGCTCCCTATTTGCCCCCCCCACGCTAAACTGATGGGCCCCAGAATTTTTTTTTTTTAAAGCTGGGAGCTGCAATATTAATTTGCGCCCAAAAATACAAAAAGAGTCCCCTCTCTGCCCTGGGCCCCCTGCCAAACTTAAGGGGTCTGAGTCCAGTACAGGAGGGCTGGCTACCCCCCTTTCCAGTAAAGGGTACTGGTAATACTACAGCTAACAAAGACATTTTGGACAGTCGTGGGCTTTATGCACTATGCAGTCAAGAGGGCTTTCCCAATGAGCCCCCCAGATAGGGTGCAGTAACTGATGATGTAGGATTCAGGGATGCGCCAATGGAGGTGCAGGCTGGGCAACAGGGTTCTTCTGCAAACTCCAAGTATTATCCCAGGGTACTCCGGGCAATCGTATCCCTGCCCTCAGGAACCTTTCCCTGCCCTAAGCCTATTTCTCTCTTCCTAGTGTGTATCTGCCCCTATCTGCATACTCCCCACACTGCAGGGCACGCCATACTGAACCAGCAAGGGATAATTCAGTTGGTTGCCGGCTGGTCTGTAAGTTGAACTGGGAATTTTCTTTGGTTTTGTTTGACATGCATCTCCCCTCCATGTGCTCCTTGCTGGGGGAAGTGACCATTTGTTTGTACTGTTGGAATCCTGGTGAGGGGATGCACTGGACCCCTTTGCTGCCATTGTACTATGTGCTGGGTGTCCAGTGTGCCCCTGTGCCGTTAAGGAGGGGTGGGCTCCCTCCAGGCTCACCTGCCCTCTATCTATCCATTATTATGCATGTGCATCCACTGTGGAGGCTCTCAAAAATATATAGAGTCAGGACTGCAGATAATACTGGGGTGCCGTGAAGTGTCTCTGCATCTTACGCATGTATTTGCAAATGTGTGCAAACTAAACCCCTGTTTTTAACGCATACTGTTAGACAGGATGATTTGGTTGGCTGCAGGCTGGTCGGTAAGCTGAGCTGGGAATTTTCGTTGGTTGTGTTTGCTATATATATTGCATCTTGGGGTCAAGATGGCTGCCCAAGACTTGGGAGAGTGCTATGTCCAATCAGACACAGGCTCTCCCAAGACGGCCACTAGAAGCCCAGTGCAGAGGACAAGTCAACCCTACTAAACACCTTTTGAATGAATTGGAATGCTCATTGTGAGACAGGTCTTCTCATCCATCATCCGTACCTGACCTCACAAATACGCTTTTGGCTAAATTGGCACAAATTCACGAGCCAAGACGCATTCCAAAATCTTTTGGAAAGCCTTCCTCAGAAAAATGAAGGTTGTTATAGCCACAAAGTAAGAGGGGGCAACTCTATATTAATGGTCTGTCCAGCCAGCTCATATAGGTATGATGGCCAGGTGGCCCACAATTTTGGCCATATACGAGTGTAGTTGTCCCTCCACAACAGGAAGTACCCGATCAAGGACCTGAATCACCAGGTATTATTCTTCTTCTTCAAAAAAAAACACTTCTAAAATAGCATTATGATAATATTACTTGTTAAAGTGGGCTTCCAGATTCCATTAAGCCCCCTGCCTGCAGACCCCCACAATCACAGCCCATGGCTGTGAGGAAGAGGCCCTTGTGAGGAAGAGGCCCTTGTCCCCATCAACGTGGGGACAAGGTGCTTCGGGGTGGGAAGGGCAGAGCCATCCCTGCCCCAAAGCACTCACCAACCCCCTCCAAATTTTAAGGGGATGTGGCCTGGTATGGTTTAGGAGGGTAAGGGGGGCGCTCGCTTGCCCCCCGTCCTCTTTCATGGCCAGCCAGGCTACATGTTTGGATAAGGGTCTGGTATGGATTTTGGGGGGGACCCCACGCTGTTATTTTTTAAATTTTGGCATAGGTTCCCCTTAAAATCCACACCAGACCGTAAGGGTCTGGTATGGACTGGGGGGGGGGGGGGGGCATGCCATGTTTTTTTAAATTTTACTGGCATTTTCTTTTCTTTTTTTTCTTTTGGGGAATGATGTGGCGGCCGGCTTCCCAACCCCGCTCCATAACATATGTGTGTTTGGTGGGCGAAAAATGTGGGGTCACACCCAGTTATCATACAAAGGGTTCCCAGTAATATTTTCATATTGGTAAATTGTGGTACTGCGCCCCCCCAAGAGGTGACTTACCATGTCTTCAGCGACTGAATTGAATAATTTGCACTCCTCTTTCATTCTTTCAGCAGCTTTCTTCCGGTTTAATGGATTAAGGCTCACCTTCCGCTTCATAATCTGTGCAATGTATTCCTTCACTAGATATTTGTGCACCCTGCATGCCATTTCCTGGGGAATAAATATCACATTTACATACAGGCCAACGACATTTGCACAATAACCAGCAATACTTCAGAACTATCCAGCAGCATACCCATACTCTCTTCTTAGTAGCCACAGGCCAGATAATAATTCCTCCTACTGACACCAATGATGGGGCACTATTTCTCCCCCTGACACCAATGATGGGGCACTATTCTTCCCTCTGATATCAATGATGGGCCACAATTCCTCCCACTGACACCAATAATGGGGCACTATTCCACCCCCTAATACTATTCCCCTCCCTAATACTAAAGATGGGGAACTATCCCTCCTATGACACCAATGATGGGGCACCATTCTTCCCACTGACCCCATTGATGGGGCACTATGCCTCCCACTGACACCAATGATGGGCACTATTCCTCCCACTCACAGCAATGATGGGACACTATACCTCTCACTCACACCAATGATGGGGCACTATTCTTCCCACTCATACCAATGACGGGGCACTATTTCTCCCACTAATACTAAAGATGGGGCACTATTCCTTCCACTCACACAAATGATGGGGCACTATTCTTCCCACTGACACCAATGATGGAGCACTATTCTTCCCAATGATACCAATGATGGGGCACTATTCCTCCCACTCACATCAGTGATGGGGCACTATTCCTGCCCCAATACTAAAGACGGGGCATTGTTTTACTCCAGCTTTCCACACTCTGCCCCCTATAAAGTCTTAAAGTGGTTGTAAACCCTTACAGACCACTTTAACCTACAGGTAACCCTAGATTAAGGCTTACCTGTAGGTGCAAGAAATATCTCCTTAACCTACATGGCTAACAAGATATTTTCCTAAAAACGGGCGCCGATGTCTATGGCGCATGTGCGCCGTAGACAACGGCGCAGGCGCACTGAGCGTGCCGTTAGTGAAGGCGATCATGCCGCCACTGACGGCTCCCGCCCGCATGCGCCGGAGTGACGTCATCGCTGCTCCGGCCAGTCACAGCGCCGGAGCAGCGATACCCGGAAGTCACTCTGGGTATAATGGCGGCGACGGAGGAGGTGAACGAGGGTCGCTTCGGGGGCTTCGATCTCAGGTAAGTGATTCATAATGAGCTAGTATGCTATGCATACTAGCTCATTATGCCTTTGTCCTGCAGGGTGTTTTTTTTTTTTTTTTTTTTTTTTTTTTTTTTTACAGAGGGTTTACTTCCTCTTTAGGAACAGTTAACTGGCCCTTCGTTTAAAAAGTTTGGAGGCCCCTGCACAAGAGGAATGGGAGTCTCATGGGTGAAATTGTTGGGTATTTTGCCAACTGGAATGGCAGGAGAGCAAGGAAAGACACGCATATGTTACTGGGTAGGGGGGCATTAAAGCAAACCTTTTGCTTTGCACCGCATAGCTAAAACACTGGTTTGCTTTAGGAGTGGAAGCTCAGATCATACACACAGCTGAATGATCAAAGGAATGACTTATCCCTTCCCTCTTCTTCTCTTGTATTCTAAACGGGGTACCTAGCTGTGACCCTTGGAATGCAGCTGGAATTGGCTGCATTTGGTCATCTCAAAATCTTATCAAGTCAGCTGTTGGTCTGCTTTAATACATCTTCCTTTACGTCACTTTTGTTTTGTTCAACTTATTTCTCCTGTGTCATATTAGCGTGGTGTACAACCTTGGCCGGTGGTTCAGATGTGGGGACCAGTTAAAGGGCCGTATCAGAGGAAACGGAACTTGCCTAAAGATGAGGTCGCTTGCTCAGCATCAGGAACCAGGTGCAACTAAGGAAGCAGATCTGCAGTGCAGTAAGATTTATGAACTGAGTCCAAAGTTCATCCACATATAGATAACCATCTGGCCATAAAGCGAATCTACCATCACCGGCACAAATCATACATATCTGAAGGGTCAGTCCACCTAAAGCTTATTTTTCAGCATCTAATAGGTGGTGGAAAGACAAGTTGGCTGGCAGTTTCTGTTGGGGATTCTACTGGTGGGATATCTGTGCTGAGTTCCTTGTGCTTTTGGCCATTTTGATGGTCTCCCACCATCCCTGCTGGGTATTTCTGTGTATATTATGGAGCACATTGACTGTCTAACCCAGCTGTTCTCAACCAGGGTTCCTCCAGGGGTTGCTAGGCGTTCCTTGAGCTGTGGCCGATTAACCACTTGAGCTCCGGAAAGGTTTTACCCCCATCATGACCAGGCCATTATTTGCCATTTGGCACTGCGCTACTTTAACTGGGGATTGCGCTGTCATGCAATGCATGACAATTGAAATTTAGGGCTACATTCACACTTGTAGGACTCCAAAGCTACCCTTTGGAGTGCAACTTTGACGCAACTGTGGATGAGTGCAACTTGGATACGACTTTGGCTTTGACCAGTGATAATGGACAACTGTTGCAATGTACAGTGGAACCTTGGATTATGAGCATAATCCATTCCAGAAGAATGCTTGTAATCCAAAGCACTCGGATACCAAAGCGAGTTTCCCCATAGAAGTCAATAGAAACAAAGATAATTTGTTCCGCATTGACTTCTATTACACGCAATACCACATGTGGCCAGAGGTGGGGGGGGGGGGCACCGAAGAGCCTCGGAAATACTCGGGGACAGCTCGGCTGAACTCGGAAAGCCTCGGAAACACTCGGGAACTGAGTATTTCTGAGTGTTTCTGAGTATTTCCGAACGGCTCCGAACCGTTATGAGTGTTCCCAGCGCCCCTCCCCCACCTCTGGCCAAATGCGGTACTGCACCGCCCATTAGCTTGAATCCTGCTCGTTTTGCAAGACAACACTCACAAACCAAGTCAGAATTTAAACAAAATGTTGCTCGTCTTTCAAAACACTTGTTAACCGCGGTTCCACTGTATAACATTCAGGTATGATTTTCATGCAACTTTTGAGGGTCTATGGCCTTCAAGTTGCACGAAAGTCGTACCAAAGTAGTTCATGAACTACTTTGAAGTTGCTGCAACTTTAGGTCGCACAAACATGAATGGTTGTTATTGGAAAACATGGAGAACATTGTCATGCGATGTGTGTGAAGTGTCCTGCTTTTACTAGGAGATCTCTCTGTTTCTCATCTCTGCTTTGCAGGGATGAGAAACAGACATCTCTCCCTCTGTAGAGATCTCTGTGCTGTTTACCAGCACAGAGCTCTGGGCTGTGATTGGGCAAAGCCGATCAGCAGGTCCCACCAGTGAATCACTGGCCGGGATTTGCTGACAGGCTCCTGCTGTGTGCAGTCACAGCAGGAGCCAGCCTAAACTCGAAACATAGGCGTGCGCACAGGGTGTTCCAGGTGTGCCTGGGCACACCCTAATCACCTCGTGTGGTGCAGATTCCCCCTGTTAAGACCCCTGATATTCCACTAAAGCCTCCTAACGGGGCTCCCAAAAACGTGCAAAAAAAAAATTACAAAAAATAAAATTGTAAAAAATAATAAAAAACAAAAAAAAAACTACTGACACCATCCACTGCCTGAGTGACACCATTCTCTGCCCTACTGACACTGTCCACTGATATACTAACACTGTCAGTATATATACACACATGCACACACACACAACTTTGGGGTGCACACCCTAATGCAATAGGCTGTGCACACCTATGACTCGGAAGTAGGCCAAATAGGTACAGTGGGGCCAGGAGGTCACTAAGTGGTTAACTTTCCATTTGATGGTGTCTGAAGAGTTCCAGAGCCAACACCACTTGGCAGAGTCAGCAGCAAGATAATAATGTTTTTTTTAGCTATCTCTAAAGGAGGCATTCTTCCTACAGACCCCAGATGAGCCAATCAGGGCTCTCTTGCTTTGTGCAATACTGTCAGTTTTACTTGGTGGGCATGCTTACAGGAGGGCAGGGTAAAGGGTGGGACTTCATTAATGTGATGCACCTTCATTTTGCAGCAGTGTTGCTGACCTCCAGCAGCATTTTTTACTGACAAATCATGAAGAATTTACTGACAACCGGAAAAATGACAGAACTCCTATTATAAACGAAGACAACCCGAATTTAAACAGTACAAACACAATATGGAAACACTGTAAATACCCATAACAAATAATTTGCTTGGTTTACACTTAAAAAGTCAACACAGCATGACAAATTATCAGCCCCCCATATTTACAGACAGTAGTAAAAAAAAAAAATCACAGATTTTTACAAACTGTCAGTAAATTTACTGACGGTTGGCAAACCTGTTTTGCAGTTACAGGCTAGGGTGGATCCTGAATATCACATGCATTCGCCCAGCTGTTATGAATTTTTCCCATATTTTGTTAAATATGATTATTTCCTATGAGCATCCATGCCATCTAGAGGCCATGATGTGGTATTTTTCCTGAAATGCCTCAGGAAGGAAGTCTGTACGGGGCTTTCCATGATTAATAATTAATTAAATGTATCATGCGGATCCCCCCCCCCCATCTCTCCGGTTTTTGCCAAAAGCGCGGCCTTTTAGGTCTGTTTTCTGACCTCATGGGCATCCGTCCTCCTGTGGTTATGTGAGTTCCGCTGCTCTGTCTGATCCTTGGGCTATATCCTTAGGCATATTATCTGGGAGGCTTGATGTACAGCAGTCATTGGTAAATATAAATCTCTAGATTCATAATGTACTCTTTTGGAATGAGCATTCTGTATTGTTTGGTTTTCAATGTACTTATTTATATATTGTATTTTCTAGAAATCTGTAGTTTTTTCCCCCTGAAGAAGACCTCTACTACATATGGTCGAAACGTGTTGGGGTTTTCCCAGTTTGATTATTTATACGTATCATTCCATGTTTTAATGTCCACTGTACAGCTGTATTAATGTGCATATTATGTATGTTTGCCAGCCTCCGTCATAGAGCTCATGTTTTAACAGGTAGCTATGCCTCTGTAAATTATTTTTGTAATAAACATTTTTTTATAATCATTTTGGATTCTTTTGCTGCAATACAAAACCCCATAGGGAAATTCTTTACATTTTCTGCACTTTCATCAGGCGTGCAGCCAATTCTTGCTAATCCATTGTATCACTTCTCCATTTTTGGGTAATAAATGCTATAGAGATGTCAAAAATTTAAAATTTACTAAGCATTTCAGCAGCTTGTTCTCTCTTGATATTTCCATAACCTGTGGTTAGGCTTACTGCAATTTTACTGTCTACACCCAAAACCCAGCCAGTGCGGTTAGCAAGAGTTGCAAAAACACTTCCGCTTTTTACAGTCACAACTTGCAGAGCAGCATACAGAATCTTGTCTAAGGTGTCACAAAACAGAACTTGACTAGAAGCCTGGTTCAAATAAAACACTTACAATGTCATAAAGTTCTCACATAGAGGATTTTCTTTGACATTTCTGATTTACATTAAAGCTGTATTAAAAACCCAAAACTAAAAATGTAATATATTGCAACTTACCAATCATTAGATGTGGTGGCTGCATTTGTTTTCTTTTTTAGGCCTTTTCACTTGGTGATCTGCCCAGTAACACACCTCCTGTATTAGAGCGCTCCCACTCTGGATGAAGGAGACAGTTCTGGACAGCAGTATTGTTAATCTGGATGAGGGGAGTGTTATGCCGTGTACACACGACCGGACTTTTCGACCGAACTCATCCGCCGGAACGAATCCGTCGGACAATCCGACCGCGTGTGGGCTTCATCGGGCTTCCGACGGACCTTTTCGATCAAAAATTAGACGGACTTCAGATTTGAAACATGTTTCAAATCTTTCCGACGGATTTGAGTCCGGTCGAAAAGTCAGTTCGTCTGTATGCTAGTCCGGACGAAAACCGACGCTAGGGCAGCTATTGGCTACTGGCTATCAACTTCCTTATTTTAGTCCGGTGTACGTCATCACGTACAAATCTGTCGGACTTTGGTGTGATCGTGTGTAGGCAAGTCCGTTCATTCGAAAGTCCGTTGAAAAGGCTGTCGGACCTTTGATGCCGAAAAGTCCGCCCGTGTGTACACGGCATTAGATGTACTAGTAGATTTAGATACACCAACAAGTTGAAGCCAAACTCCAGCCAACCCTTTATAAGCAGTTACAGCAAACAGTGTTGTTCAGTGGCGACCGCTAATAAGGGCGGGGGGGGGGCAGGGGCACCGCCCCCGTAATCCATGCGCCCGGCCCCTAATCCCCATGCGGGGGGGATGCATTGATTTTTTTAAGCACATGATTAGAGCCAGAGGCTCTAATTGGCTTTGAAGAGGGTGAGCTCGCGGCGCAGAGCACTGCGCCCCGAGCCCACCCACTTGTGTGACATTAGCGGGAGGAGATGCAGGGGAAAGCCGCAACCTGGATGAGGTAAGGGAGGCGCTGGCAGGCAGCCTGTCGGGCAACGGTGAGCGAAGCGGCGATTGAGCGATAGGGGTGGTGGGAGTGAGAAGGCCAGGTTTGTTTGCCGCCCCCCCCCCCATCAAAAAAAAAAAAATTGAGCACCAGCCCCCACTGGTGTTGTTCCTGTTGGGATAAAGGCTTTACATAAATAAAATCTGATCATTGTAAGCCCCCCTGTCAGTGATAAGTAATTTGTCTCAACACTGCTACATCTGCAGAATGGCTTGTTCTGTTGAAAAACAACAGACTTACTGGCTGGATCACCAGGTGAAAATAAAAGCCAGAAAGCTTAAAATAATAAAAATTAAAACTAATATTAAATACTATTGCAATACCATAGTTGTTGGTCTACCTCTACACATCCCCTCCCCTCTTCTGTCTGTAGCCAGACTGATGTGCTGAGAGGGTTTTACAGCTGCTAGAAAAAGACTGAGGCCTTTGGAAACTGACCATACAGTCTTCCAGTAGCCTTATTTCTGCCTGCAGGCTTGATTGGGATTATTTTCATATCCACCAATGGTACAAGTGGGCCCCAACACTATCCATCTGAAGAGTTAGGACTAAAGACTGCCCCTTTTCAGCTGCTACACGGAGACCTTCCCCTATTGCTAAGAGGTATCTCTCAGGGGACATTGCACCATATCCTAGCTATTCTCCTTAAGTGCACTCTAGATTAGTTATAGTATTGTTACGCACATTGGAGTCGATGCTTATATACCCACTGTTTATTGCTGACTTTATGTGTTGATTTCAGTCAAGTGGCATGATGATTATACTTTCTAGTGGACCATGTCTGACTGGAAGCCGTCCCCGCTGGGAGAAGATGGTAATTATTGCTAGTGGCTATAGCAGCCGCTAGTGATAATCGCAAGAGAATCCAGCAGGCTGGTTGTACCCAAGTTAATCAATTGATCAACTTGGTACATTCAGCCTGCCCATTAACAGTTCGAATCTCGGCCGCTTCCAGCTGAAATGGCAGAGATCCAATCCGTGTATAACCTGTCTTAGAATAAGAAGGAGTTGAAGCCTCAATTAATCTACATGTAATATCCCTCCACATTGTGTTTAGCTGGTTAGTGAGCATGGAGGAGGAGGGAGTGGGCAGTCATTTACCACTGTGCATACGCCCACATGTTTGACTCTATAGTCACATGGGCTGCTCAGATGTGATAGGTGGGACATGCTCAGCATAGAAAATCACTGAAGACTGAGCATGTTCAGAGCTGGCAACACTGCTGTGCAAAATCCCTAGCTGAATTGGGGACATGGACAGGAGGAGGAGATAGAAAGCAGCAGGATCCACCGTTTTTTTTGCAGAAATTGGAAACGTAATCCAGTGGCGACTGGTGCTCCATTTGTTTTTGTTTTTTTCAAGAAAATTTATTTGGTTTTTCAATAAACAATACAGAGATGGCTTAGCATGCAGACAAATTACCCATGATACAGTATTTGAATATCATGAGGGTCTGCATGAGAACATCTAAAGAAAGAGGGGTGAGGTGGAGTAATGGGGGGTGGGATTGGAGAGGTGGGGAGAGTGAACCCAAACCGAGTGTAAATAGTCTGTGCTACTAGGAAGCTCGGATAGTCTAACAGATGTACTTAGAGCATAGGAACGCAATTTGAATGGCAAAGGTGTGACCTGGAATCTGGCACTTGTGGCCTTCTGAATAGTACCTTTGTTCCTGCATTGCCACAGCTATATGCTCGGCAAGTTAAAGATGGTGTCTATGTAGTCATCATGTTTTGAAGTTCAGTGGGGATGGATGTAGAGACTGTCTTTGAGACTGTACGTCCTTAGATGTGGCCACTGTGGGTCCAGGAAGATTCTACGATGAGTGTGGATGCCGTTTGGTGGCTGGACTATAAGGGCGTGACCAGGGGCGGACTGACAACTCATGGGGCCCCCGGGCAATAGGAGATTATGGGGCCCCTAGGCAATCAGAGATTATGGGGCCACATAGTATACACACACACACAGTATACACATACATGTGCACACAGTATACACAGACATGTTTCTATTGGCTGTCTCTTGTCCATACTGTCTATTGGCTGTCCCTGGCCCATACAGTCCCTGGTTTTACTGAGGCTGGCAACCCTGATGGGGCCCCCTAGTGACCCAGGGCCCTCGGGCAGTGCCGGAGTGGCTCAATGGTCAGTCCGCCCCTGGCCGTGACGATCAGTCGTTGAGTGTGCTGTATCCATATACTGGTCCTGTTTATGGTGGAATCGGGGGATTTTGGTGGTTGGAAAGGATCATGTTAAATTTCTCTACTCTAATGCCGCGTACACATGAGCGGACTTTACGGCAGACTTTGTCCTGCGGACTTTCGACGGACTTTACGACGGACTTTACGAATGAACGGACTTGCCTACACACGATCAACCAAAGTCCGACGGATTCGTACGTGATGACGTACGACCGGACTAAAACAAGGAAGTTCATAGCCAGTAGCCAATAGCGTCGGTTTTTGTCCGTCGGACCAGCATACAGACTCGAGTCCGTCGGACAGATTTGAAACATGTTTCATTTCTAGGTCCTTCAAACTTTTGAGAAAAAAAGTCAGATGGAGCCCACACACGATCAAATTGTCCGACGGACTCAGGTTCGCCGGACCAAGTATGCCGTAAAGTCTGTCCGTGTGTACGCGGCATCAGAAGACTCATTATGTCGGCCTTTAAGTCCTTGATAGTAGGAGGAAGAGAGGATGTCCATTTCTTAAGAATTGCTCTTCTAGAAGCCATGTAACAAGTAATAAGTCAAGCCTTATTGTGTTGCAGGATTTTAGATTGTTTCTTAGGTAGATCTTGTTTGGGGCTTTCCAGGGATTCCGAACAGTAGTATGAAAATGTTCTTGTGCGGGCAAAGCCCTGTGATCGTCGCCACGAAGAACTCCACTTGATTCCAGTAATGTAGGATATGGGGGCAAGACCAGTCTGTGCAGTAGAGAGGGCTTGTGGCAGCTACATAGAGGACATTTAGCTCGATCTGAGAATTCTTTGGAGGTCAGATGAGGAATATAGGCCCGGTGTAGATATCTGTACTGCTGCTCTCGCCAAAATTTGTTCGTTACAAAAGCACATGTGGTGTTGTAGTCTGCCAAGATACAGCTCATGGCCTCCAGGGATTGCAGGTCTTTAGTCCAAGCAGAAGAGGTGGTGGAGGTGGCCGGTGTCTTGAAGAGAGTTCAAAGGTTTGTAAAAGTCAGAGATCTTGTGGCGGTTACGTTCTTTAAAGATTGGACATCTTTAGTAGAGAAGTTTTAAAGAGCAAGTTTCTGATATGACATATTCTGGCTACAAAGCTTGGTGCTTGGTGAATAAATAGTGCATGATGGGTGGGTAGCTTGAATGAGTCTATAATGTTTCGATGGGGGGTGAGGTTTCCCTGTGGAAGTGTCAAACAGCTGGGCAAGTGCTCCATTTTTTGAGGGGGGAGGCACACAAACCCCCCACCTGTCCCCCCCCTCCGCCACTCGCTTGCTTGCTCCAACGCCTGCTCGTCCGCACGCCAGCCCCTCTTGCAAGCCTGCCAGCCCCGCACTTACCCCATCCAGGTTGCGGCGGGTTCCCTGGCTTCTCCTCCTGGCCAATCCGGTCACTTATCCTCCCGGCCAATCCAGTCTCAGAACCCACTTTCTGTCCTGATTGGCCAGGAGAAGAAGCAGGAAGACAATAGTGAATCCACATTCGCTAACGTTACAAGTGGGTGGACTCAAGACTCAGTGCTCTGCGCCCCGAGCCCACCCCTTTTGAAGCCAATTAGAGCCACCGGCTCTAGTCATGTGCTTCAGAAAAAAAAAAAAAACTCATAGAACTTTATGCGTCCGGCGCCCTGCATGGAGATTAGCGGGCCGGCGCATGGAGATTGGGGGGGGGGGGGGGGCGGCGACCCTGCGCCCTGTATGGACGGGCCTTCGCTGACAGAATCTCATAGTGGTTTAGTGAGTATGAACAGCATGAAATACACCATTTATTGAGAGGTTTTTTTTATGATGTGGGTTTAGTGACACTTTAAACACAAAGTTTTGACTGGATTTGCAATTAGGTTAAAGTGTTACTAAACCCAGGAACCTGCAGTCACTATATCTGGTCTCCCTCAGTACACAGAACATGGAAATGCAATCATTTTAGTAAATATAAACTGCTAAATACCTTTTTTCATCAGCAGTATATAGCAGTCTTTTGACTTCTATCAGTGTCTGGTTAAAGCTTGTAGGAGGAGTTTTCATTCTGCTCTGACTGCCCTATGATGGAAAAGGACCTCGGGGTCCTAGTAGATGGCAGGCTCAGCAATGGAATGGCCCATAGCTCCCAACTGTCCCTGATTTGGAGGTGATTGTCCCTGATTTGGAGCAATGTCCCTCCGTCCCTCATTCCTCCTCATTTGTCCCTCATTTTGGTCTGATCTATATAGACGTATATAAAATGCACTTTTTATCTATCAAAAAGTGTTTTCCAGCACTAAACCTTTCATCTGATTTCTAAATTGCTGCATTTGTAAATTCCAAAAGCCAATATAAAGGAATAGTAGTGGTAAAAAAGCACTTGTGGGTTTAACCAATCTTGGTTTTTTTTGTACAATTCTCCTTTAAGGGGGCCTGGCAGGGGGTGTGTCCTATGCCTGCATACTTTTGCTGATAGGTGTCCCTCATTCCCATCTCAAAAAGTTGGGAGGTATGGCATGCAATGCCAAGCTGCTGCTAACAAAGCAAACAGAATATTGGCATTAAAAAAGGGGATTAATTCCAGAGATAAAATGATAATTCCCCCGCTCTACAAGACTCTGGTCCGGCCTCACCTGGAGTATGCTGTCCAGTTCTGGGCACCAGTCCTCAGGAAGGATGTACTGGAAATGGAGCGAGTACAAAAAAGGGCAACAAAGCTAATAAAGGGTCTTTAGGATATTAGTTATGAGGAAAGGTTGCGAGCACTGAACTTCTTCTCTCTGGAGAAGAGACGCTTGAGAGGGGATAGGATTTTAATTTACAAATACTGTACTGGTGACCCCACAATAGGGAGAAAACTTTTTCCCGGAAGGGTGTTTAACAAGACTCGTGGCCATTCATTAAAATTAGAGGAAAAGAGGTTTAACCTTAAACTACGTAGAATCAGCAAGAGAAAAAGGGTACCATCCAACAGTGTCACAAGAGTTGCCACCATCCCTAGCATACGAGAAAAGAAAAAGACCCCTCAAAGAGTGGTGGGACTTTGAAGGCAACGGAAATAAGAATATGAATAAAAAACGGGTTTTATTATTACAATTGTATAAAATTATACATATTGACAAGAGTTTATCCAAATACAAACATGTAAATCAATTTGACAGTAAAAACAATGTTCTGCTGGTGAATGAACAAACGATGTATTCATATAGTCTTCTACCTGGGCCTACGCGTTTCGGGACTGTTGAAGTCCCTTCATCAGGGGCAAAATGGTAAGCAGACTTTACACTAGTAAAACATGAAATATCATAATTAGGTACAATTGTATTGAACATGTTTACTGCACTTAACATCATTCCAGGAAGGGGGAAAAAAAAAAAAAAAAAAAACTACACACCCAAGCATGAACAGGAGAGGAGACCAACCGTCGGAGACACTCTCAGGGGCAGCTACGCATCAGACGCCAGAAAACCAAATAGGGAAACAGGCGTGTCTCTGGCCCCACCTTCTCCACACTGGTCCCAATGTATCACCACAAAAGGGGGACAACGCTACCTCAAAGGTCCCAGCGACCAGAGGATCAAGAAGAGAGGGGAGGGAGAAGAGGGGATTATCTGAAAATACAAAAAAGAGAGGAGAGGAGGCCTTATGTGCTGAGATGTTAAGAAAAGGGGGCTTATAAGGTAATTGGATGTATATCTGCAGAAGACGCATAATGACATGCGTCGGAGCAGCAATATGACCATATATTTTAAGAAGCATGCAAATTGCACGGTATGCGGATATTCACAAAAAACAGTTCAGAAAATAATCTCAGCATACAAAACTTACCCCAATATTGGTATGTAGAAAATATATCCAGTAGCAAGTAAGAGAAGCAAGTGTACTAAAAGCGCTAACTCAGCTGCAGTTGCAATGGTGAGTAAAGACCTCATCTAGGGAAATCTGAAAAGGAGTGGAGAAAGTGGTGGTTGAGTATAATGCAGGCCAGTGTGTGTAGTCATGGTGTCTCATGGCAGGCACATAGAAGGGCGTATTCGTGTGACGAGAGTAAGATAAAATGAAGGTGATCCTGGAGGCTAGTGCAGGAGAAGCCTTACCTAAGTATGGTGGTTACTGGCCGCCTTGCATCGCCGCCGCCGTGTCAGACAGTGACACCGGCACGGGCGCAAGGGGGTGGGGTATAAGAGGAGAAGGAGGAAGTGGGTGCGGCGATGATTGGCGTGGGATCCCGCCAATCATAACGCCGCTCCTATTAGTCACAGGTGCCAGGGGAATCCTACAGCGTCGACAGACGCTGAAAGGGAGAACCCGTGGCAACGTAGTGTAGGAGGAGGAGAGGGGAGTGGCTGCGGCAATGATTGGCGTGGGATTCGGCCAATCATACCGCAACTCCGATCAACTGTAGATGCCAGGGGAATCCCACAGCGTCAACAGACGCTGAGAAAGGGAAACCATGGCAATAAGCAGACACAACTCAGGATCACATCATTCCCCGCTGCTATCCAAAGGGGGGCTGCCCAGGAAGCAGTACCACTCCAGCAAAAACGCTGGAGCGGAGAGATGCACAGAAACACAGGACATCTCTAATTTCAAAAATGGGGGGGGGGGGGGCCCAAACAAGGGTAACCAGCCACTTCACCGATGCACCTGCATAAATGTGTGCCTGGCAAAACAATACAAATCACCCCTGAAGGGGAGGTGTGTAGTTGGTGTATAGACAAAAAGATATAATGGGGAATGTTCACCAAGGTCGTCACATGGACATCGCAGGGGCAGAGGGACCCTGGGCGGAGACTGCACGGCACCCCCCCACGTGGGGCCGTGGGGGGGGGTCATGCAGAGACCGTCCACTGACGCAGAAAAGGGAACCATGAATAGCGGGCATGGTCTGGCAGAAAAAGAACTGCCAGGCGTACCGCGAGTATGTTCCGGGCACCCATAAGTAGGCCCCCCGAAGGACATAAAGTTCCAGGGGGGCCCACGTGCGCCGGGCGGGACAAGAGGGGGCCAGAGCTGCGGCTGACAGATGTAGCCCAAAAGTGATCGACAGTGTGTCTCAAATCATGGCATGCCTGTGCGTGACAAAGGAAAGAGGGGGGGGGGGAAAGGGAGAGGGGGGGGAAGAAAATAAAAACAAAAACAACATGAAACAAAATTCAAAAGGGAAAACATACATGAGGGCAATAGGGATAGACATGACAGTCTCAGTATTTTATAGATCTTTCTCGCAAACCCCAGAGGAGAAACCTTCTAGAAAGGGTCTAAAACTCAAATGATCGTTGAGACCAGGGGGTGAGGTGGCGGCAAGGTCTGCGATCCAACGAACCTCCCGTTGCAGCAAGGCCTTGTTCCAATCACCACCCCTCGGACTCGGATGCACTCTGTCCAGGATTAGAAAATAGATGTTGGGAAAGGTACCGTGGTGCACATTCGCCACATGTCTCCCCAGTGGGAGTTCAGGATTCGCTTTCCTCATGGCAGAAATATGCCGTGAGGCTCGCAATGAAAATTTTTGTTTAGTCTTACCTACATAGAATTGGAGGCACTGGCAAACTAAAAGATATATCACGCCCTCTGTTTTGCAGTTAGCAAAATGGCGTGGTCTATATGGATGTCCATTGGGGAGGGTCACATGTTGTTGTGTATTCATGAATTTTTTTTTTTTTTTTTTTTTTTTTTTTTTCCCCCTTCCTGGAATGATGTTAAGTGCAGTAAACATGTTCAATACAATTGTACCTAATTATGATATTTCATGTTTTACTAGTGTAAAGTCTGCTTACCATTTTGCCCCTGATGAAGGGACTTCAACAGTCCCGAAACGCGTAGGCCCAGGTAGAAGACTATATGAATACATCGTTTGTTCATTCACCAGCAGAACATTGTTTTTACTGTCAAATTGATTTACATGTTTGTATTTGGATAAACTCTTGTCAATATGTATAATTTTATACAATTGTAATAATAAAACCCGTTTTTTATTCATATTCTTATTTCCGTTGCCTTCAAAGTCCCACCACTCTTTGAGGGGTCTTTTTCTTTTCCCCTAAACTACGTAGAGGGTTCTTTACTGTAAGAGTGGCAAGGATGTGGAATTCCCTTCCACAGGCGGTGGTCTCAGCGGGGGGGCATTGATAGTTTCAAGAAACTATTAGATAAGCACCTGAACGACCGCAACATACAGGGATATACAATGTAATACTGACATATAATCACACACATAGGTTGGACTTGATGGACTTGTGTCTTTTTTCAACCTCACCTACTATGTAAGTATGAGTCTGTATGACCCCTGACTCTCTGTCTGGACAGTGCTGATTGGCCCTGTGCTGATCACATGCACCCTCCCAAGAAAAAAAAAAAAAAAGAAACTCTCTAGCAATACACACCAAACTGAGCATGTGCAGAGTGACTCCATGGCTCTGTACTATAAGGAGATGGATTGGGGACAGTGGAAGAAGGGGAGGATCAGAGAAGACAGGATTAAACAGCCTTTTTACACAATGCGGAGGATTAACCCCTTAGGTTCCACAGTGAGTATAACAAGCGTGCTTTACTGCCTATACAGATCGATTTTACTGTTGTGGGTTTAGTAACACTTCAAAAGTATTTTTTTTTTTGCTATAAATAAAAAAAGAAAAGAACATTGTAGCAATATTTTGAAGGCAGCAGATACAATTGGCCAATAGAAATTCGAGCAAGTACTTTCAAGTTCTGGTTGATATGTATTACGGTAAACTGCTCTGAGGGTGATATCCCAGCACACAGACAGCATAAGGGCTTGCTCACACTAGCAGTTGAGGCACGTTTTTACTGCCCCCCCCCCCCCAACCGCACCCTCTTTAGCTGGCCAGGGGTGTGCCTATGTTGCAGCAGGAATGATATGCCCTGTCGTTCAAGTGAATGGGGCTGCTCTGCAAGCTCTGTGCAATGCATGTGTTTGCGTCACGCTAGTGCAAGGTTCAAGGGGTTAAAGCCCTTGGTGAGGATGTGATACAACATCTCGTCCAATGAAATGTGAAGGAGCACTTAGGATGTACCTATGTGGATTGTCCCCAGCAGAGTCACACAGGATTGTTCCTCTTTAAAGGTCACCTCCTCTTCCACATTTCAAGAAATGTAAAAATGTTGACAAATGATGAAAGTCGTGTTATTTTCTATTATTATTATTATTATTCAGGGGAAGTGATCACAGAACAGAAACAAAGATATTAAGTCCTCTTTGGGGTTGTGGGATTCCCCTCACTTATAGAGCAACGCAAAACACAATATACAATATATCCCATGACCAAAACGGATGGGTATTTAACCACACTCTGACCTCTGACCTCCGGAAGATTTACCCCCCTTCATGACCAGGACATTTTTTTGCTATACGGCACCGCGTTACTTTAACTGACAAATGCGCAGTCTGGCGACATTGTACCCAAATAAAATGTATGTTCTTTTCTCCCCACAAATAGAGCTTTCTTTTGGTGATATTTGATCAACTCTGCTGTTTTTATTTTTTGCGCTATAAACAAAAAAAAGAGCGGCAATTTTGAAAAACAAAAAACAAAATAAAAACAATATTTTTTACTTTCTGCTATAAAAAATACCCCCCAAAAAATGTAAAAAAAAAAAATTTCTTCATAAATTTAGGCCAATATTTATTCTTCTACATTATTTTGGTAAAAAAAAAAAACCCAATAAGCGTATATTGATTGGTTTGTGCAAAAGTTATAGTGTCTACAAACTATGGGATAGATTTATAGAATTTATTTTTTTTTTTTACTAGTAAAAGCGGCGAGCAGCGACTTATAGCGGGGCTGCGATATTGCGGTGGACGTTCTGACACTGTTTGGGGACCAGTGACATCAATACAGTGATCAGTGCTAAAAAAAATGCACTGTCACTGTACTAATGACACTGGCTGGGAAGGGGTTAACATCAAGGGCGATCAAAGGATTAAATGTGTTCCTAACATGTGCTTTCTCACTGTGGGGGAGGTGCTTTTACTAGGGAAGGCATTGATCCATGTCCCTGCTTTGCAGGATTACAGGATCCATGCCTCACCTACTTTAAAAGACTGACAATTAAAAAACAAAACAAAAAAAAACAATATTTTTCACTTTCTGCTTTAGAACCTATTGAATAAAAAAATTAGAAATTCAAATATCTTCATCAATTTAGGCCAAGATGTATTCTGCTAAGTGTATGTTGATTGGTTTGTGCAAAAGTTATCGCGTCTACAAACTATGGGATAGTTTTATGGAATTTTCATTTATTTATTTATTTTTACTTGTAATGGCAGCGATCAGCAACTTAGATCAGCGACGCAGGACTGCGATATTTTGCATCAAAAAAAAAAAAAAAGGACACCTGACTGACACTTGACACATTTTTGGAAACCAGTGACACTAATACGGTGATCAGTGCTAAAAATATGCACTGTCACTGTCATAGGCGTGCACACAGGGTGTGCCTGGGCACACCCTAGTCACCCGTTCACATTAGCCTTCTCACTCTGTGTGCTGGTGGGGAGATGGGAAAGATGTCCCACTGCTTATAAGAGAAGTATGGAAGCATTTCTCTTTCACGCTGAGGCTGGGTTCACACTAATGCGATGCCAGACATCGCACGTGATTCACACCGCATTGCTGTGCACATCATCACATGCGATATCTGTGCGCTGCGAATTTAGCCATACAAACTGTATGGCTGAAATTGCATTTTATTCGCACCAAAATGGTGCAGGACCCTTTTTTTTTGGTCCACACCGGAATCAGATAGAATGGATGTTCACACCTATGCGATCCGATTCCTGTCCAATTTCACAGTTCGCATAGTTCGATTTGAGGGTGTCATTGACTTTACATTGACACCCTCAGTGGTTCGCAGAGAGCATTGTGAACTGCCTATGAGTGAGATGCGAAGTGGGAACATCCACACAGGAATCGCACTGGTTCCGGCATCGCACAAGTGTAAACCAGGACTGAATCTGCAGGAAGGGAGATCATCTGCTGGCGAGTGCCACAAGGAAGACTATATGTGTGTGTGTATATATATATATATATATATATATATATATATATATATATATATATATATATTAGGATGCCGACCATATCCCCAAGTACTTGTACTCGGGCAAAAGCTTCCGATGCTTCACCTGATACCTGGACAGTCAGCAGTGATCGGTGAGTGGGGGAGTTACAAGCTTCTCCCCCCGCGGCTTTCAGCTGCTGTAGTGAAATCTATACAGCGGTGATCGGTGCTTGTAACTCTCCCACACGATCACCGCTGACTGTCACCGCATCCTCCTCCACGCCCCCTCCGTTCTGCGGCTGTCCCCCTTCGTTCTGCAGCTGTCCCCCTCCGTTCTTCCTCCATGCCCTCTCCGTTCTGCGGCTGTCCCCCTCCATTCTGCGGCTGTCCCCCTCTGTTCTGCCTCCATGCCCTCTCCGTTCTGCGACTGTCCCCCTCCAGTTTTCCTCCATGTGCCCCTCCAGTTTTCCTCCGTGTCCCCCTCCATTCTTCCTCCATGCCCTCTCCGTTCTGCGGCTGTCCCCCTCCGTTCTTCCTCCATGCCCTCTCCGTTTTGCGGCTGTCCCCCTCCAGTTTTCCTCCGTGTCCCCCTCCGTTCTTCCTCCATGTCCCCCTCCGTTCTTCCTCCGTGTCCCCCTCCGTTCTTCCTCCGTGTCCCCCTCCATTCTTCCTCCATGTCCCCCTCCATTCTTCCTCCGTGTCCCCCTCCGTTCTTCCTCCGTGTCCCCCTCCGTTCTGCTGTCCCTCTCCATGTCCTCCTCCTTCCTTTTCTGTATGAACAGAGTCAGCTGACTCTGTCCATTCACATAACTGAAACATTGTAATCTCCTGTGATTACGATGTGTCAGTTTATGAATGGAGAGGAGCCGCTGTCTTCTCTCCATTCATTTTCAGTGCAGCTGAGGCTGCAGAGAAAGGGACTGGGGAATCTCTATCCTCGGTCTCTTTCTCTGTCTCAAGGGGGAGATATCAGGGGTATGTTAAGACCCCTGATATCTCACCAAAGCCCCCCAACAGGGCTGATTAAAAAAAAAAAAACAACAAAAAAAAAATTGCAATAAATAATAAAAAAAAAATTATTGTAAAAAATAATAAAAATTTAAATAAACACACATACGCCATCCACCACCCCCCGCCCCCTTAAAAAAAAAAGAAAGCATTGTAATAAAACAAAACAAAAAAATTGTAAAAAAACAACAACAAAAAAAAAAACAACACTGTCACGTGACATTAAAAAAGAAGTATCGGTAATCGGTATCGACGAGTACTTGAAAAAAGTATCGGTACTTGTACTCGATCTTAAAAAAGTGGTATCGGGACAACCCTAATTATATATTTATATATATATACACACACACACACACATACACAGTATATAGATATACATACACACACATGCATGAGTGTTTGAGCTTTGGTTTGCACACCCTAAAGCAGCAGGTGGTGCACACCTATGGTCATTGTACTAATGACACTGGCTGGGAAGGGGTCACCTGCAGGGGCAATGAAATTGTTCAATGTGTGCCTAAAATGGGTTTTCTAATTGTGGGGGAGGTGCTTTTACTAGTGGGAGGCGTGGATCGGTGTCCCTGCGTTACAACAACACAGGATCCGTGACTTCTGTACTAACAGAACAGCAATCTGCCTTGTTTACATGGCCGTTCTGCCCGTGTACAGAATTATCAGTGGGCGCAGGCAGACATCGGGGTCTGTGGGGATCTGCTGGCGCACACTCGCGCCCGATACCCAGAACTGCAGGATCACACATATATACATGATGCTGCGCAGCACGGCTGCCCTGTAGCAGTAAATGTGCTATGGGGTGGTTGTGAACTCCACCAAAGATCAAAATAAACAAATTAAATAAATGTTGCTTGAATGACCGTTCACACCAGCCTGCGCATGATATGCTGAATAATTTGCCCTGGCATGCATTGTGTAAGGGCGGTGTGATGTGCCATTACAAATTATTTTTTTTTTGTTTGTTTTGATTTGGGCAGCGGGGGGGGTTTTGTGCTAGGAGGGGGGATTTGGGGAGATTTGTGCTAGGAGGGGGGATTTGTGCTAGAAGGGGGATGGTGGGGAGGATTTGTACTAGAAGGGGGATGGTGGGGAGGATTTGTGCTAGAAGGGGTATGGTGGGGAGGATTTGTGCTATTGCTGCTGGCTGATGAAGAGTCTAGTGATGATGGCAGTGGGGAATTCTGATGTTACTGCCAGGAGTCTATTGTTGTTAGGTGAATCTATTGTTGTTGGCGGGGGCCCTATTGTTACTCGCTGCAGGGGATCTATTTTACTGCTTTTCTTGTTATCATTACCAAATTCTATACAAATTACTTAGCACCACAAAATGATACGTAGTTCTGTATTCTCTAAAAGCGCAGTACTGGGAGGTGGGTAGGGGGTGGAACCAAGAAATGTGCTTGGAGGTGGAACCAAGGAATGGTGCTCGAAGGTGGGTAGGGGGTGGAACCAAGGAGTGGTGTTCAGAGGTGGGTAGGGGATGGAACCAAGGAATGGTGCTCGGAGGTGGAACCAAGGAATGGTGCTCGGAGGTGGATAAGGAATGGAACCGAGGAATGGCACTCAGAGGTGGGTAGGGAATGGAACCAAGGAATGGTGATCGGAGGTGGGTAGCGGATGGAACCAAGGAATAGTGATCGGAAATGGGTAGGGGATGGAACCAAGGAATGGTGCTCGGAGGTGGGTAGGGGATGGAACCAAGGAATGGTGCTCAGAGATGGGTAGGGGATGGAACCAAGGAATGGTGCTCGGAGGTGGGTAGGGGATGGAACCAAGGAATGGTGCTCGGAGGAGGGTAGGGGATGGAACCAAGGAATGGTGCTCGGAGGTGGGTAGGGGATGGAACCAAGGAATGGTGCTCGGAGGTGAGTAGGGGATAGAACCAAAGAATGGTGCTCAGAGGTGGGTAGGGGATGGAACCAAGGAATGGTGCTCAGAGGTGGGTAGGGGATGGAACCAAGGAATGGTGCTCAGAGGTGGGTAGGGGATGGAACCAAGGAATGGTGCTCGGAGGTGGGTAGGTGATGGAACCAAGGAATGGTGCTCAGAGATGGGTAGGGGATGGAATCAAGGAATGGTGCTCAGAGATGGGTAGGGGATGGAACCAAGGAATGGTGCTCGGAGGTGGGTAGGTGATGGAACCAAGGAATGGTGCTCGGAGGTGGGTAGCGGATGGAACCAAGGAATGGTGCTGGGAGGTGGGTAGGGGATTTAACCAAGAAATGGTGCTCAGAGATGGGTAGGGGATGGAACCAAGGAATGGTGCTTGGAGGTGGGTAGGGGATGGAACCAAGGAATGGTGCTCAGAGATGGGTAGGGGATGGGACCAAGGAATGGTGCTCGGAGGTGGGTAGGGGATGGAACCAAGGAATGGTGATCGGAGATGGGGAGGGGATGGAACCAAGAAATGGTGCTCAGAGGTGGGTAGGGGATAGAAGCAAGGAAATGTGCTTGGAGGTGGGTAGGTGATGGAACCAAGGAATGGTGCTCGGAGATGGGTAGGGGATGGAACCAAGGAATGGTGCTCAGAGGTGGGTAGGGGATGGAACCAAGGAATGATGCTAGGAGGTGGGTAGGGGATGGAACCAAGGAATGGTGCTCAGAGATGGGTAGGGGATGGAACCAAGGAATGGTGCTCGGAGGTGGGTAGGGGCGGAGAAAAGTGGTGACTCGGAAAGGGGGAGTTCCTGCATCTATTCTCTGAGAAAAAAGCCCAGCTGATAACAATATGCTAATATTTGCAAGTCCATTGCCTGGCCACAGGTTAACGTTAGGCCTGGTGCTGTCCTATAGTATACCTGTCTATCGGATGGCCTCAGATAGTTACCTACCGCTTCATGGGGGCTGGTTAAATACTTCACGCACTGGCATAGTATTTTAGCCGACTTCATAATGGCGCTGAACACTGTGCTCTTCTTTAGCCATGTCTTGGTTATCAGTTTCTGGAAGTGTGGCTGGAAGAACATTAAAGAAATATTAACAATTAGTAATATTAGAAATGTCATTGACTGATATTAAATTGGTCTTAAAGTGGAAGTAAATTCTCTTTGATGATTTATACCTACAGGTAAGCCCATATTAACCACCGCGCCGGAAGATTTATTTCCCCCCCTCCCCTTTCATGTCCAGGCCATTTTTTGCGATACAGTACTGCATTATTTTTAACTGACAATTGCACGCTTGTGCGACGCTGTACCCAAATAAAATGTATGTCTTTTTTTCCCCACAAATAGAGTTTTCTTTTGGTGGTATTTGATCACCTCTGCGGTTTTTATTTTTTGCACCATAAACAAAAAAAAAAAAGGCCAACAAATCTGAAAAAAAAATATATATATATTTTTTACTTTCTGCTATAAAACATATCTAATTAAAAAAAAAATCTAATTTCTTCATAAATTTAGGCCAATATGTATTCTGCTACATATTTTTGGTAAAAAAAAAAATCCCAATATCTTTTATATTATTCAACACTCAGGTTCTTATTCAAAACTCAGGTTCATTGTCTACTGTTCGGATTTTATTTCTTCAGGGACCTGACTGCCTGACCAACGAGTGGGAAGCCACCTATTGGTCCTGAGAGTTATTGGGCTGTTTGACTTTGTCTTTCTTTTTCTTGTATGCACCCAGTTCCTTTATACATTGGATCAAAGTGGGCTTTCTATAATGTATTACACTCTTGTAGTAATGTTGGAAAAATTACCAATAAAAACGATTGAAACGGAAAAAAATTCCAAAAAGCGTATATTGATTGGTTAGCGCAAAAGTTATAGCGTCTACAAACTATGGGATATTTTTTTTTTTTACATTTTCTTGTTTTCTACTAGTAATGGCGGCGATATGCGACTTATAGTGGGACTGCGATATTGTGGCGGACATTCGAACACTGATAATTTTGACACTTTTTGGGGGCCAGTGACACGAATACAGTGAACGGTGCTACAAAAATATGCACTGTCACTGTACTAATGACACTAGCTGGGAAGGGGTGTCCATCAATGCAGCCTACCCGTGTCCATCAATGCAGCCTACCTGTACCCAACAATGCAGCCTACCTAGGCCCAACAATGCAGCCTACCCGTGTCCATCAATGGAGCCTACCTGTACCCAACAATGCAGCCTACCTAGGCCCAACAATGCAGCCTACCTTGGCCCAACAATGCAGCCTACCTTGGCCCAACAATGCAGCCTACCTAGGCCCAACAATGCAGCCTACCTAGGCCCATCAATGCAGCCTACCTAGGCCCAACAATGCAGCCTACCTAGGCCCAACAATGTAGCCTACCTGTGCCCAACAATGCAGCCTACCTAGGCCCAACAATGCAGCCTACCTTGGCCCAACAATGCAGCCTACCTAGGCCCAACAATGCAGCCTACCTAGGCCCAACAATGCAGCCTACCTAGGCCCAACAATGTAGCCTACCTGTGCCCAACAATGCAGCCTACCTAGGCCCAACAATGCAGCCCACCTAGGCCCAACAATGCAGCCTACCTGTGCCCAACAATGCAGCCTACCTGTGCCCAACAATGCAGCCTACCTGTGCCCAACAATGCAGCCTACCTAGGCCCAACAATGCAGCCTACTTGTGTCCAACAACGCAGACTACCTTGTGCAGGGGAAGAGAGGAGAGGAAGAGTATTGCCAGCTGGATCATCAGAGTGCAGAGGAACATCACTGTAACAGCTTTCATTTGAATTGCTGAGTGTTCCCACCCCTCGCTGTCACATACAGCCCCGCCTCCTGGCCCGGGTACTTTGATACACATCACGCATCCTGTTATTGGACGGGTGATCTGTCTATCAAAGTACCCGGGCCAGGAGGCAGGGCTGTATGTGACAGCGAGTGCGGGGAACACTTGGCAGTTCTAATGAAAGCTGTTACAGTGATGTTCCTCGGCGCTCATATGATCCGGCCGCCTGCTCTCCTCTCTCTTCCCCGGGGTGATCGCTGGAAGAACGGCTCCTATTCAACCCTGCCTGCCAGCGGTGTTCACCCCCCCCCCCCCCTCGGCTCCGAGGCAGCCCACGCTCGCCCGCGCCCTCATTTTCCACTCGCAAAATGTGAGTAGGCGGGTGGAAAATTAGAGGGCTGGGTTATATGGTATCCAATGACATAGTTCACACCAGTGCTTGCAGTTCCAGGGCTTTCGAGTTCCACAAAAAAAAAAGTAGAACATACTGCATTTTTCCTACACTGGACTGTACTGGAACGGGGTAAAACGCATCAAAAATGCACCAATATGCACTGGAACGCATCAAGAATGCACCAGACCCCAGTACAGTGTATTGTGGAAGTTTTATTAAGTTGTATTCAACATGTATTGTCGTAGTGTCTCCCAGTGTTAGTTCTGCTGCAGCCCAGTCTAAAGAGCGGACCGGGGCAGACTGGCGCCAGTTGAGACCCATTTGGTAGTGAAAAGCTTCCTAAGGTTTGCAGAGAAGTGTTTGCAGAGTGGGGATATGTCTGCCAGTGAAGGGCCCCTGTGCAATGCACAGACGATCATCTGGGAAGGATGTGTTCACTCTGCACATTATCGGTTATGGGGGGGGGTGTACGCTCTTGTCTCTCTGTGTGTCTGATCAGCACATGGCGTGTCCCTGCAGATAATCTCCCATCCTCAGGAATGGTAGATAATCCGGGTATGCGTTGTTCTCTGAACAATGCAGAATAAAGATTCACGCCAACGGTAAAAACGGGAGTCTTTGAGTGCGTTTTGGTCGGGGACAGCGTTCGTGATTTCTACAGACCAGCCATGTGGCTTTCTTTGTCTAGCGGGAAAGCACGGCTTATAGGACAGGGGGTGGGAAATCATACACACCGCCCCTGCACAGACACGCCCATACGCTCCCCTAGTCATTGTTCATTGGTTGAGATTGGTATAACTCCTCCTGTATGAAGGAATGCCTGAGTTTGGTTGGCTGATTGTGAAGCCATCAAGCTCTATTGTCATCGCTATTATAAATAAACAAAAACACAGGCTTTTGAGACAAGCCTGCCTGTGGAGCTAAGGATGTGAGGACGGTGGTTATGTCTGTTTTATTTGGGAAGATACGGGCGTATACAGATGCATTATACCAAAAGGACGAAAGGGCGCTTATTAGCGCAGGAGACATGGATTACGCGTAACGTATAGAGAAATCTCCACGTCAAGTGAGAAAAAAAAAAATACAGGAAAAAAGAAGAAGAAAAAAAAAAAGCATCTGGAAACGCATCAAAATGCACTGGAACGCACCAAAAGCGCTTTAAAAATGCGAATGCACAAATGGCTCTGGAATGGATCTGGAGTGCGTTTTTGTGGTGTCAACCAGCCCTTAGTGTATATTTTCATGAAAATATGGGTTTAATAAATAGCTGCGTAGTACACTGTGCATAGCTCCCAACTGTCCCCGATTTCGAGGGACTGTCCCTGATTTGGAGCAATGTCCCTCTGTCCCTCTCACCCCCTCATTTGTCCCTCATTTTGGTCTGATCCATATAGTTGCATATAAAATGCACTTTTTATCTGTCAAAAAGTGTTTCCCAGTGCTAAACCTTTCATCTAAATTCAAAATTGCTGCATTTGTAAATGTTAAAAGCCAATATAAAGGAATAGTAGTGGTAAAAAAAAAAAAAGCACTTGTAGATTTTTTTAACATTTTTGGGTTATTTCCCCTTTAAGGGGTGTGGCAGGGGGCGTGTCCTATGCCTACATAGGTGTCCCTCATTCCCATCTCAAAATGTTGGGAGGTATGCACTGTGAGATAAAAATGATACAATTGCCACCACCATTTTATTCTTCATGGGTCTCTGCTTTCAGAAAAATATTTGGGGATTTTAATCTTCAGGTCTAACTTACCTTTTGCCACATAAGCAAAAAAAAAAAAAAAGGTAAAAATGGCACTTGCAGCAAAAAAGGCTTAAAGGGCTACAACATGGGGAAATGTTCATGTATTGCGGAGATGTGCTGCATAGGTGTTACTCTGACCCTGACACACAAGCAAAAAATCTTTCCTAATGACCCCCCCAATCCATTTTGATGATTTTTGCTAAAACCTCTGAGAAACAAATTCTTAGAATTTTCGCTTATCCCTATTTTCCATCACTATAACCGGTGCATAAGGGGCCCTCACCCCTGAGTGTGCAGAAAAAAATAAAGGGGCACACAACACAAACACAACATAAATATCCATCTACAAAAAAATAAAAAATAAAAAACAAAAAACAAAACAAAATATCCATCTACGGTATATCTAGAAAGTCTGCATTGCTAGCAATATTGTCAAGTTTATTTTATAATTCTCTAGTAAAAACAACATGTATCCAAAGAGCACATAAATATCCAGTTATCACATTAGTGCATAATTAAAGTAATTTAATTCTAATAAGCAACCCATCAATAAACAAATGAGCTAATTGGATACAATGTAATCTAATTACTACATAGATAATTACGCTTTTACAGTATATGACTGAACAGATAATTACTCTTTCATATTATTATATAGAAAATGAGTCTTTCATATGGTATTTTTATTATAACCTTTTAGGCATAGGTGACCCGGGTCATTCTAGCAAAGGACTCATGTCTTGCCCTTTATTAGCTGGTCCATTTGGCTAATGATTTTACTGTTAGATTGGTTGTTCTGGGGATAGGTTTATTTTAACCACTTCCTGACAATCATATGCACATATGCCATCTCATGCAGAAGAAGTGGGTCTTCTTCTGTGTTACTGTATGTATATATACTGTATACACTATATTACCAAAAGTATTGGGACGCCTGCCTTTTACACACACATGAACTTTAATGGCATCCCAGTCTTAATCCGTAGGGTTCAATATTGAGTTGGCCCACCCTTTGCAGCTATAACGGCTTCAACTCTTCTGGGAAGGCCGTCCACAAGGTTTAGGAGTGTGTCTATGGGAATGTTTGACCATTCTTCCAGAAAGCGCATTTGTGAGGTCAGGCACTGATGTTGGACGAGAAGGCCTGGCTCGCAGTCTCCGCTCTAATTCATCCCAAAGGTGTTCTATCAGGTTGAGGTCAGGACTCACAGGCCAGTCAAGTTCCTCCACCCGAAACTCGCTCATCCATGTCTTTATGGACCTTGCTTTGTGCACTGGTGAGCAGTCATGTTGGAACAGGAAGGGGCCATCCCCAAACTGTTCCCACAAAGTTGGGAGCATGAAATTGTCCAAAATGTCTTGGTATGCTGATGGCTTAAGTGTTCCCTTCACTGGAACTAAGAGGCCAAACCCAACCCCTGAAAAACGACCCCCACACCATAATCCCCCCTCCACCAAATGATTTCGACCAGTGCACAAAGCAAGGTCCATAAAGACATGGATGAGCGAGTTTGGGGTGGAGGAACTTGACTGGCCTGCACAGAGTCCTGACCTCAACCTGATAGAACACCTCTGGGATGAATTAGAGCGAAGGCTGCGAGCCAGGTCTTCTCTGGTGCAGGGGAGCGGCCGTGTCTGATGCTTTTTGGGACTCCCTTCTGAGAACAGCGGAGGGTGGCAGCAAGCAGACCGTCAGTTCTGGACCTGCAGCCTCGGCAGTATCTGAATGAGCTGCGGGCCGGATAGAACATATCTCATCCACGACACTACTTGCATACCTCACAACTTTTTGAGATGGGAATGAGGGACACCTATCAGCAAAAGTATGCAGGCATAGGACACACACCCTGCCACGCCCCCTTAAAGGGGACTTGTACAAAAAAAACAAGATTGGTTAAACCCACAAGGGCTTTTTTTTTTATCACTACTATTCCTTTATATTGGCTTTTGGAATTTACAAATCCAGCAATTTAGAAATCAGATGAAAGGTTTAGCTCTGGAAAACACTTTTTGATAGATAAAAAGTGCATTTTATATAAAACTATATGGATCAGACCAAAATGAGGGACAAATGAGAAGAAATGAGGGACATTGCTCCAAATCAGGGACAGTTGAGATGTACTTGCATGGAGTTTGCATGTTCTCCCTGTGCCTGTGTGGGTTTCCTCCAGGTACTCCGGTTTCCTCCCACACCCCAAAGACATGCTGGTAGGTTAATTGGATGGCTCCTGTCTAAAATTGTCCCTAGTATGTATGAATGTGAGTTAGGGACCTTGGATTGTAAGCTCCTTGAGGGCAGGGATTGATGTGAATGTACAGTACAATAATTATTTATATATGTAAAGCGCTGTGTAAATTGACAGCGCTATATAAGTACCTGTAACAATTAAAATAATAATACAAGCGGCCCGGATGTAGCCCATGGACAGGGGTTTGGGGACCCCTAATATAGAGGGATATTTTTGTGGCTTGTCCCTATTTTCCATCATTTCCTGTCCCTATTGCTAATTTTTGGCGGAACAATTTACTTTTTAAACGGTTGCAATGAAGTCCCTTATGAATAAATCCGTCTCACCTTCGTGTCCTTTGTAAAGAGGTGGAATATGTGCTGCTTGAGAGTCTCTATTGCAGTGTTTATATTGGTTTCCGCCACCTGGCACTCGTCAGCGTCTGACTGCGTTGTGTTGTGTCTAAAAAAAGAAAAGTTCATTGTTAAGTTAGAACAACTTTCGGTAAACTGAGCTGCTGGAAAGAACCTCGCAGGCCATGTGAGGGGACCCGGAGCGCTTCAAGACTCTCCCGCTAACTTTTTGTTTTGCTGCCCAGAGCAACCAAATTCCATCAGAGGTTCTAATCTAAAAGGAAGCAAAGCAAGAATTTTTTTTTCTTTCCCAAGGAAAGGTAATATCTTTGCCTTTAAAGTAAGGTCTGGAAATAGGAAAGGGAGTTCAGGTTGGACTTTGACCCTCAACTGTCCTTCATTTCGAGGGACTGTCCCTGGTTTGGAGCAAAGTCCCTCTGTCCCTCATTGCTCCTCATTTGTACCTCATTTTGGTCTGATCTATATAGTTGTATATAAAATGCACTTTTTAACTTTCAAAAAGTGTTTCCCAGTTCTGAACCTTTCATCTGATTTTCTAAATTGCTGCATTTGTAAATTTTAAAAGCCAATATAAATTAATAGTAATGGTAAAAAAAAAATCCCTTGTGGATTTATTTACCGTATATACTCGAGTATAAGCCAACCCGAATATAAGCCGAGGCACCTATTTTGACCACAAAAAACTGGGAAAACTTATTGACTCGAGTATAAGCCTAGGGTGAGAGAAATGCGCAGCTACTGTAAGTGGAAAAGAGGGTCAACAATGCCCATTTGCAGCCTCACTGTGCCCATTTTCAGCCATAGGTCCCCCAAATTTCAAACTCGGTAGTTAAGGGTTCCTAGATGCCCCCTAGCTGCAGCCAAAATTTGTGGTCTCTGGACCCAAAGGGACCCGAAATGACATTGCTGCAGATGGCCATAGTTGACCGACTTTGGGGCTCCGTATCTCAGGGCCACTTAGTGCTAGGCACCCCAAATTTGATGTGCAAACCCAGTAGAACTAACACCACAACATATCCAAGCTGGGGTTCCTAGCACCAAGTGGCCCCAAGATACAGGGCCCCAAAAATTGGTTCAGAAAATGTCAGGCACAGGGAGAACATGCAAACTCCAGGCAGATGGTGGCGTGGTCGGGATTCGAACCAGCAACCCGTTTTGCTGCTAGGTGAAGGTGCTAACCACTGTGCTGCCCATTTGAAAGAATTCTCTATTCTCGCCTAAATTCTGTTGCCATCTGGAGTGACGTCTTGCCGTCTATCCACGCCTTTCTATTTCCAGTAGCGAATCAGGGGGCCGCTCCCCTGGAGTCTCTGTCTGTTTTAGAAAGCTCTGTGGAAACAGGGGGCTCGGCTGTGCTGCACCGACACACACTGGACGGCACGGGAGTCGGGTGTGAGAGCGGCGGGCTGTGAGATGTCATACAGCGGGACCGAGGCTCTGCTACAGCTGGAGGGAGGGGTGAGCGGAGGGCGTGTCCTAAGCGGGGCTGTGTGGCTGTGAGGTGTTAGTTACATGTATTGTAAAGGAAAATAATAATTCCACTGCGGGCTTACACACAGTGGGCGGCCCCTCAGCCTCATCTCCAGTGACAGCTCGGATCCCTACTGTTTTCCGGGACACTGTATTGTTCCAGAATGAAGGTGCCCTGTACCCGGGACAGACCTGCAAAATGCGAGACTGTCCGGGACAGACCTGCAAAATGCGGGACTGTCCGGGACAGACCTGCAAAATGCAAGACTGTCTGGAACAGACCTGCAAAATGCGGGACTGTCCGGAACAGACCTGCAAAATGCGGGACTGTCTGGGACAGACCTGCAAAATGCAAGACTGTCCAGAACAGACCTGCAAAATGCGGGACTGTCCGGAACAGACCTGCAAAATGCGGGACTGTCTGGGACAGACCTGCAAAATGCAAGACTGTCCGGAACAGACCTGCAAAATGCGGGGCTGTACGGGACAGACCCGCAAAATGCAGGACTGTCCCGGACAATCCAGGACACGTGGTCACCCTAGTCCTGTCTCTATGATGCCCAAACAAGAAATGTAGGCACCATTGTCGCCAAGACAGGAATGTGTGGACAGTAACAAAAACACTGTCAGAAGTTCTAATCCTTTCCCAAGGTATTAAAATGTGTTTTTATATTTGTGTTTTTTTTTTTTTTATTTCCTATCACTTTCTGTCCTGGCAGGAAGCGGGGTAATAAAAAATTATGGTTGAGCCTCCAACCCTTCCCTATGCTATCAAAAATAACAAAAGTTTGGGTTTTAAAGATAACCTTGGAGTACAAAAGTCTGTCACCTAGCTTCATATTTGCACAGGCAGCATGGCCATCATCCTCCTCAATATGGCTTTGCTGCCTAGTGATACCCTGGCCTCCAACAAGCATGCAGTGAAGTCTTTAAAGTCTAATATCTCACCCTGCATGAATATGTCAGGTCATTGTCTCACTAGGTAGCAAAACCGGGGTCAGAATAAATGTCCCTTTTAAAAAAAGGTTAGTAATAGCCCCTCCATGGGTCTGTCTTCACTCTAACAATGGTATGACGAGGTGTACTTGGATTTGGTGGTCCCGGGGAGGATATGTTGCAATTGCTACAAACAGCTGTTAAGCTCTGAAGTCCCCCAGGTTTGCATTTTAACATAGTTCAGCAGAACAATATAAGCAGGAAACCACGCTATGGATTACTTGAGGATGGAAAGGAAATTTAATCATAATACATCTATCAGCAGAAATCTCAGGAGGCACTAAAACATGAGCTAATGCAGCATAGAGACGTAATAATAGCGATAGAAGGCCCCATTAGGAGAGCCCATAATGGGGGCCTTATTAGAAGGCTGTTGAAACTATTTAAAGTGGAAGTTCAGCCAAATACGAACTACTCGCTCATCCATGTCTTTATGGACCTTGCTTTGTGCACTGGTCCAAATCATTTGGTGGAGGGGGGATTATGGTGTGGGGGTCGTTTCTCAGGGGTTGGGCTTGGCCCCTTAATTCCAGTGAAGAGAACTCTTAAGAACGTCAGCATACCAAGACATTTTGGACAATTTCATTCTCCCAACTTTGTGGGAACAGTTTGGGGACGGCCCCTTCTTGTTCCAACATGACTGCCCACCAGTGCACAAAGCAAGGTCCATAAAGAGATGGATGAGCGAGTTTGGGGTGGAGGAACTTGACTGGCCTGCACCTCAACCCTGATAGAACACCTTTGAGATGAATTAGAGCGGAGACTGTGAGCCAGGCCTTCTCCTCCAACATCAGTGCCTGACCTCACAAATGCTCTTCTGGAAGAATGGTCAAACATTCCCATAGACACACTCCTAAACCTTGTGGACGGCCTTCCCAGAAGAGTTGAAGCTGTTATAGCTGCAAAGGGTGGGCCAACTCAATATTGAACCCTCCAGACGCATGCCGCGTACACACGGTTGGATTTTCCGACAGGAAGTGTTCGATCGGAGCCCGTTGTCGGAAATTCCGACCGTGTGTAGGCTCCATCTGACATTTTCCGTCGGAATTTCCGACAAACAAAATTTGAGATCTGGATCTCAAATTTTCCGACAACAAAATCCGTTGTCGGAAATTCCGATCGTGTGTAGACAATTCTGACACACAAAGTTCCACGCACGCTCGGAATCAAGCAGAAGAGCCGCACTGGCTATTGAACTTCCTTTTTCTCGGCTCGTCATACGTCACCGCGTTCTTGACGTTCGCAATTTCCGACAAGATTTGTGTGACCGTGTGTATGCAAGACAAGTTCGAGCCAACATCCGTCGGGAAAAAAAAAACATGGATTTTGTTGTCGGAATGTGCGATCGTGTGTACGCGGCTGGGATGCGGGGGATGGCCTGTCCATTAAGGGCACACAGGTGCCGCCTCCCCTTTCCATCGCCGCTGCCACCACCCCCTAATTATGCATCCAGGCCCCTTCTGTCGTATGAATTACAGTGGCAGTTTTTTTTTTTTTTTGAAGCACCTGATTTAAGCCAGAGGCTCTAATAGGCTTCAAAATAGGGTGGGCTCCAGATGCAGCGCATTGCGCTTGGAGCCCACCCTGGTGAATCACCCACCAATCATGAAGCGCGAGTGTGAGACGCGTTTCCCCGATCGGCCAAAAGGAGAAGCGTTCTGATTGGCCGCTGAGGAGGAGGGAGGAGACAGAAGCCAGCGAGCAGGGGAAGGAGATGCCCGCTCGTGATGCCCGAGGAGGAGAGCCTGGGAAGCTGCCCGTGGTTAAGTTAAGTGCACCGGCCGACTGACCGACCCAACCGGGGGGGCGGGGTGGTTTTGGGTGCCCCGTTCCCCCCCCCAGAAAAAATTACCAACAGCTGCCACTGCTGGGATGCCATTAAATTTCATGTGTGTAAAGGCAGGCGTCCCAATACTTTTGACAATATAATGTATATTGAGATCAATGACAGCAGGAAGGTTGGCTCTTCAAAATTTTGCTATGAGGTCCCATGATTTTTAGTTATACCTTTCATGCAGCCAAGTTATTTGTAGTGTTTTCGATACAACAAAGAAGGATTAAGAATCTCCGTTTTTTTATTACCACCTGTTTGAGAAATTTCTGCTCATGTTTTTAGTACGGAAAGGAAATAATGATAAATCTCTCTAGCGGGGATACAGATAAAAATAATAATATTAGAAAAAAAAAAGATCTTAGTAGAGTAGAGAAGGACCAGAACCTCTGAGAATGTGTTCATTGCTATCCTGGTGACAATCACTCTCTTGTTTTGTGTTTGGGCATCACAGAGACAGGAAGTGAGGAAAAATCTCCCCAAAGGAAACTAAAATCTAAGGGAAATTTTCACTCCATTCTACCCAAAACAAAAAAAAAACTATAGATAGGCTTCAATGGACTTGTAATCTCAGACAGAAGCCAAAAGAGGGCGCTCAATCACTTGCAGCGATGGCCAATCACACACCAAATGTTGAGTGGGAAAGGACATACAGAGCCAAAATTGCCAACTACGCACTTCATCATTTGTCAGTCTTTGTGTTACGCCTCTCTGATTTGAACATTGCATGCCGTTAGTGGCGGCTGGTCCTCAAAATTTTTGGGGGGGTGAAATCAAACCGAAAAATTCTGAGCCCTCCCCCCATCAATTGCAGCCTCACTGTGCCCATCAAATGTAGCCACTTGTGCCCATCAAACGCAGCCACTTGTGCCCATCAAATGCAGCCATTGTGCCCATCAAACGCAGCCACTTGTGCCCATCAAATGCAGCCACTGCACCCATCAAATGCAGCCACTGCACCCATCAAATGCAGCCACTACACCCATCAAATGCAGCCACTGCACCCATCAAATGCAGCCACTGCACCCATCAAATGCAGCCACTGCACCCATCAAATGCAGCCACTTGTGCCCATCAAATGCAGCCACTTGTGCCCATCAAATGCAGCCATTGTGCCCATCAAATGCAGCCATTGTGCCCATCAAATGCAGCCACTGCACCCATCAAATGCAGCCACTTGTGTCCATCAAATGCAGCCACTTTTTCCCTTCAAATGCAGCCACTTGTGCCCAGTATATGCAGCCACTGTGCCCACCCCCCCCCCCCCCACTCGCGGGGCTCGTGGCTCTGGCAGCACCCCCAACCCCCACGCACGGCTCTGACAGACCCCCTGGCACTTACCAACAGGCAGCAGCTCCTCTCGGTGCACCAGAGTGCTCCAGCGTGTGTCTCCTCCGCTCTTCTTCCTAAGTGCCAGGCATCCACAAGCTGGCAGGCAGGGAGGGGAGGGGAGAGGAGGACCACAGGAGCAGAGAGGAGACAGATAGCAGGCTACGGATGACCGAGGCAGGTAAACTGACCACGGTGTCAGGGCTCAGCAGCCATGATACACCGTGGTCAGTTTAAATAGGGAAGGGCAGAACCAGGCAGGATCAGCCAGGTTTTTTAGGCGTTAAAGGGGGCCAAATGACACAGGACAAGCACTGTGTCATATAACATGCTTTAACCTCCCTGGCGGCATTCCCGAGTATGGCTTGGGGGTTAAATTTCAGTACCATTGGCACTAACCCCGAGCAACACTCGGGATTGCAGAATCCTGGTACAGCATACTTACATTGTCACCAGGATCCTGCGATGCCCCCCCCCCCCCCCCCCCTCTGTGTCCTCCGCCCGATGCTCTATGTTCCAGGCTCCGTTCCCTGGAAGCGTAGCTACGCATGGGGGCGGAACCCGGCGGCAAATTCAAAAAGTACAAAAAAACATAACACATACAGTACACTGTAATCTGTAAGATTACATTACCGTATCAAATCATTTCACCTCCCTTTTGTCACCAGTGCTCTTTCTAGTGCCCTGCATGCACTTTTAGATTATATATACTCTGGGCTTTTTTTCTCGGAGAATAGGTGCAGGAACTCCCCCCGTCTGAGTCCCCCCTTGTCTCTGCCCCCTACCCACCTCTGACCACCATCCCTTGATTTCACCCCCTACCCACCTACCGGTACTGCTACTTTTAGAGAATACAGAACCAAGTATCGTTTTGTGGTGCTAAATCATTTGTATGGAACACAAATGTTGATAAAAAGAAAAGCACTAAAATAGATCCCCTGCAGCCAGGAACAATAGAATCCCAGCAATAGACCCCACACAACAATAGATTCCCCCAGCAGCAATGGACTCCACCCCAACAACAATAGATTCCCTGCAGCAACAGTGAACCACCCACAACAAAATATCACACCCAGTAACAAAATATCCACCCAAGCAACATTAGACCCCCCCCCCCAGCAGCAACAACAGATCTCCCAGCAGCCAGCATCAATAGATCCTCCAGCAGCCAGTAAAAATTGATCTCTCCCTCAACAGTAGATCCCTTCCAGCAACATAAGACCCCCCCCCCAGCAACAATAGATTCCCCATCAGCAACAATAGACCCTCAAACAAAATCAGATCCCCACCAGTGACAATAGATCCCCCAGCAGCCAACATCAATAGACCCTCCAGCACACCCCACACCCCATGCTATTACATACATTCAGTGCTGGAGGTGCCGGAACTGCCCCCCCCCCCCCCCACGTTCCCGCTGAAAAAAAGCCATATATATACCCATAGGCGTGCGCAGCCTATTGCATTAGGGTGTGCACCCGAAAGCTCAAGCACACATACATATATATATATATTGTCAAAGTATTGGGACACCTGCCTTTACGCGCACATGAACTTTAATGCCGTCTTAGTCCATAGGGTTCAATATTGAGTTGGCTCCACCCTTTGCAGCTATAAAAGCTTCAACTCTTCTAGGAAGGCTGTCCACAAGGTTTAGGAGTGTGTCTATGGGAATGTTTGACCATTCTTCCAGAAGAGCATTTGTGAGGTCAGGCGCTGATGTTGGACAAGAAGGCCTGGCTCGCAGTCTCCACTCTAATTCATCCCAAAGGTGTTCTATCGGGTTGAGGTCAGGACTCTTTGCAGGTCAGTCAAGTTCCTCCACCCCAAACTCGCTCATCCATGTCTTTATGGACCTTGCTTTGTGCACTGGTCCAAATCATTTGGTGGAGGGGGGATTATGGTGGGGGGGTTGTTTTTCAGGGGTTGGGCTCGGCCCCTTAGTTCCAGTGAAGGAAACTCTTAAGGCGTCAGCATACCAAGACATTTTGGACAATTTCATGCTCCCAACTTTGTGGGAACAGTTTGGGGATGGCACCTTCCTGTTCCAACATGACTGCTCCCCAGTGCACAAAGCAAGACCCATAAAGACATGGACTTAGCAGGGGTGGTGGGAAATTAACTTTAAGTGCAATAATTCATATTATAACTGTAACTAAAACATATACAATTAAGTGTAACACTCTAAAAAATAAAAAATCCAAAGTGCTATAATGGTGTGAACCTCCCAACTAAAAAGTTGTTGCACTCGAAGGTAATTTGTATTGCAATTATCTGTAGAGGGGTTTCCACCATCCCTGCTAAGGCAGCACTGATGGGCACTGATAGGCAGCACTGATGGGCACTAATAGGCTGCACTGATTGGCAGCGTTGATGGGCACTAATTGGTAGCACTGATGTGCACTGATAGGTGGCACTGATAGGCAGCACTGATTGGCACTAATGGGCACTGATTGGCACTGATAGGTGGCACTGATGGGCACTTATATGCATCACTGATGGTCTCTTATTGGTAGCACTTATGGGCACTGATAGGCTCTGATTCGCAGCACTGATTGGCAGCACTGATGGACACTGATTGGCACTGATAGGCAGCACTGATTGGAAACACTGATGGGCACTGATAGGTTGCACTGATAGGCAGCACTGATGGGCACTGATAGATGGCACTGATAGGCAGCACTGATGGGCACTAACTGTCAGCACTGATTGGCACTGATTGGCAGCACTGATGGGCACTGATAGGTGGCACTGATAGGCAGCACTGATGGGCACTAACTGTCAGCACTGATTGGCACTGATAGGCAGCACTGATTGGCACTGATAGGCAGCACTGATTGGCACTGATAGGCAGCACTGATGGGCACTGATATGCAGCACTGATGGGCACTGATATGCAGCACTGATGTGCACTGATTGGCAGCACTGATGGGCAGCACTTATGGGCACTGGTTGGCACTGATAGGCAGTATTGGTTGGCACTGATAAGCAGCACTGGCACTGATAGGCAGCATTAGTTGGCACTGATAAGCAACACTGGTTTGCACTGATAGGCAGCACTGGTTTGCAATGGTTTTCACTGATAGGCAGAATTGGTTGGCACTGATAAGCAGCACTGGCACGGATAGGCAGTACTGATTGGCACTGATAGGCAGCATTGGTTGGCACTGATAAGCAGCACTGGCACAGATAGGCAGTACTGGTTGGCATTGATAGGCAACATTGGTTGGCACTGATAAGCAGCACTGGCACTGATAGGCAGCATTGGTTGGCACTGATAAGCAGCACTGGCACTGATAGGCAACATTGGTTGGCACTGATAGGCGGCACTGGTTTGCAATGGTTGTCACTGATAGGCAGAATTGGTTGGCACTGATAAGCAGCACTGGCACAGATAGGCAGTACTGGTTGGCATTGATAGGCAACATTGGTTGGCACTGATAAGCAGCACTGGCACTGATAGGCAGCATTGGTTGGCACTGATAAGCAGCACTGGCACTGATAGGCAACATTGGTTGGCACTGATAGGCGGCACTGGTTTGCAATGGTTGTCACTGATAGGCAGAATTGGTTGGCACTGATAAGCAGCACTGGCACGGATAGGCAGTACTGATTGGCACTGATAGGCAGCATTGGTTGGCACTGATTGGCAGCATTTGTTGGCACTGATTGGCAGCATTCGTTGGCACTGATTGGCAGCACTGATGGGCACTAATTGTCAGCACTGATTGGCACTGATAGGCAGCACTGATGGGCACTGATATGCAGCACTGATGGGCACTAATATGCAGCACTGATGGGCACTGATTGGCAGCACTGATGGGCACTGATAGGCAGCACTGATAGGCAGCATTGGTTCGCACTGATTGACAGCATTGGTTGGCACTGATTGACAGCATTGGTTGGCACTGATAGGCAGCACTGGTTTGCACTGTTGGCACTGATAGGCAGAATTGGTTGGCACTGATAAGCAGCACTGGCACTGATAGGCAGCATTGGTTGGCACTGATAAGCAGCACTGGCACTGATAGGCAACATTGGTTGGCACTGATAGGCGGCACTGGTTTGCACTGATAGGCAGCACTGGTTTACAATGGTTGGCACTGATAGGCAGAATTGGTTGGCACTGATAAGCAGCACTGGCACAGATAGGCAGTACTGGTTGGCATTGATAGGCAACATTGGTTGGCACTGATAAGCAGCACTGGCACTGATAGGCAGCATTGGTTGGCACTGATAAGCAGCACTGGCACTGATAGGCAACATTGGTTGGCACTTATAGGCGGCACTGGTTTGCACTGATAGGCAGCACTGGTTTACAATGGTTGGCACTGATAGGCAGAATTGGTTGGCACTGATAAGCAGCACTGGCACAGATAGGCAGTACTAGTTGGCACTGATAGGCAGCATTGGTTGGCACTGATTGGCAGCATTGGTTGGCACTGATAGACAGCATTGGTTGGCACTGATAGACAGCATTGGTTTGCACTGATTGGCAGCATTGGTTGGCACTGATAGGCAGCATTGGTTGGCACTGATTGGCATCATTGGTTGGCACTGATAGGCAGCATTGGGTGGCACAGATAGGAGAGAGGGGGAGTTTCACATTCAGGAGATCGTGAGAATTGCCAGAGCTGTTCAGTGTATGAAACTGTCAGATAATGACACTGCATGCAGGGAGAGACACCAGCTGTTAAAAGTCAGCGGTGATGCTGGTGGTGGGCGGGACTGAACAGTTACCAAACACCAGCCAATAGGATGGGTCTGGGGCTGGGCGGGCTGCTACATTTCTCTGGCTCCGCCTCCTCTCTGAAGCAGCCCAATCATTGGCTGGTGTTGGCGCTTGATCCCGCCCACCCCCGACATCTCGGCTGAGTTGTGATGACTTACAACTCAGCCGCGATGTCGGGAGTGGGCGGGACCAAGCGCTATAAACACAAGCCAATGTTTGAGCTGCTTCAGAGAGGGGGCGGGGCCAGAGAAATGTAGCGGCCCGCCCAGACTCCATCCCATTGGCTGGTGTTTGATGGCCGTTCTGTCCCGCCCACCCCCGACATCACCCCGACATTTTGACAGCTGTGTCTCTCCCTGCATGCAGTGTCATTATCTGACAGTTTCATACACTGAACAGCTCTGGCAATTCTCACGCTCTGCTGCCTGTGAAACTGTTTCACAGGCAGCATGGGCCACACACTCTCTTGGATGCAGCATTTTGGGGCAAATCTCTGGACACAGCATAGGGTGATTAGGGTGTGCCCAGGCACACCTGGCACACCCCCTGCGCATGCCTATGTATATACTGTTCTTTCTGCATGGAAACTGGAGATTGTCCATAGCATCCAAAAAGTGTCCCTTTACGTCAAAAGTGGTTTTAGACCAGCTAGAAAACAGCGATAATAAATAGGAATCACTTGTAGAATTGAGCGATAGTGAGTCGTGGGGAAATTCATTTTCTTATTATTATATTATTATTTTTTTATAATTATTTATAGTTATTTAATATTATAATTTATGATTTTGTGTTTTAAATCATACCCGGGATGTCTACTAGACTCTTGTTTGGACAGATTTTAAGTGAATTATTCCTAAGAATTACAGGCCTACAATATAAAACGCAGAATTTCTATGCAAAACAATTGTAGCACTTTGTGATTTAAAAAATCTGACATAATCATACCGCCAGGGAGGTTAAAGGAGCACATTTTTTTGTTGTTTTTTTTTTTTTTTTTTATTGTTTGGGTTAACAAACGCTTTATTTTGGAGAGTACATGAAAGTTTCTGTAAAGACCACAATGTCTGCAGACCAGCAGGTGGTCTCTTCTCCAAACTTCTTACGATTCTTACAATGTACAGATTACACAAACGTGGCATTTCTTTTATAATTAGCGGTCAGGGAATTAGCTGAGTCTCTTATGGACAAGCAACACATTGTTGTCCTTACTGGAACAAATCCAGACAAAGGAAAGCCGAGTTGCGGATGCCAGGAATTCCCACTCAGCAGGTTCACCTTTTCTTTGAATTACATGCGGGAAGACTGCCATGTGTCCCTCGGATTGTGACCCTTCTTACTGATCGGAGGTGATTAGGTGCCAAGGCCAAATTTAGCAGTGTCAGCGTGAGACACTTAACAATAACGTCATGTCTAATTTACCTATGTACTTTTCTAAGGAATGATTTACCCTGCTCTATTTTTATTATGAGCTTATAAATGCACAACAATGTACATTTTTTAAAAAATAATAATCACTTTTTAAATGAATTATAGTTTTTAAATAATGTAACTTATCTAAATGCTACACTATTAAATACACTATATTGTCAAAAGTTTTGGGACACCTGCCTTTACATTAACTTTAATGGCATCCCAGTCTAATGCCCCATACACACGGTCGGACTTTGTTCGGACATTCCGACAACAAAATCCTAGGATTTTTTCCGACGGATGTTGGCTCAAACTTGTTTTGCCTACACACGGTCGCACAAAGTTGTCGGAATTTCCGATCGACAACCACGCGGTCACGTACACCACGTACGACGAGACTAGAAAAGGCCGGTTCAGAACCAAGCGCCGCACCCTTTGGGCTCCTTTTGCTAATCTCTTGTTAGTAAAAGTTTGGTGAGAGACGATTCGCGCTTTTTCAGACTCGTGGCATTCAGACCGTTTTCTGCCGTTCAGTTTGTGCTTGTGGGTTCGTATTTGCTCTTCAGTGCGTGCAGCAAGTTCCGCGTGACTTTAAGGAGTCATTGTATTCTTGTTCGTTCGTTACTGGTTTTCAGGTCGCTCTTCACAGGCCTTGCTGTTCTTCAGTGCCTTCTGTTACTTCGTTCTGAGCAGCCCACCGTTTTCTAGCCATGTTTCGTATGCGTACTCCTCGTAGAGTTCGTGCTGTGCGGGGGCTTGGTGTTGGGGTCCTGACCTTGACACAAGTCCAGTCCATGAACAGGGTGAGGAGGAGTTCATGGACCAAGAATTGGTTGCTTCAGCGTGACCAGTTCTGTCATATGCCTTTGCTCCGTGAGATCCGTGAGAATAATCCTGATGATTTCATGAACTTTCTCAGGATGACGGACCCCGTATTTCACCGTTTGTTGGCTTTGCTGACCCCCTATATCAGCAGGCAGGATACCTGCATGAGGCAAGCCATCACTCCGGAGCAGAGGTTGGTCGCTACCCTGCGGTATTTGGCCACAGGGAGAAGCCTGCAGGACCTCAAGTTCTCGACAGGCATCTCCCCCCAGGCTCTTCTTTGTGGACATTTACTGCTTGTGTTTGTTTGAGCTGACCCTGACAGAAATGTGTGGAGTCCAGAAAATGTCGTGATTGTGTAACCTTACAAAGCACTGTTGGCTGTTATTTACTACATGCAAAGGCACTTTGCACTACTACACTGAAACTGCACTTGTAGTGCAAAGAGTATTTGCCCTTAGGAAAGTACCCCCATTTTCTCATAAAACAACAATTACATCACCCCAAAAGTGTTGTAGCGTTGAGACAATAATCCACACATTCTTGATGAACAATCTTTTTAATACCTGCACAATCACATGTGCATTTACCCAAGGTTTTTCTGACAAACCGACATGTTTGTTGTATACCAATTTTTGTGGTGTCATTATCCAAAATCAAAATGTGTATTTTATAGAAAACAGGCCTGTGTAAAACCAACAAGAAAAGACACAAATCTTGATCTTACAAAGTTCACATTTGGTAGAACCTGAAGGCAATATCAGACATGAGTATTTAGGAACTGTGTTTGATATAGCGTTCAGATGGGGGGAAATCACACCAGGAAAAGCCAAATTTGGAAGATGCACACAAATTTCCCAATGTCAACATGTGCTATCTGCCATCACGGGGGATCAAGGGACGTGTTTTGGGGGAGAAAGCCCTTCCTCACCGCTACTTTATAATTGAGGAAGGGGTTGCACCCCCAAAACGCGTCCATTGATCTCCCGTGATGGCAGATAGCACATGTTGGCACACTGTGTGCATCCTCCAAATTTGGCTTTGGGAAAAATCACAAAAAGATTTAGCACATTGTAGCACACAAAAGAAGAAAGTGATTTTGAGGGGTTTTAAACTCGCCCGAAAACATCAATGATGTTTTTATATTTTGGAATAACATCATTGATGTTTTTCTTGATGTTTTGCAATTGTAAATTACACCCCATGATCTCCCCGATCAGGATCTGGGCACTTTCGGATGTGAAAGGATCTTCATCCACTACCTCACGATCACCTAAAAAGAGAGGAACCCCAAAATAAATTAGGTTTCAAAAAAATGCCGCCATCCATCTCTTACGTGAGCCTGTGGTTGCAGACACTCACCTGTTGTGGTGACTAGTTCCACCACGTCTTCTTCCTCCTGCTCTTCTTGTGTTGGGGGGATTTCCCCTTCTTCCAGAGGTGGGGGGTCTCTGGTCTCCTCGGATGAGGGGTGTCCTCCGAGTCTTTTCTCCCCTATGTAAAACAAAAATGGTATAATTAGCACACAGATATTTGATGGCAGAACTATAAAGATGAAACATTGTTTGGAAGTGGGGTACAATTGTCTGTTTTAGCCGAGTTCCAAGATGTAGCTTTTTTAGTGTCCTTTGTCAACCTCCAATACTTTACCTGTTTGGTACAAGCTTCACAGATGTAGCCCCCCCTATAGTATACACTGGAGCACCTGTGTGCCCCCCCTAATAAAAATGGTGTTCTTGTGTCCCACACTAGTGCTCCAGTGTCCAGATGTGAAAACAGCTGCTCAGTGTCCTCTCCTTACACACAATCTAGTTTGCATTTCATTCTAGTAACAAAGCCATCTACACAACCCAATTCTTTGAAGACAAGTATAGGGTGTCAAAATGGTGGCCAAATGCATATGGCCTAAACAATGGTATTTTATAGTCCGAAAGAAAAATGTGTGATCCGAACGAATAATGTGCCCATGAACATGAAAGTTGCCATTTTAAACTATACAACAGTTCCTAAAAGCACATGGAGCAGCACGAACGTAAGAAAAACACCAAAAAAATAGGAACACAGCACAACTACTTACTTTTTTGCAGCACTCTCCGGATCTTTCGGTACTGCTCATGTTCTCGTAATTTCAGGTCCGACCACCGCTTCCTGAGCTGATCTTTCGATCGTCGTACCCCGAAATTCCGGTGCAGACTTCTGACCACTTTCGCCATGATCTTGGCCTTTCGGACATTGGGGTTGGGGTAAGGCCCATACTTTCCCTCATAGTCGGCCTTCTTCAGGATGTCCACCATCTCCAACATCTCCCCAAAGGACATATTTGAGTCCTTTAATCTCCTTCTGGATCGGGACGTTTCAGGCTCCAGCCTTTCCTCCTCCTCCTCCTTGTTGCTACAATTAGCACGCACCTGCTGTCTATCCGCCATGTGCTCTTCCCCCATTGCGCCGAACGAAAAGGGGCGGGGAATAGACTAGAAAGAACGTCAGGGGCGGGCGGAGTTATACGCATGCGCAGTGTGTATAAAGCGTAACGCGCGCGTCTTACGTACGATCTGTGAGCGGAGGAAGGAGCATCGGAGATGCTGATCATGCTAACGAAGGTAGGATCTAAACTTGGGCCTATACTGCTTCGAAATGGAAGCCTATATTGTAACAAGATTAGGGGAGTTTGGCCTGACATTAGGGTTTGTCTTGTGTTGTGTCTTGCAGAGAAAATGGATGGCTTCAATGACCACAATTTCCTGCCCCTGTTTATTGACAAGTACAGGGAGCTGCCCTGTCTGTGGCAGGTCAGACATCCCCATTACAACCACAAACAGAAGAGGCAGGCAGCGCTGGAGAAACTGCTGGAGTTGGTGAAGCCGGTGGTCCCCACAGCAACCATCCCTTATTTGAAAGCTAAAATTGGTGGCCTGAGGAGCACTTATCTTAGGGAGCGCAAGAAGGTCACAGATTCCCAGAGGTCCGGAGCTGCAGCAGATGACGTTTATGTCCCCAGGCTCTGGTACTATGAGAGACTGCGATTTCTGTCAGACCACACTGAAGTCAGGGAATCCCTCTCTACTCTTCCTTCCATGCTTCCTTCCACCCCAGCTGAGGCTTCTGATGTCCAACCTGAGCCTTCCAGCCAGGAAGAAGTGGAGGAGCCCAGCTGGAGTCAGGTATAGCATTCTTCTACAGATTTCTGGGCAATAAATAAATGATGTTTATTAGATGTTATTATTGATCACTAATTGCTGCTTGAAAGTGTTTTACATATCAATAAACAGTAGTGGGCACCCAAAATTGGGACAAGAATGCAAAATGCTGGGCTCAGAAGGATAGTCTGTTATATTTGTTAACATTGAATTTGCAGCAGTCAGGAGGTGAAAATTGGGTGTGATTGATGAATAAAATACTAAAACTATGTCCCTTTTTCATACACAGGAAGACCTCAGCCAGGAGGAGGCTGTGGAATGTGGCAGTCAGGAGGAGGCGGGGATTAGTGGCAGCCAGGAGGAGGCGGGGCTAAGTGTCAGCCAAGAGAAGCCTGGGACCAGTCGCAGCCTGACTGAGTCTCAGGTCCCTCCCCTCCGCCTGCCATACAAAAGGGCCAGGAAGGCCACTCCCAGTCCTGTGCAGGATTCAGCATACAGGCTGATCCAGGAGGCTTCGGCATCCCTCCGAGCCTTCCCCAGTCCTGCAGAGGCCTTTGCCTGCATGGCTGCCACCAAATTGCAGGGCATGCAGGAGGGCCAACGCAAGATCTCTGAGGACCTGCTTTATAAAGTCCTTCGTAAGGGGGAGAGTGGGGAACTGACACACAAGACGGATGTCATGGAGAGGGACGATCCTCCTCCTCCTCCTGCTGCCACAACTCCACCACCACAGCCAAAGCCTGGAAGGAAGCGTGGAAGGAAGACCTGAGAGTGATGGCCCTGGATCCAGTCTGGTCTGACAGAAGATGCAGTCTCTCGTATGACCACAGCCTGGGGACACAGATGTCATCTGCTGCTTTCCGGATCTCTGGGACTTCTGGACCAGACTGCCCTCCCTAAGATAAGGACTCCTCAGGCCACCAATTTTGCTTTTAAATAATTGATGTCTGCCCTGGGGGTCCCAGGCTTCGCCAATCTCTGCAGTTTCTCCAGCGTTGCCTCCCTCTTTGTTTTTTTTGGAGTTGTGACCCCTTAATAAAAAAAATTTCGGGAAATTATACTCTCCTGTGTGTGTTTTCATCCAAAAAGGACAGTTTGTTGGTAACGATTCAGGTACATTTCTAAAGTACAATGTGAAAATAACAAGGGACAACAACACCAAACAATCTCCTACAGATTAAATAGAACAACATATTAGTGGTGTTGTGGGAACTTGTCACAAAAAACACACAAACATTTTCAGGAGTACAAATCAAAATCACCAAAAAAAAAAAATTAAAAAGAGAAACACAAAAAAAGAATCTACATTAAAGTCAAAAAATAAAATAAAAAATATGTTGTCAGATGTGAGAAATCAAAATATATTGAGGGAATCCAGATAAATAGTAACGAAAGAAGTTTGTGAGAAGTGTGTGTGAATATGAGCATCAAAACTACTTAATTCTTCTCACATTATAAAGAAGAAGAGAGTGCGCTGTATTAAACCATTTTTAACATTGCAGCGTGATGAAAGTGCTGTATCCACTGCGAACGCTTATGCCGCGTACACACGAGCGGACTTTACGGCAGACTTTGCCCGGCGGACTGGATTTCGTCGGACAATTCGATGTGTGTGGGCTCCAGCGGACTTTGTTTTCTCAAAAGTTGGACGGACTTAGATTTGAAACTTGTTTAAAATTTATCCGTTGAAATCGAGTCCGGTCGAAAAGTCCGCCGTCTGTATGCTAGTTCGACGGACTAAAAGGCCACGCTAGGGCAGCTATTGGCTACTGGCTATGAACTTCCTTGTTTTAGTCCGGTCATACGTCATCACGTACGAATTCGACGGACTTTGGTGGATTGTGTGTAGGCAAGTCCGTTCATTCAGAAAGTCCGTCGTAAAGTACGTCGAAAAATCCGCCGGGCAAAGTCCGCCGTAAAGTCCGCTCGTGTGTACGCGGCATAAGTTTACCAGAACGAGCTGTCCCGTGTCGGAATTTCTTCTGAGCATGCGTGGCACTTTGTGCGTCGGAACAGGCCACACACGGTCGGAATTGATGCGATCGGATTTTGTTGTCGGAAAATTTTATCTCCTGCTCTCCAACTTTGTGTGCCGGAAAATCCGATGGAAAATGTCCGATGGCGCCCACACACGGTCGGAATTTCCGACAACACGCTCCGATCGGACATTGTCCATCGGAAAATCCGACCGTGTGTACGGGGCATAAGTCTGTAGGGTTCAATATTGAGTTGGCCCACCCTTTGCAGCTATAACAGCTTCAACTCTTTTGGGAAGGCCGTCCACAAGGTTTAGGAGTGTGTCTATGGGAATGTTTGACCATTCTTCCAGAAGAGCATTTGTGAGGTCAGGCACTGATGGTGGATGAGAAGGCCTGCCTCACAGTCTCCACGCTCTAATGCCCCGTACACACGGTTGGACATTGATCGGATATTCCGACAACAAAATCCTAGGATTTTTTCCGACGGATGTTGGCTCAAACTTGTCTTGCATACACACGGTCACACAAAGTTGTCGGAAAATCCGATCGTTCTAAACGCGGTGACGTAAAACACGTACGTCGGGACTATAAACGGGGCAGTAGCCAATAGCTTTCATCCCTTTATTTATTCTGAGCATGCGTGGCACTTTGTGCGTCGGATTTGTGTACACACGATCGGAATTTCCGACAACGGATTTTGTTGTCGGAAAATTTTATATCCTGCTCTCAAACTTTGTGTGTCGGAAAATCCGATGGAAAATGTCCGATGGAGCCCACACACGGTCGGAATTTCCGACAACAAGGTCCTATCACACATTTTCCATCGGAAAATCCGACCGTGTGTACAGGGCATTATTCATCCCAAAGGTGTTCTATCGGGTTGAGCTCAGGACCCTGTGCAGACCAGTCAAGTTCCTCCACCCCAAACTCGCTCATCCACCTCTTTATGGACCTTGCTTTGTGCACGGGGGACCTTGCTGATGCAAAGGGGCGCGGGGGGGTGAGGACTTTGATATGAAAGGGAAAAGGAAATGGATTTGGGGTTTGGAAAAGAAGACTCTGATATGAAAGGGAGAAGGCACTGGGGGTGAGAGGGGGGTGATTGAAGACTCTGATATGAAAACTGGGAGGGGAGGGGGAGTGGAACTGAAGGCTCAAATGAAAGGGGGCAGAGACTGCGGGTGGGGGGGTGGGGGAACTGAAGACTCTGATATGAAAAAGGTGAAAGGAACTGGGGGTGAGGGGGTGGAACTGAAGATTCTAATATAAAAGAGGGAAGAAACTGGGGGCAGGGGTGGAACTGAAGACTCTGATATGAAAAGGAGAAGGACCTGGGGGTGGGGGTGTGGGGGGCTGTGGACTCTGATATGAAAGGGAGAAGGAACTGGGGGTGTGGGGGTGGAACTGAAGATTCTGATATGAAAGGAGGAAGGAACTGGGGGGGGGGTACTGTGATATAAAAGAGAGAGGGAACTGGGGGCACTGCAGACTCTGATATCGAGGGGGAAGGAATTGAGAGTGGGGTGGAACTAAGGACTCTGATATGAAAGTTAGAAGGAATAAAAAAACGATCAAGGGGTTAATATGGCGCACAATGGAGGTAGCCGAGTACATATATCTAAAAATGGTGGGGGGAAGGGGGTGGGTTGGGGGTTTCTGAGAGGGGGAACTTGATGGTGGTAGTTAATGTTTCACAACAAGTTCGGGTATTAGTCCATGTGAGGATAAAATGATGCTGAATAAATGGAAGGCAGCCAGTCTATAAAAGCTAGAAGAAGCTCTGGAACAAATAAAAAAGAAGAAAGAAGGACGGCGCCCTCTAAGTGCAGCATGTATGTTAAAAATATTTATTACAATAGATAAAAACACTCACATTTGAGTTGCTAAAAACCAGCATGTAAAGTAGTTTCATCCGCGTGCTCTCGGGGGATGTGGGTGTCACGGGCCAGTGGAGGGGTTCCTGGGATGTGAGTCCTGTAACCTGGGTCCTGGTAGCTGTTCCGGTGGTGCCGAGGGTCCTCAGAGCCTCCGGGCGGCCAGGATATCGGTCATGGATCCTCCGTGGAGCGCCGTGCTGACCTGCGTCTTCACTTCCGGGAGCGGGGTGAGGCGGGCAGTGCTTCGCGTTCGGAGCATGCGTGCTCCTTCATCAGGCTATGCTGGTGGCCATATTCAGTGTGGGAATTTATACCATAGGCAATGGGAGGGGTGGGGAGGTAATTGAGAGGAGGGTGGGACTATGTATAATGATTGGGCACGTAGGTAACCATGGAGATGGGGTGTACACAATGTGGAAGGGGAGTGAAGGGAGACGGGGAGTGGGCGGGGCGGGGCGGGGAATGAGGAGGGGGGGAAAAAAGGGAGATATGCAAATGAGTGTGTTGTGGTAAGAACATATATGTGTGTATATGGAATGTGGGGTAAGGGGAAGGCGGTCTATAGGAAGAGGAATATTGTATTGATCATAGTGGACGGGAACAAAATATATATACATATATATATATATATATATACATATATACATACATACATACACACATACCTATATATATATACACACATACATACATGTCAACATATATGGGAAGGGAATACAAAAATGCAGAAAATGGTATATAATTAAATAGGTATATACTTATAGGGAGAGATTGGTAGTATATATGAGAAGAAATGACTCAATGATGGAAAAGGGATAAAACATGTACAATGTATATACGTGTGTAAACACAAAGAACCGTTTAAAAAGGATCCCTTCACACACACATACACATATATACACATTTAAATGACGCGTAAGATTGGGACAAAAGAAAGGGGGAGTGTGTTTCCAGACGGGTATTTGGGAATGAGAGGAATGTTATGGGAAATAATAAAAAATAAAAAAATAATAAAAATATATAGAAATATAAATAAAAATAAATATAAATATAAATATAAATATAAATATAAATATATATATATATATATATATATATATATATATATATATATATATATATGTAAAAATAAAAATACAAATACAAGTACAAATAAAAAATAAATAAAAAAATATATAAAAAAAAAAAAATATAAAAAAATAAAAATAAGGAAGTTAAAAATAAAATATTTTTTAATAAGAATAAAAATAAAAATAAATATAAATAAAAAAATAAAGATAGGAATAAAAATAAAAATGGTATGTGTTGTACACTAGGGCTATGTGGATAGGGGTAATGGGTGGGAGACGGGTATACCCATACACGTGCTCCACATAGACTGTAAGTTAATGGGGTAGTGACTAGATGATGGATAAAACAATAAATGAGACAACAGGTAGGACAATGGATGAAACAATACGTGGTGAATTGAGATGAGATGATGTGATGAGGCAGTGATATGGTTGGGGTCACAGCAAAATGTTAATTTCAATGCCTTCATTGAGGCCTCCTGGCGATAAAGTGTCCAGTGTGTATATCCAGTAGTTTTCTCTTTCACACAACCTTTTGTAGCGTTCAGCGGTAGGGAGGGTGGGTGGAATAGACTCAATAACCCACACCCGTAGCCCTGAAGATGTTTGTCCATGATGTTCTTTAAAATGTCTTGGTACACTATGCTTGTCAATGCCCTTCTCTACAAGGTTACGATGCTCACCAAACCTTTTGCGGAGCGGGCGTATAGTGCGGCCTACGTATAGTAGGCCGCAGGGGCATGTGAGGCAATAGACCACATAATCTGAACCACAATTGAAGAAGTCGGGGATGACATATAGTTTACCGTTATGGTGGAAGTCTTTTTGCCTATGTGTAACATGGGCGCATGTGAGGCAGAGGGGCTTCCTACATTGATACATGCCTTTGATGTTAAAGAAGGTTAAGGGGGCACTGGCGGTGGGGCGTGCTGTTTTCACTTTGCTTGGTGCTATTTGGGCCTTTATATTCTTAGCCCGTCTGTAGGTGACCAGTGGTTTATCACTTATGGTGGGTTTAAGATGCGGATCCTCACGCAGAATGGACCAGTGTTTGGTGAAGATCTTTTCCATTTGCTTAAATCTGTTGTGGTATTGTGTCACAAATCTGACGGGTTGGGTAGTGTCATCTGTACTGGTTAGTCTCTTGTCCTTCGCGTTTTCACTGAGATAGTATTGGAAGGCATCTTCTATGATGTGGTCTGGATAACCCTTGTCTTTGAATTTGGCTTTGAGTAGTAGGCCGTGTGTTTCATAGTCCTGTAGGCGCGTGCAATTGTGTTTCAGGCGGCAGAACTGGCTTTTTGGGATGTTTTTAACCCATCGTGGGTGATGGCAACTGTTAAAGTGTAGGTAAGAATTTCCTGAGGTGGATTTTGTATAATTCTGGGCGCAGATGGTGTTTTCATAGTGGAAGAGTTCCAGATCCAAAAAGGCCAGTTTGTTATTGTCTGTGACTGATGTGAATGATAGACCCATGGAGTTGTTGTTGCAGTGTTGGACGAAGGGTAGGATGGTGGTTTCTGGACCATCCCAGATAATGACTACGTCATCTATGTAGCGCCCGTAATAGACTATGTGGGGCGCATATGGGTTATCGTTGTGTATATATTGTAGCTCCCAGTAGCCCATGGTAAGGTTCGCGTAGCTGGGGGCAAAATTGGCCCCCATGGCAGTTCCTTTTGTTTGAATATAGAAGTCTCCGTGGGATTCAAAATAATTGTGGGTTAGGCAGAATTCTAATATTTCCAGTAAGAATTGGTTCTGATGTGGGTTGAGTGATGGATCATTGTTGAGGTAGTGTCGTACAGCTTGTAAACCAATGTTATGGGGAATGGACGTGTATAGTGAGACCACATCTAGCGAGAGCCAGCGGTATGTCGGTTCCCAGGAGTAGTATCGTAGCATGTTCAGAAGGTGGATGCTGTCTTTAATGTAGGAAGGTAGGTTCTGTACTATACCTTGTAGAAAATGATCAATGTAGATAGAGAAGTAGCTGGTTACGCTTTCCATGGCCGCCACTATTGGTCTACCAGGAGGGTGTGTGGGGTCTTTGTGCACCTTCGGAAGGTGGTAAAAGTAGGGCCTTTTGTAAAAGTCGTGTTTAAGAAATGAGGCTTCGGATGCAGTAACTATACCATCTGCTTGTGCTCGATCTATTAGGTTGTGAGCTTCAATAGAGAATTTGGGTAAGGGATCTCCGGAAAGTGCCTCACATGCGCCCATGTTACACATAGGCAAAAAGACTTCCACCATAACGGTAAACTATATGTCATCCCCGACTTCTTCAATTGTGGTTCAGATTATGTGGTCTATTGCCTCACATGCCCCTGCGGCCTACTATACGTAGGCCGCACTATACGCCCGCTCCGCAAAAGGTTTGGTGAGCATCGTAACCTTGTAGAGAAGGGCATTGACAAGCATAGTGTACCAAGACATTTTAAAGAACATCATGGACAAACATCTTCAGGGCTACGGGTGTGGGTTATTGAGTCTATTCCACCCACCCTCCCTACCGCTGAACGCTACAAAAGGTTGTGTGAAAGAGAAAACTACTGGATATACACACTGGACACTTTATCGCCAGGAGGCCTCAATGAAGGCATTGAAATTAACATTTTGCTGTGACCCCAACCATATCACTGCCTCATCACATCATCTCATCTCAATTCACCACGTATTGTTTCATCCATTGTCCTACCTGTTGTCTCATTTATTGTTTTATCCATCATCTAGTCACTACCCCATTAACTTACAGTCTATGTGGAGCACGTGTATGGGTATACCCGTCTCCCACCCATTACCCCTATCCACATAGCCCTAGTGTACAACACATACCATTTTTATTTTTATTCCTATCTTTATTTTTTTATTTATATTTATTTTTATTTTTATTCTTATTAAAAAATATTTTATTTTTAACTTCCTTATTTTTATTTTTTTATATATTTTTTTTTTTTATATATTTTTTTATTTATTTTTTTTTTTTTATTTGTACTTGTATTTGTATTTTTATTTTTACATATATATATATATATATATATATATATATATATATATATATATATATATATATATATATATTTATATTTATATTTATATTTATATTTATATTTATATTTATATTTCTATATATTTTTATTATTTTTACTTTTATTTATTCATTTCCCAGTATTTCCCATAACATTCCTCTCATTCCCAAATACCCGTCTGGAAACACACTCCCCCTTTCTTTTGTCCCAATCTTACGCGTCATTTAAATGTGTATATATGTGTATGTGTGTGTGAAGGGATCCTTTTTAAACGGTTCTTTGTGTTTACACACGTATATACATTGTACATGTTTTATCCCTTTTCCATCATTGAGTCATTTCTTCTCATATATACTACCAATCTCTCCCTATAAGTATATACCTATTTAATTATAATTATATACCATTTTCTGCATTTTTGTATTCCCTTCCCATATATGTTGACATGTATGTATGTGTGTATATATATATAGGTATGTGTGTATGTATGTATGTATATATGTATATATATATATATATATATATGTATATATATTTTGTTCCCGTCCACTATGATCAATACAATATTCCTCTTCCTATAGACCGCCTTCCCCTTACCCCACATTCCATATACACACATATATGTTCTTACCACAACACACTCATTTGCATATCTCCCTTTTTTCCCCCCCTCCTCCTTCCCCGCCCGCCCCGCCCACTCCCCGTCTCCCTTCACTCCCCTTCCACATTGTGTACACCCCATCTCCATGGTTACCTACGTGCCCAATCATTATACATAGTCCCACCCTCCTCTCAATTACCTCCCCACCCCTCCCATTGCCTATGGTATAAATTCCCACACTGAATATGGCCACCAGCATAGCCTGATGAAGGAGCACGCATGCTCCGAACGTGAAGCACTGCCCGCCTCACCCCGCTCCCGGAAGTGAAGACGCAGGTCAGCACGGCGCTCCACGGAGGATCCATGACCGATATCCTGGCCGCCCGGAGGCTCTGAGGACCCTCGGCACCACCGGAACAGCTACCAGGACCCAGGTTACAGGACTCACATCCCAGGAACCCCTCCACTGGCCCGTGACACCCACATCCCCCGAGAGCACGCGGATGAAACTACTTTACATGCTGGTTTTTAGCAACTCAAATGTGAGTGTTTTTATCTATTGTAATAAATATTTTTAACATACATGCTGCACTTAGAGGGCGCCGTCCTTCTTTCTTTTTTATATGAAAGTTAGAAGGAACTGGGGGTGTGGGGGGTGGAGCTAAAGATTCTGATATGAAAAGGAGAAGGAAGTGGAGGGGGGCGCTGCAGACTCTGATATGAAAGGGGAAGGAACTGGGGGTGTGTGGGGGGGGGGGGCTGTGGACTCTGATATGAAAGGGGAAGGAACTGGGGGTGTGGGGGGGGGGGGGGCTGTGGACTCTGATATGAAAGGGGAAGGAACTGGGGGTGTGGGGGGTGGAGCTAAAGATTCTGATATGAAAAGGAGAAGGAAGTGGAGGGGGGCGCTGCAGACTCTGATATGAAAGGGGAAGGAACTGGGGGTGTGTGGGGGGGGGGCTGTGGACTCTGATGTGAAAGGGGAAGGAACTGGGGGTGTGGGGGGGGGGGGGGGCTGTGGACTCTGATATGAAAGGGGAAGGAACTGGGGGTGTGGGGGGGTGGAGCTAAAGATTCTGATATGAAAAGGAGAAGGAAGTGGAGGGGGGCGCTGCAGACTCTGATATGAAAGGGGAAGGAACTGGGGGTGTGTGGGGGGGGGGGCTGTGGACTCTGATATGAAAGGGGAAGGAACTGGGGGTGTGGGGGGGGGTGGAGCTAAAGATTCTGATATGAAAAGGAGAAGGAAGTGGAGGGGGGCGCTGCAGACTCTGATATGAAAGGGGAAGGAACTGGGGGTGTGTGGGGGGGGGGGGGGCTGTGGACTCTGATATGAAAGGGGAAGGAACTGGGGGTGTGGGGGGGGGGGCTGTGGACTCTGATATGAAAGGGGAAGGAACTGGGGGTGTGGGGGGGTGGAGCTAAAGATTCTGATATGAAAAGGAGAAGGAAGTGGAGGGGGGCGCTGCAGACTCTGATATGAAAGGGGAAGGAACTGGGGGTGTGTGGGGGGGGGGGCTGTGGACTCTGATATGAAAGGGGAAGGAACTGGGGGTGTGGGGGGGGGGGCTGTGGACTCTGATATGAAAGGGGAAGGAACTGGGGGTGTGGGGGGGTGGAGCTAAAGATTCTGATATGAAAAGGAGAAGGAAGTGGAGGGGGGCGCTGCAGACTCTGATATGAAAGGGGAAGGAACTGGGGGTGTGTGGGGGGGGGGGCTGTGGACTCTGATATGAAAGGGGAAGGAACTGGGGGTGTGGGGGGGGGTGGAGCTAAAGATTCTGATATGAAAAGGAGAAGGAAGTGGAGGGGGGCGCTGCAGACTCTGATATGAAAGGGGAAGGAACTGGGGGTGTGGGGGGTGGAATTGAGGACTCTGATATGAAAGGGAGAAGGAACTGGGGGTGGGGGCCGGGGGGTGGAACTGAGGACCCTGTTGAGAAAAGGTTGAGGCCTGGGGACTCTAAAGTAAAAGTAAAAAGGGGGGGGGGGGGGGTTCTGCTGTGACAGTAGCACACATTTTAGACTGGGGTGTCTTGAGATTTCGCATACTCTGGCAGAAGCCTCCTTCACATTTGCTCCTTCATGTATGTTACTACAGAAAGGTCACCAAGCAGAACGCCATGGATGTGCGCTGCCAACTGACATGTAGCTATTTAAAAAGCACTTAAAAAATAACAATGATACATTGTAGGCAGAAATCTAGTGGCTCTCCAGGGAGGATAATAAACTCCACTGGACAATGTCGGTTCTTCTCTGTAGGTTCTCACTAGAAAAACACGTTCCAGGTCCGGTTCACACGTGTATGTGGTGTGTTTTTTGCGTCACACATTTTACGGATATTTTTAGCTGTGCTACCTTTATACTCTATTAGAACGTGCATTTTGATGAAAGCACATTAAAGTCCTGCATGCTGCACCCATAAGGAGTTTTAATCAAAATGTGCTTTCTAATAACAGTCGTAAGTAGCTCAGGCAAAAACATGCGAAAAATGCACAACGCGTATATGAACTGCCCTTAAAACTGCCTGTTTTCCTTAAATTCTTCATCAGTTTAGGACATGTATTCTTCTACATAGTTTCAGTAAAAAAAAAATCTCAATAAGCGTATATTGATTGGTTTTGCACAAAAGTTATAGCGTCTACAAACTCTGGGGTATTTTTTTTTTTTTTTACTAGTAATGGTGGCGATCTGCGTCTTATAGCAGGACTGTGATATTGCGTGGACAGATCAGACACCTAACTGATACTTTTGACACTTTTTGGGATCCAGAGACACCATTACAGTGATCAGTGCTAAAAAAAAAATATGCACTGTCACTGTACTAATGACACTGGCAGGGAAGAGGTTAACATCATGGGCGATCAAAGGGTTAAATGTGTTCCTAGGGGGTGCTTTCTAACTGTGGGGGTGGGGGGGGTGCTTTGACTGGGGAAAGAAAAAGATCCATGTTCCTGCTTAGCAAAAAACACAAGATCTCTCTTTCCCTCTCACAGAACGGCGATCTGCCTTGTTTACATAGGCAGACCACCCTTCTGCCTCTCTACAAACTATCGCCGGGTCCCCGGCGGACATCGCGTCTGCCAGACCCTCTGATTGGCTCCCGCTGTGTCCAATCACAGCGGAAGCGGGTCACCGGCGGCGCGCGCACAAGCGCCCCCAGACCCCGTGCTCGAAATCACGTAGAGGTACGGTATTTCGTGCAGCCAGGCCGCCCTTCCGGTAGGCAGTCCAAAAGCTGTTAAAGCAGAACACCTCCTGTTCTTTACAGCCAAGGAAGCTGCCATCGTAGCCCCCTGTTTGATCGATAGTTGCCATGTGATCAGTTATCAAATCAGCCATGTAATGGCTTGACAGTTAAGTTGAAAGAACAAGCAACTGCGATGGGTCTTGTTCACGGAATGCCTTGAATGTAACCAGTTTGGGAAACGTAACCCCTTGGCGCCGAGCGTACAAAAATATGCCGGCCCACTGGACTGGGCTTTTTTTCCATGGTGCCCCATATTTGTGGATCTCCCTTTGTGCTGCAAGCGTGCCAAGAGCCCTGGGCCCCGTACTAATGATCGGGGACCCGAAACTCCCGATTCCAGGTCACCTGATCGCTGTGATAGCCTCGGATGGCTATCATAGTGATCAGTCGAAAAGGCCCGAGCACACTTCGGCGGACCTCGGCAAACCTCGGAAAAACTTCCTACCCGAGATTTGCCGAGGTCAGCCGTGCTGTACTCGGGCCTTTCCGTGCATTTCCGAACGTTACGTTCAGCTCTGCTCGGCTACGGCGCGCCCCCCCCCCACCTCAGATCAAAAGCGCTACTGCATACCGCTTTGGCCTGAATTGTGCTTGTTTTGCGAGACAACACTCGCAAACCGAGTTAGGATTTTTGAGAATACAGTGCTCGTATTGCGAAACGCTCGTTAATCGCATTGCTCGCAATCTGAGGTTCCACCGTATAATCACCTGGATGCACAAAGTAGTTGTGATGATATGTACAGTTTTACCAACACATGTCAAAATTGCAAAATTGTGCTTAGGCATTAAGATTTGTTTTACCCTTATATGTGAAGGGGTTAACTCGATGGCTTTAGCTCTGCTTAAAGTCTAATGAGATCTGAAAATAACAGTCACATGGCTAAAATTAGAATACTTGTTCTTGTGTTAAAGCTTTGTGAATTGCGCTTGATGTGTACATTTCAGTAACTTATATCAAATAATCCATCATCCGAATCCATATTTCAATGGTGTCCTCCCAGCAGGGTTGCCAACCGCCAGTAAATTTACTGACTGTTTGTAAAAAGCTGTGATTTTTTTTACAACTGCCAGTAAATATCAGGGGCTGATCATTTCATGTTTCATCTATCTATCTTTCTATCTATTCTACAGTGCTATATAACAGAATGCAATGAAGCCTATTCTGACATACTTGTGCACCACCTGGTGGCAGGTTTGCAGTATGCCGCTAACTGGAAAATGTGAGACCGCTTTGCAATTTTTAACCACTTCAAACGACAGCAAACTACAGTACCATAGCTCCCAAATGTTCCTTATTTGGAGGGACTGTCCCTGATTTGGAGCAATGTCCCTCTGTCCCTCATTCCTCCTCATTTGTCCCTCATTTTGATCTGATCTATATAGTTGTATATAAAATGCACTTTTTATCTATCGAAAAGTGTTTCCCAGCGCTAAACCTTTCATCTGATTTCTAAATTGCTGCATTTGTAAATTCCAAAAGCCAATATAAAGGAATAGTAGTGGTAAAAAAAAAAAGCACTTGTGGGTTCAACCAATCTTGTTTTTTTTGTACAATTCTCCTTTAACCACTTCCCACCCGGCCTATAGCAGAATGACATGTGGGAAGTGGTTCTGTTGTCCTGACTGGGCGTCATCGTCCAGCAGGATAACATGCCGATAACCTGTCAGTGCCAATCAGTGCCGCTTATCAGTGCAGCCGGTCAGTGCCCATCAGTGCCACCTGTCAGTGCACGTCAGTGCCACCTATCGGTGCCCATCAGTGTTGCATATCAGTGCCGCCTATCAGTGCCCATCAGTGCCACCTTATCAGTGCCAACTCATCAGTGCCTATCAGTGCCGAATCATCAGTGCCCGTCAGTGAAGGAGAAAACAAAATTTTATAACAGAAACGAAGAAAAACTTTTTTTTTCAAAAATGTCAGTCATTTTTTGTTTGTTTAGCAAAAATAAAAACCGCAGAGGTGATCAAATACCACCAAAAGAAAGCTCTATATGTGGGAAGAAAATGATAAAAGTTTTGTTTGGGTACAGTGTAGCATGACCGCGCAATTGTCATTCAAAGTGCGACAGCGCTGAAAGCTCAAAATTGTCCTGGGCAGGAAGGGACGAAAGTGCCCGGTATTGAAGTGGTTAAGGGGGTGTGGCAGGGGGTGTGTCCTATGCCTGCATACTTTTGCTGATAGGTGTCCCTCATTCCCGTCTCAAAAAGTTGGGAGGTGGTATGCAGCACTCAAAAATTTCCACGGGTGAAGCTTCAAAAATCTTTACAGGTGGCATCGTTGATCTTCAATTCTTCACAATATTGATCCTACCATCCCTGACACCTGTTGGCGCTGCTTGCAGGCTCCTGGCACCATGGTCCATATTTGGGGCACTTGCCCACATATACTCCCTTTTTTTTGGGACAAGACATTGAGATTGTTTTGCTGACCTGGTGGGTGATGTCTACCCTAAGCAGCCCCAGCTTACTGTCATTTCTCTGGTGCCGGGCTCCTGCAAACCGATTGAAAAAAAGTCTGATTAGACATTTCCTAACTGCAGCTCGATCTGTTATTGCCAGATATGCTGGCGCCAATCGGACCCATCAACCTTAGCCACCCGGGCTTGGGAAATGAATCACATTGAATGTATGGAAAATATGACAGCATGGGATGAAGACAAATCGGATTCTCATAATCTTATGTGGACTGTCTGGAATCGTTTCCGGGACTCAGCTACTTTCGACACGTTTACCACCACCTCGGATTAGCCTTCTAAGTAATTTCGGGATCCTTGCCAACAGTTTTTGCTGCTCTTTTGTTGAGTTACGTAGGTATTTATGGCCTTCTTCTCCCTATTTATGACCTTCTCCTTCCTCTCCCTCCACCCTCTAACTTCCTTCCCCTTTTTTACTTATTTTGCTTTTTTTCTTTTTTTTTCTCTCATCTTCTCTTTTTTTTTGCTCTGTTTCACTTCTCTTGCCATTTCTGGGCTTCTTTTTATCACTATGTTGCTGCTCTTCGATTCAGAGGTGCTTTATTTCATGAGCAGTCATATGTCAATGTCCTACCTACAATATACTATAAAAAAAAGAAAGGAACTAATGCGCAAAACCAAACTCACTCAAATGAATAAACGAAGGGTGTGAGAAGCTGCCAACATATATAAGTGTTCCCGCACAAAAAGACAAAAAATGAGTATAAAGGTATGTGGCGCTAACTATAAATAATAAGTAATAAAAAATAATAAATGATTTAAAACACACTGACTGACTGCCAATCACTTCCAAGGCCAGGCTGCAGCCAATGTGCTAAATGATCCAGTGTCACCAATCTTCAATGTGATACAAAGTCAAAAACATACATAATAATCATAAAGTTCAAGCAAAATACTAAAGTGCAAATATACTTCAAAAGTGCAAGCAGTGCAATCTAATAAAGTCCAATAGTCACATAAAGCGCATACAAAAAAATTAAGTGCAAAATCCAGAAGTGATGAAAGTGCAATCAGAACCCAATAGGGAGGGGACAGATCTCTATATGGCAGTTCACAGAAAAAAAAGGAGAAAAAAGTGCATGTGCAATATAATCGATATATTTCATCCGATTACTATCACCATCCGTGGTGCGCCACTCGTTTCCCCCAAGCCTCTCACCTCAAATGGAGACCCATACGGGTCAAATCAAGCCTTAGTATAAGTAAAAAGCGGGATCCCAGCAAACGATCGACTGCTAACGATATCCACGACAATATCGATATTGGAGTGAACTTCAGGCTCATCCAGTAAGGTGAGGACATGTAATAAAAAGGGGGGGGGGGGGCTCCATAGTGCAGTATTTCCAAAGATTTTATTAAAATCTTTGGAACATCACCCTTTGATGAAGTCACGTGTGCAGTGACACAACGCGTCAGGGAGGAGACAGGTGTCGTCACTTCCGGACACGGCCGAGACCGGAAGTACCCTATCTAGACGGAATTTTAACTACAATATACTGTATTGCTATAGGGATCTATTTTTTCCCCTACTTCTATGGTTTGGGATTCGGTCATTCGATCATTCCTGATCGGCGTGGGATCCCCCAGCCCTCACCGGACCCTTATCCGAGCACACAGCCTGGCAGGTCAGGAAAGGGGGGGCCCGAGTGAGCCATACCAGGCCACTTGCCCTCAACATGGGGGGGGGTGCTTTTTTGTTAGTTTGCTTTTTATATTCACTTACCGTAGTTTTGTTAAGCTGTTAATGTAGACGACTGAATACTGAATGGACAGAAGCTTGAAATTATTCCCTGACCACGCCATGAAGGTTTCTTGTAGCCTAAGAAAAATATAAACAAATATCAGTTTCAATAAGTCACAGATGTGGGATGTTGCAGCTCACATCCACCAACATGCCCACTTTAGGTCATGTGACCCACAACCATTGTACCCCAAAGCTCAAACACATATGTATGTGTGCGCATGTGTGTATATACTGACGGTGTCAGTAGAGCAATGAACAGTAGGGCAGAGATTGGTGTCAGTAGTTTATATTTTTATTATTTAATTTTTTTTTTTTTACAATCTTCTAGGACCCCCGTTAGGGGGCTTTGGTGAAACATCAGAGGTCTAAACAAAGGGAATCTGTGCTACATGGGGTGATTAGGTTGTGCCCCAGGCATATCTGGCACACCCTGTGCACACGCCTATGGCTATTAGGTTGTTTACTAGACATGTGCAATTCATTTTTCAATTTCCGAATTTTCAAATTTCCGAATTTTTGAAAATTTGAAAATTTCAGAATTTCAGAAATTCGGAATTTCCCAAATTTTTTAATTTCCGAAACTTCGAATTTCCAAATTTTCACATTTCCGAATTTCCGAAATTCAAAATTTCAGAATTTCCGAAATTCCGAAATTTTGAATTTTCGAAAGTTCCGAAATTTGAAAATTCGGAAATTCAGAAATTGAAAAATTCGAAAATTTCGGAATTAACGAATTTATCAAAATTCGTTAAATTTTTTCGAAAATTCGAAATTCAGAAATTCAGAAGTTTGAAAATTCGAAATTAGCAAAATCGAAAACTCTAAATTAGGAAATTTTAATATTTGAAATTTCATAAATTTTAAAATTCGAAAATTTGGAAATTTGAAAATCCAAAAATAAGAATGAAAATTCGGAAATTCAAAACAATGAAAATCTGAAAATTCGAAAACCAGAAAATCTGAAATAATAACTAATAATAAATAATAAATTATAGGCATTGGAATTTCCTTTCAAATTTGGTTAGTGAACGTAACGAGTATGAATTTATCCAAAGTTACGAATTATCTGAAATAACGAATGCCATATCTAAACGAATGGAACGTAACAAGCTAATAATAATAAATAATAATAATAAAAAACCTTTTTATTATTATTAATTATTATTAATTTGATCCATTCCAATTGTTTAGATGCAGCATTCGTTATTTTGGATAATTCGTAACTTCAGATAAATTTGTATTCGTTACGTTCACAAACAGCCAAATTTGAAAGGAAATGTCAATACCTATAATTTAATAGTTAGTTATTATTAGTTATTATTTCTAATTTTACTGATTTTTTCTTTTTCCAGATTTTTGAATTTTCAAATTTTTGAATTTCCGAAATTTAGAATTCCAGAAGACCGAATGGCAGACCGCCGCCATTACTAGAAAAAAAAATAAAAATAATAAAAATGCATAAATCTATTTTGTAGATGCTCTAACTTTTGCGCAAACCAATCAATATACGCTTATTGCGATTTTTTCTTTTTACCAAAAATATGTATAAGAATACATATCGGCCTAAACTGATGAAGAATTTTTTTTTGGAAAATGTATTATAGCAAAAACTAAAAAAATTGTTTTTTTTTCAAAATTGTCAAACTTTTTTGTTTATAGCGCAAAAAATAAAAACCTGCAGAGGTGATCAAATACCACCAAAAGAAAGCTCTATTTGTGGGGGGAAAAAAAGTACGTCAATTTTATTTGGGTACAACATCTCACGACCGCGCAATTGTCAGTTAAAGCGACGCAATGCCGTATCGCAAAAAATGGCCTGGTCATTAAGGGGGCAAATCCTTCGGTCCTTAAGTGGTTAAAGGAAAGGTAAGGTTAACCACTTGACCTCCAGAAGGTCCCTCCACCCCAAACTCGCTCATCCATGTCTTTATGGACCTTGCTTTGTGCACTGGTGTGCAGTCATGTTGGAACAGGAAGGCGCCGTCCCCAAACTGTTCCCACAAAGTTGGGAGCATGAAATTGTCCAAAATATCTTGGTATGCTGACGCCTTAAGAGTTCCCTTCACTGGAACTAAGGGGCCAAGCCCAACCCCTGAAAAACAACCCCAGACCATAATCCCCCCTCCACCAAATGATTTGGACCAGTGCACAAAGCAAGGTCCATAAAGACATGGATGAGCGAGTAGTTCGTTTTTGGCTGAACTTCCACTTTAAATTGTTTCAACAGCCTTCCCAATAAGGCCCCCATTATGGGCTCTCCTAATGGGGCCTTCTATCGCTATTGTTACGCCTCAACCCGATAGAACACCTTTGGGATGAATTAGAGCGGAGACTGCAAGCCAGGCCTTCTCATCCAACATCAGTGCCTGGCCTCACAAATTCCCTTCTGGAAGAATGGTCAAACATTCCCATAGACACACTCCTAAACCTTGTGGACAGCCTTCCCAGAAGAGTTGAAGCTGTTATAGCTGTAAAGGGTGGGCCAACTCAATATTGAACCCTACGGATTAAGACTGGGATGCCATTAAAGTTCATGTGCGTGTAAAGGCAGGCGTCCCAATACTTTTGGTAATATAGTGTATACGAAAGCAATAGACAACCCACTCAATCCTCACTGCATTTCTGTACTCGATACTCTAGAAACCAACCTTGTAGAAAATGAGCCCAGGTGCTCCACGCAGATGTGAAAGGCGGATCTCTCCAGCTCCTCGGACAACTTGGATGATGCTCTGACATGCGTCCCAATTATCTGCAAGAAATATTCAGGACATGAAATTAGTATTTTTTTTACCGACAATTTCTATCCTTCAGTGACTGTAGTTCTCCTTTAAATCCTGCACTGTAGTCAGACAGATGCTACATCTCAATAGCATATGTAATTGAAGGCTTTTTTTTTTTTTTTTTTTAGCCCAGCAAATCAAAAACACTTTGTACAATGGCATATTTGCCATTTGTTAAAGATTCCAATAGAACATTCATTGAAATGCAAATTGGTCTGAAAAAGCAGACTCAGAGTCTCTTATTTACGGGCTTCTGCCAAGGACACATTGTATGTACACAAGTTAGTGTTATCATCTAAAACACAACCTTTTCATGCTCAGGGGGTCAGTGAAGCCAACATTCCTAGGCCAAATTTTGCAGCGTCAGTATGCATCATTTAACATAATTACAACTCTTTAATTTAACTTTACTTTTAAAAAAATGCTGTTTTTTTTTTTTATTACCCTTTTTAAAGTGTTTTTTACCCTTTTTAAGCCTTTCATGACTAAGCCTATTTTTGAAATTTGGTGTTTACAAGTTAAAATCCGTATTTTTTGCTAGAAAATTACTTAGAGCCCTCAAACATTATATATTTTTTTAGCAGAGAATCTAGAAAATAAAATGGCGATTGTTGCAATACTTTATGTCACACGGTACTTGTGCAGCGGTGAAAAACGCAACTTTTTCTCGAAAAGGGACACTTTTCATGAAGGCCGAGTAAATAGATACCGAACATGTCACGCTTTATAATTGCACGCACTCGTGGAATGGCGGCAAACTACGGTACCTAAAAATCTCCATAGGCGACGCTTTAATTTTTTTTTTTACGGTTACCAGGTTAGAGTTACAGAGGAGGTCTAGTGCTAGAACTGTTGCTCTCGCTCTGACGATCGCGGCGATACCTCACATGTGTGATTTGAACACCGTTTACATATGCGGGCGCAACTTCCGTATGCGTTTTTTTTGCTGCGCGAGCTCGCGGGGACGGGGGCGCTTTAAAATTTTTTTTTTCTTATTTATCTTATATTTATAATTGTGTTTTAAAAAAAAAAAACATTTGATCACTTTTATTGCTGTCACAAGGAATGTAAGCATCCCTTGTGACAGTAATAGGAGGTGACAGGTACTCTTTATGGAGGGATTGGGGGTATAAAAGACCCCCGAACCCTCCTTTGCACTTCAAAGTATTCCAAACGCCGAAAACGGCGATTCTGAATACTGTATATTTTTTTAAAACCGGCGCCATTAGCAGCCGAGCAAACGGGAAGTGACGTCATGACGTTGCTTCCGTGTTTACGAATTAGGAGGCTGGAACTAAGCCATTCACGGCTTCGTTCCAATCCGTCCCCAGCCGCCGGAGGTGGCGGATTGGTCCATCGGGAGGCCAGGTAAGAGCGGCGGGAGGAGGGGGACGGCTCCTCCCGCTCCTCTGGTATAACAGCCGAGCGGCTTTTAGCCGCATCAGTTGTTGTACCAGGAAAGCCAATCGCCGGCTCTAAAAAAACAGCTGCGGGCATCATCCAGGTATAACCCCGGAAAGCCGAGTACGCACGTCTGCGTACGCTCGGCGGGAAGGGGTTAGACCCACAACAGTACAATCAGTGTGTATATGCAGTAAAGCATGCTTGTTATACTCACTGTGGAACCTAAGGGGCAGTGGCGGCCGCTCATGCAGGGTGCCGGGGCGCCGCCCTCCTAATTCATGCATCCAGCCCCTAATCTACATGCAGGGCGCCAAACGCATGGATTCCAATGGTTTTTTTTTTGTTTTGTTTTTTTTTTTTTTTTTTTTTAGGAGCACGTGATTAGAGCCAGAGGTTATAATCGGCTTCAAAAAGGGTGGGCTCCGGGTGCAGAGCACGGACGGCTCCCCGAGCCCACCCAGTTGTGTGACATTAGCGAATAATATTTGCTAATTTCTTCCTGTTTCTCCTCCTGGCCAATCAGGAAGCGGGTCCTGACACCCGATTAGCCAACTATGACCCGATTGGCCATGGGTCCTAAGTCCTGATTGGCTGGGAGGAGAAGTGACCGCTGGGACGCGGGGGGGGAGCCGCGACCTGGATGGGGTAAGTGCAGGGCCTGGTGGGGGCCTGGCGATGCGGCGATTGAGTGAGGGAGGGGGTGGCAATCAATCCAGTGAGCACCAGGGGGGGTAATTGGTTGGCTGGCTGGGAGGCCTGGGGCTGTCCCCTCCAAGAAAATTGAGCACCAGGTGCCACTGCTAAGAGGTTAATCCTCCGCATTGTGTTAAAATGCTGTTTGATCCTGTCATCTCTGATCCTCCCATTCTTCCACAGTCCCCAATCCATCTCCTGATAGTACAGAGCCTTGGGGACACTCTGCACATGCTCAGTTTGGGGTGTATCGCTAGAGAGTTTATTTGTGGGAAGGGTGCATGTGATCAACGCAGGGCCAATCAGCACTGTCCAGACAGAGGGTCAGGGGTCCTGCAGCCTCATAGGACAGTCAGAGTAGAATGAAAACTCCTCCGACAAGCGTTAACCAGACACTGATAGAAGTCACAAGACTGCTATATACTGCTAATGATAAAAGGTTTTTAGCAGTTTATAATTATAAATATATATAATTATAAAAGAATTGCATTTCCATGTTCTGTGTACTGTGGGAGACTAGATATAGTGAATGCAGGGTCCTGGGTTTAGTAACACTTTATTAAACAATAGCAGATTGATTGGCATACTCACATGTTCTATGTCGATGTAAATTGGAAGTTCTTTGAATGTCTCCTCGTCTACCTCCATCTCTTTTTCCCATTTATTCTTCTCCATCTCCATTATGTTGTGAAAATATATTTTTTTTAAGTCTTCCTTAATAATATAATTGTAAGACAACAAAGATGAGTCAGCAGTGGAATAATATAGAAGATAACTTGGGAAATATAATACAACAAACCAAAAGCTTATATATATATACACACACAGTATCTCACAAAAGTGAGTACACCCCTCACATTTTTGTGAATATTTTATGATATTTATTCATGTGACAACACTGAAATGGCTGGGGGTTGAGTTATTTTGAGGGGACAACAAATTTACACTGTTATACAAGCTGTACACTCACTACTTTACATTGTAGCAAAGTGTCATTTCTTCAGTGTTGTCACATGAAAAGATAGAATAAAATATTTACAAAAATGTGAGGGGTGTACTCACTTATGTGAGATACTGTGTATATATGTATATATATATATATATATATATATATATATATATATATATATATATGTATGTATGTATGTATGTATGTATGTATGTATGTATGTATGTATGTATATATATATATATATATATATATATATATATATATATATATATATATATATATATATATATATATACATATACATATACACACACAGTATGTATACACAGTGCCTTGAAAAAGTAGAATACAATGATCAGTGTTGCTGGCTATAGCCAACGGCACTGATTGTTCAGAAAACACTTGACAGGCTGGTTGATAGATCGACCTGTGTACAACCAGCTAGGCCATACATGGATCAAAATTCGTCCGGTCCCTGCTGAACTAGCTGAATTTCGATCCATGTATCTCCGACTTAAGTCTAATTTACTTGAAGTGATATTAAATTCTTTTTTTTTTTTTTTTTTTGTTTAAAAATAACAAACATGTTACACTTACCTGCTCTGTGTAAATGGTTTTCTTCTTCTTCTTGGGTCCTCCGCTGGCTCTCCTGGCCCCTCCCTCCTGTTGAGTGCCCCCACAGTAAGCAGCTTGCTATGGGGGCACCTGAGCCGAGCTGCTGCTCTGTGTGTCCATTCAGACACAGAGCTGCGGCTCGGCCCAACCCCTCTCTCTCCTCATTGACTCACTGACTTTGATTGACAGCAGCGGGAGACAATGGCGCCTCTGCTGTGTCTTACCCAATTAGGAGGGAGAGTCCCGGACAGCCAAAGCTCTTGTGCAACATCGCTGGACTGAGATGGGGCTCAGGTAAGTATTAGGGGGGTGCTGAGGCGGCTGCTGCACACAGAAGGTTTTTTTTACCTTGATGCATAGAATGCATTAAGATAAAAAACCTTTTGACTTTACAACCACTTTAGGGCTCTCTATGAATTGGGTGTGTCGCTCTGACGCACCGCATCACCGATCACGGTATAGAGCCTATGACGTAGGCTCGTTATCATGTAATCAGCTGTGTCCAATCACAGCTGATCACAGTGGAAACAGGAAGTGCCGGTTATCAGCATTCCTCTCCTCACACTGACAGTGTGTAAGGAGAGGAGAGCGGATAAGTGGCTTTCCTCACAGCGGTCAGTGATGCCCACCAGTGATGCTAATCAGTGCCCATCGGTAATTCCAATCATTGATGCCTGTCAGTGCCCATCAGTGCCTCCTCATGAGGGCTGCCTATCAGTGCCCATCAGTGCCGTCTATGAGTGCCGCCCATCGGTGCCACCTATCAGTGCCTATCATTGCCCATCAGTGCTGCCTATCAGTGCCCATCAGTGCTGCCTATCAGTGCCTAGAGCTGCTTATCAGTAGACGTGCACTGACCAAAAATTTGTTCGTTTTCATTTCATTCGTTTTTTTGTTTTTTTCGGAAATTCGAAAATTCAGAAATTCGAAAGTTCGGAATTAGGAAATCCAAAAATTCGGATTTTCAAATTTCCTAATTTTTGATTTTCTTATTTTCGAATTTTTGGATTTTCAGATTTCGGAATTTTCAAATTTTCGGATTTCAGAATTTTCAATTTCTCACATTTTCGAAATTTGAATTTCCGAAATTTTTAAATTTCCGAATTTTCAAATTTCCGATTTTTCAAGTTTTCCCAATTTTTGAATTCCGAATTTCCAAATTTTCGAATTCCGAATTTTCGGAATTCAGAAATTCGAAAATCAGAAAATTAGAGAAACCAAAAAAAAAGAAAATCAGCAAAATTCGAAATAATAACTAACTAATAATAACTAACTATTAAATTATAGGTATTGGAATTTCCTTTCAAATTTGGCTGTTTGTGAATGTAACGAATACAAATTTATCTGAAGTTACAAATTATCCGAAATAACGAATGACACATCTAAACAAATGGAATGGAACAAACTAATAATAAATAATAGTAATAAAAAGGTTTTATTATTATTATTGTTATTTATTTTTATTAGATCGTTACGTTCCATTCTTTTAGATACGGCATTTGTTATTTCGGATAATTCGTAACTTCGGATAAATTCGTACTCGTTACGTTCACTAACAGCCAAATTTTAAAGGAAATTCCAATACCTATAATTTAATAGTTATTATTAGTTAGTTATTATTTCAGATTTTTGGGTTTTCGAATTTTCGGATTTTCATTTTTCTTTTTGGATTTTAAAATTTCCAAATTTTAGAATTTTCAAACTTCCGAAATTCCGAACTTCCTAATTTCCGAAATTTTTCATTTCCAAATTTTCCAATTTCCGAAATATCGAATTTCCGAATTCCGAATTTCAGAGATTTCGAATTTCCGAATTTCAAAAATTTCGAATTTCCGAATTACAGAAATTTTGAATTTCCGAATTTCAGAAATTTCGAATTTCCGAATTTCAGAAATTTCGAATTTCCGAATTTCCGAATTAGAATTTTCAAATTTCCGAAATTTTCGAAATTCCGAATTTTCCGAAATTTTGAATTTCCGAATTCCAAATTTCCGAACTTCTGAAATTTCGAATTTCCGAATTCGAATTTTCGAGTTTTCCAATTTCCGAAATTTTCCAGTTTCCAAATTACATGCCAAATTCCAAATTGAATTTTGGCATGTCAGGAAGGTATCTATGCACACTTGAGCAGATGAAAGCAAATTAAGGTATTGGGTGTTAAAATCTTTTGTTTCTGAGCATAAGGGGGTTGCCATTTTTTTTAATGTGGTCCTAGTTCGGCTTTAAATCTGGATGGTGGAAATGCTAATGAAGTTATAAATTTGTAATTTGCCAAAACAGTCAATATACTGTTTAGAATACTAGAAGCTGAAGATGGAATGTTTGTACATGAGTTAAATCCTGACGGGCTGGTTGTATACAAGTTAAATAGTAGATCGACTTTTATACAACCAGCCTGCTCATACATACACTACCGTTCAAAAGTTTGGGGTCACATTGAAATGTCCTTATTTTTGAAGGAAAAGCACTGTACTTTTAAATGAAGCTAACTTTAAACTAGTCCTAACTTTAAACAAATATACTCTATACATTGCTAATGTGGTAAATGACTATTCTAACTGCAAATGTCTAGTTTTTGGTGCAATATCTACATAGGTGTATAGAGGCCCATTTCCAGCAACTATCACTCCAGTGTTCTAATGGTACAATGTGTTTGCTCATTGGCTCAGAAGGCTAATTGATGATTAGCAAACCCTTGTGCAATCATGTTCACACATCTAAAAACAGTCTAGCTCCTTCCAGAAGCTACAAAACTGACCTTCCTGTGAGCAGATTGAGTTTCTGGAGCATCACATTTGTGGGGTCAATTAAACGCTCAAAATGGCCAGAAAAAGAGAACTTTCATCTGAAACTTGACAGTCTATTCTTGTTCTTAGAAATGAAGGCTATTCCATGCGAGAAATTGCAAAGAAATTGAAGATTTCCTACAACGGTGTGTACTACTCCCTTCAGAGGACAGCACAAACAGGCTCTAACCAGAGTAGAAAAAGAAGTGGGAGGCCGCGTTGCACAACTAAGCAAGAAGATAAGCACATTAGAGTCTCTAGTTTGAGAAACAGACGCCTCACAGGTCCCCAACTGGCATCTTCATTAAATAGTACCCGCAAAACACTAGTGTCAACATCTACAGTGAAGAGGCGGCTGCGGGATTTTGGGCTTCAGGGCAGAGTGGCAAAGAAAAAGCCATATCTGAGACTGGCCAATAAAAGAAAAAGATTAAGATGGGCAAAAGAACACAGACATTGGACAGAGGAAGACTGGAAAAAAGTGTTGTGGATGGATGAATCCAAGTTTGAGGTGTTTGGATCACAAAGAAGAACGTTTGTGAGACGCAGAACAAATGAAAAGATGCTGGAAGAATGCCTGACGCCATCTGTTAAGCATGGTGGAGGTAATGTGATGGTCTGGGGTTGCTTTGGTGCTGGTAAGGTGGGAGCTTTGTACAGGGTAAAAGGGATTCTGAATAAGGAAGGCTATCACTCCATTTTGCAACGCCATGCCATACCCAGTGGACAGCGCTTGATTGAAGCCAATTTCATCCTACAACAGGACAATGACCCTAAACACACCTCCAAATTGTGCAAGAACTATTTACAGCAGAAGCAGGCAGCTGGTATTCTATCGGTAATGGAGTGGCCAGCACAGTCACCAGATCTGAACCCCATTGAGCTGTTGTGGGAGCAGCTTGACCGTATGGTACGCCAGAAGTGCCCATCCAACCAATCCAACTTGTGGGAGCTGCTTCTAGAAGCGTGGGGTGCAATTTCTCCAGCTTACCTCAATAAATTAACAGCTAGAATGCCAAAGGTGTGCAATGCTGTAATTGCTGCAAAAGGAGGATTCTTTGATGAAAGCAAAGTTTGATGTAAAAACAATGTTATTTCAAATACAAATCATTATTTCTAACCTTGTCAATGTCTTGACTCTATTTTGTATTCATTTCACAATGTATGGTGGTGAATAAGTGTGACTTTTCATGGAAAACACAAAATTGTTTGGGTGACCCCAAACTTTTGAACGGTAGTGTACATGTATGGCTGGCTTAAAGCTGAACTTCCCCTTTTGTCCCCCCCCTTCACATTTGGTGTGTCATTTTTTAGGTGGGTACTTAGTTTTGACAGGTCCTTGCTCCCACTTCCGGTGGAATTGCCTAACGAGTTCAGCCCCTTCTCCCTTCACCTGCAGCTTTCTGGGACACGTCACAGGTCCCAGAAGGCTGCTGGACCATTCACAGGTTGCAGCGCGGCATGCACATGAGCAGTAGGAAGCAAGCTGTGAAGCCGCATGCTATCACTGTAGGCTTCCCACACTAAAGATGCTGACACCGGGAACCTGGAGACTAGTGCAGAACCAGCCCCAGGTGAGGACGACACTGGATCCCTGGACAGATAAGTGTTCTTTTATTAAATGTAAGCAGCCACAGGATTTGTAGCTGCTGACTTTTAATTATTTTTTTTTTCTCAAGTAAAGAGCCTCTTCAAGTTTTTTGAAGGATTAAAAATCAGCATGATAGTCACATCTGTAGCACCCTGATGTTTAGGCAGGGTTGCTAGTAAATTTACCTGCCAAGTATAGTTGCCTTGGCCAATTCATAGGAGACCAATCGATTCCACCCTAATTCTGGAATTGCTGCACTTCTTTCTTCTGTCACTAGATGGCCGGGTGTCTGGTGGCATTGGATAGGACAAGGGCATTGCAGGGACAGGTTGGGAATGGATGAAGTGTCTCGGCCAATGGGCAGAGATCTTCTTGGGTCCCTTGGCCTGCTGGGAGAGCCTGTTTATTTGGGTGAGGTCAGGTGATCGGGGGTTCTGTGCCACCTGGACGGCTGTCTGGGTGGACGTTTGTTATACTGCCCTGGGCTGCTAGATCAGAGCCTGAGGCCTACCCTGGGCACATCTGGCTACTAGGCTGTCTGAGGGCCTATCCAGAAGCAAGAGAGTACCGCAGGGTCGGGACTGCGGCTTGCAGTCCAACCAAAATGATGGTTCTTCCGGCCGGAGAACCTGTTGTGGTCGGAGGTAGAGGGGAAGCTGTCACCACTAAGGGACCGACCACCTTATTACTAGGAACCACCGTGAGTTGCTGAATCAAGTACCAGAGCAGTATTCTCACCAACCGGGGATAGTGAAGAAGGTGGTCAAGCCAGGGACCCAGCCAGCGGAGGTGACCCTTGCAGAGCAGTCTTGTGTGCCAAGCCAGGGACCGAACAGGCCAGTGGGGTGACGCTTGAGGGGTATCTGTGAGTGCCAAGCTAAGGACCCAGCAGGGACCCGGGGGTGACGCTTGAGGAAGATACTCAGTAAAAAGATTGGAAGAGCTCAGGAGATCCTGTGGCAGTGGATAAGCGGATCTAAGTGATAGACTGAGAGCTAATTTGAGTGAAGATCTAAAAAGGAGATTGTGGAGGAAGTGAAAGAAACGGTTTAAGATTCTTGCCATAGGAGACAGCGTGTCTACACATGTAGATGTGGTGTCCAGCTGCGTGCCTTTCCCTGCATGGCTGTTTACCTATAGAAGTCTTGGAGTCGGCTAATTGACATTGCAACTACTAAAGGGTGTCCTGGTCCTAACCCTCTTTCCCACAGTTCTGTTTAGGAGAAAATAAATCTCTTTGCATTAAGGAAGTGTCTGGCGCCTATTAATCTACCTTAGATTGCACCCACCATGCCTCTGGAGGTCACCATTAGGCCTGGAGAGGCTCGAGGTTTGGGTACACATATTACAGGAGAATCTTGCCAAAATGGCAAAAGGGGCAATTTAATAGCAAAAATAGCAAATTAAATTTAGTTTTGATAAATCTTAAGTTGTGCACTTAGGAATATAGCATTACTGCCTATTCATTAAATGGATTAAGGTTGGCTAAAGCACCTAAAAAACCTTCATGATTCTCGATGCCAAGTACAAAACTACCTCCCTCCTCTCTCTCACAAGATTTGCTTATTACCAAGTTGCAGGTATGATTTATACATTTCCATACAATTCTTAGAAAGCTCTTGTAAACCATTACCTGTAGAGCAATGTTATAATCCTTTTTTAATTTTTCAAGGCATTCCCCATTTATCACAGGCGGGAGACTGGCAGCGTTAATTTCCGGATGAAGTTCAGGGTTGGCCATAAATTCTTCACTGTGAAAGGAAAACAAGTAAACCAAAGCTGTTGAAGTAAGGGCAGTCATATTTCTTCATTACATATGTAGACCTTTAAGGATATGCAAGACACTCATTCAAAATGTGTAGGGAGTTTTGACAATTTAACTGGGCTCAGTAAATTATATTTTTATGGTAACCCTACAGGTGTTGCATTGGCTTTGAGCTTACTGTAGTTATTGACTGTCCGTTATTTGGAGGGACTTTCCCTTTTTTGGAACTAAATTCCTCTTTAGGCCATGGTTGTTCCTCTTTTCCATACCAAACCCTAATATAAGCATGCAGCCGGCAGGCCAGGAAAGAGAGGGGGCAAGAGAGGGCCCCCACTCCTGAACCATACCAAGCCACATGCCCTCAACATTGTGGGGGGGGGGTGCATTGTTGCATTTTGATGGGGACAAGGGCCTCTTCCCCACAACCCTGGCCGGTAGTTGTGGGGGTCTGCGGGCGGAGAGCTTATCAAAATCCGGAAGCCCCCCCTTAACAAGGGAGACCTCAGATTCCGCCCCCCCCCCCATGTGAAAGAGTAGGGATACATAGTACAACTATTCATTCACCCAAAACAAATGTGTAGTTTAAAAAAAACGACAATATACAGTTTTTGACAAGACCTTTATTATAAAAATAAATATTCCCCGGTGTAGATCTATCGTCAATCACAACGCCCGCCACCACTGCCGACCCGAAAAAAGAAGTTAGCTTGCGCTGAAGGCTCTCTTCGTCTGACAGTTCTTAAATAACTAAAGGTATGGGGGTCACCCGTTGACCCCGCCCTCTTGTGACATCATTGACCCAGCATGCCCCTGGTTGATGACGTCACAAGGGGGTGGGGGTCACCCGGCCCGCAGACCCCCCCAACCGCTGGCCACAGTTGTGGGGAAGGGGTCCTTGTCCCCATCAACATGCGGATAAGGTGCTTTGGGGGGGCAGAACCCAATGTTGAGGGCATGTGGTCTGGTATGGTCCAGTAGGGGGGACCTTGCTCATCCGATCCCTTTCTTGACCTGTCGGGTTGCATGCTCGGATAAGGGTCAGGTATGGATTTTGGGGGGCCATTTTGTAAGAAAATTTTGCAGTGGGGTTCCCCTCAAATCCACATAGCGGGATCCAAACCGATCCCCCTGTGTGCCTGCAGCTGCCAGGATGGAGGGAAGCCGGAAGCGCTGCAGTGGAGGAGGGGCACACAGAGGGTCCTGGACAGCAGGTGGATCCAAGAAACAATCCCCCTGCAGGGAGAAAGTAGACTAGAAGCTGGCAGAACTACAGGGGGATCCACAAGTGTCAGCAATAAGGCAGTACAGCCGGCCCTCCTGCTCTTCAGATGCTCTGGCCCCCCTTTTGAACTGATCAACTGCCCTGGCCTTTCTAATCTCATTATGTCTCCCATTGCCTGAAAGCGCCAACAGCATCAGATAATAGAGCCTGCCAAAAAAGGAGGGTCGTAAGCTACTATGGTGCTCTGTAATTTGATGCTGTTATGCGCACTCACAAGCTGGATGACAACGTGCAAGGCCAGGTAGTTGAGAGGACATCAGCTGTCAAGCCTCCCGACTCTCAAGCTGAAGAATGAGACTTATAGCTCAATCAGCAGACAAACCTAAATCTTTCGTAAGTAAACTTGCACAGTCATAAGCCCGAAGATTCAAATGTTTGCATAAACTGGGATTTTACTTACAGGTCTCATTTTCTTTTAAAAGTGCGATCGTAACGCAAGGGCCTCTTGAACAATTCTGAGCGCCGCAGGTTTTTACACGCACTTGAGAAAAGTATGCTCCAGGGTCAAGCGGCGCGACTGCGGCGTTAAACAAATTGATTTTTCACATCAGAGCTGTATTATCCTCTTGAGTTATACAAGGCTGTCAAAGACGAAGCCGGTTGGGTTGCCATGGTGAGCGCTCAGGTTTATGTTCGGGCTCTGACACATACACGCGCGCGAACTCAAAAAAGTGGGCACTTATCCAATAAGGGAGCTCTGCTTTTCAAGGTTATCCCGTATACCTTAGATACAGCGTCACGCTGCTAAATGTACTTTCCTCCCTGTGGTAGGTCATCAATGTTGAATACCCCAGCGCTTTGATTACAGGTATGGGGAAAAAAGGCACTTAATGCAGCACGAGGGACTGCAAACCACAATATAGCGTTGTAGCAAAACGGCACATTTAGAATTATTAAGTGTTTTCAAATTGGTACCCACCTCTCCAAAAATGTAATTCAAACCCCGTCGGTTAACCCTTTCTGATAGAAACTCCGGAGAATCAAATGTGGTTATCACAACGGCAGATTCTGGTGCTCAGGGTTTTTCAACGCAAAATGCTTAGTCATTGGTGCGTAGAAGAGCTAACTCTACTTTTATGTAAAAAATATACCAGACAAATAAATAACATCCACTATTTTACCAAAAGTATTGGGACACCTACCTTTATACACACATGAACTTTAATGGCATCCCAGTCCGTAGGATTCAATATTGGATTGGCCCACCCTTTGCAGCTATAACAGCTTCAACTCTTCTGGGAAGGCCATCCACAAGGTTTAGGAGTGTGTCTATGGGAATGTTTGACCATTCTTCCAGAAGCGCATTTGTGAGGTCAGGCACTAATGTTGGACGAGAAGACCTGGCTCGCAGTCTCCGCTCTGATTCATCTTAAAGGTGTTCTATCAGGTTGAGGTTAGGACTCTGTGCAGGCCAGTCAAGTTCCTCCGCCCCAAACTCGCTCATCCATGTCTTTATGGACCTTGCTTTATGCACTGGTGCGCAGTCATGTTGGAACAGGAAGGGGCCATCTGCAAACTGTTGGGAGCATGAAATTGTCCAAAATGTCTTGGTATGCTGATGCCTTAAAAGTTCTCTTCACTGGAACTAAGGGGCCAAGCCCAACCCCTGAAAAACGACCCCACACTATAATCCCCCCTCCACCAAATGATTTGGACCAGTGCACAAAGCGAGGTGCATAAAGACATGGATAAGCGAGTTTGAGGTGGAGGCACTTGACTGGTCCGCCAAGAGTCCTGACCTCAACCCAATGTACATGGAGGGGATTGATTTAAAAAAAAAAAATGGAGTTACTCTTCAAACCTGTCCTTGAAGTGCTAACCACAGAACAGGCTCAGAAAATATGCAGCTGGAGTGTATGTACAACAGCGGGACAAAGTATAGTTCATGTATCTTGCTCCGTACAGGTCCAACAAACTTTTCTCATGGCCAATGGTGGCAACCATACTATCGATGGCATCTGCCACTCCTTGTGTCTGAAAGTCATCAGCCACTCAATGAAATTTCTGCATATGTGCTTTGTATAGTTATTACAATTAAATTTCTTATTTCTGGGGGAGTAGCTATGGACCCTAATGTTAGATTCAAAGGTAGAGTTGGGGCTCGTTTATACTTGCTTCAAAACATGGCTTCGGACAAAGCTCTCTGAACGCCAGTCAAAGCCACTAAATAAAATGGTTAGCTTAGGGCTCATTTACACTTCCTTCAACTTCAATACACATTAAAGCGCCTACCCCTTTAACATGCTTTTTTTATGTGTTTTTGATGCTTCTGCGATGCTGCGGTGGTGCATCGATGATGCTTCAGTGGTGCTTTTTGAAAGCTTTAATGAAGCTTGGCAGATGCCCTGTGTGTGCTGATATCTCATACCTGCAATATCTCCAAAACAAAGCAAAGCTAAAGCTGAATTAAAGCCTCTCAAAAGCTACAGGTGCTTCAAGTGAGCATTGTCATAGACTTCTATGAAGGCTTTGAAGACGCTTTGGAACACCACTAAAGCGACATGGGGTATCATTTTTGAAATGAAACTGAAGCAAAGCAAAGCAAACCAAAAGCAAGGTGTAAACGGGACTGTAAGCTAACCATTTTATTAAGTGACAGGAGCTTTGACTGGCGATCAGAGACCTTTAAAAAAGCCTGTCCGAAGCCATGTTTTGAAGCAAGTGTAAACAAGACCTAAGAGTCCTGTTTACACCTTGCATTTGCTTTGGTTCGGTACCAGATGGGCTGGTATTTTCCACCAAGGGGACATAGTGTTCCTGCATACAGTGTTTGGGACTTTGCTATTTCTACTAGGGGGACATAGAGCTCCTGCCTGAAGATATTTGCTACTGATCCATTGATTAATTAATCCATTATTCCAGAGGGAGTACAGTCTAGGATCCATTTTGCTGCAAGTTGTACATAAAGAAGTTGTCCTCCAAGTTGTTGCTGAATTCAGTTTGGGCATCTCATAACCCCTCATCCCTATCTAAGTTATATTCCCTCAATAAAACAAAAAAACAAACCCAAGGACTGGTTTCTTTGGATGTAAGTTGGAAAATGTTGCCTGGTTGTGCAGAAATAAGGGCCTCCCCCCAGGGGATAGCACTACAATCGCACTAAACTTGTCACTCAAAAAGGATCGAAAGCTTCTTTTGGGTGACAAACACTCACAGGATAAACCACTGGAGGGATTGGGCTGCCCTATGCGCGATACTCATTTCCATGTATGAATTGCGCCTTAAAAATCACCGGGGGAATATTCATTCCTGCCATGTGAGGTCTGAACAGGCCCTTAGGGTTACAGGAAGGGTGTGTGTGTGAAGGCTACAGGGAGGGTTAGTGTTGGGTTTACAGGGCTAATTGGTATTTAAAGGCTAAGTTCACCTTTTCGGACAGAATTTCACTTAATAGTTACAACTCCATAATAAATAGAGGCCTTTTCTAATGTCTTTTCTGCCCAAGCCATCATGTGCTTGTCTCTAACTCATCTAGTCCATGGAAGCTTTCAATATTCACCTCTGTGTTCAAAATCTAAAAACATGCTTTCTGAGCCCATCACTTCCTGTACCATCATATCCCATCATGCACTGCCTTACTGCATCACAAAATAGGGCGTGTTTACCCTGTGGGCCACACGTCCCTCATCACTAAATCACCTTTTTTATTTCTATCCACTTTCCTACTACTTCCTTTAAGGTGGCTGTGACAGACCCAACCAGGACAGGGGCTTTTGGAGGGGAGTGCAGGCTAGCCTCTTGCCTAATGACTATGGGCCCTGACTTTAAAGGGAACACTACTCTTTGGGAGGTGTGTGCCTGGGGGTCCCTTGGAGTGGTCTTGCTTCGGATTCAAGTCCATGTTTCTCCAAAACACACAGACTCTGGGAACTGGAGGACCCAGATACATATTTGGGGTCTCTAGGCCAAAACCAGCAATGACTGCTTGAGATTGTGTATAAAAGGGTTGAAAAAAGTGAAAACTCTCTCAAACAATTGCGGACTTTGTGGGCATAACATGAGGCAGTAAATTACAAAATCTATATCTTTATTACAAAATGGTTAAAAAACATGAAATAACAAAACGCAAAAGCGTGGAGGCATGGATCCTTTCAAAGTGGATAAGAGGCTGTAAATTGCACAGAAAAACTATATATGTTTCAATAGATTAGGTGCAGGGTCTCCTCCATGCTAGCTTGTCAATGCGTTTCGCAACATTAATTGCTTCCTCAGGACATACTGGGTAGGTGCTGATTGGCCTTGAAAAATAGGTATTGGATGACACAACACAAGACAGACTGGGAGCCGATTCAATCCATCCACAGATCAAATTCCAAATATTGAAGGCATTCAATTCTCCTACGATACACCCTCAACAATGGGAAGGAAAGAGGGATGCAACCTCTAGAGCAGGGTTTCTCAACCAAGGTTCCATGGAACCATAGGGTTCCTCCAGAGGTTGCTAGGGGTTCCTTGAGCAATGAGCAGTTTTTGCCTCTCAGATAAGTTCCCACTAACACCAATGACCTTTGGTTCTATCACAACATCTTGCCTGTGTATGATGCTTAGGGGTAAAAAGGTCTGGTATTAGCTCTCGGTCTGTTGGAACGGTTTGGAGGGCAGGAGGTACTGTTTGGCGGAAGCACCTAATCGGGTAGTTCCGTCACAGTGGCCACGCGCCATACAATCTGATTGTACAATCACCTGTCATCAACTATGTAGTGCAAGGGCCAGCCTTATTCGATACAAATTGAATAGATTGTTCAGGTAGATCCTCCTATTACATAGTTTTGGTAAATCTAAAGGAAATCGTACAGAGATTGTACCATTAGGTGGCAAAGTGTATGTCCACCATTCTGCAAGGACATGGGAGGGAGACATTCAGCTGTCCATGTTCTTGTAATCCAGGCCCAGCTCAAGGAGGGGGAGGGTGTAAATACATCAATTTCACTTTCAGGCCCCATTCACAACAAATGAGGAGGAATGAGGGACAGAGGGACATTGCTCCAAATCAGGGACAGTCCCTCGAAATCAGTGACAGTTGGGAGCTATGCATTCATGTTAGGGTTACAGTAAGGATTAGTGTTGGAGTTACAGGGAAAGTTAGTGTAAAGGTTACTTTGAAAATTGGTTATGACTAAGGCCTTATAGGCTGAAACGCGTCAACTGACTTAATCTGCGATTGTTCACTGTGGCTATTCAATAAAATGAAGAAATTTTAAGAGCAACAACCGGAGTGCGGATCATTTTTTCTACATTACTTTGAACATTAGTGTAAAGGATACATAGAGGATTAGTATTAGGGTTGAGGTTATAGGAAGGGTTCGTGTTAATGCTACTCCACACAAAATAGAAAAAAATTAATTGTTTGCAAACATTTATAGGTTCCATTGCCTACCAAAATGTACCTTATGGCCAGCCCCTTCTTTGTTATCAGCAACCGATTCACCTAATAGACTAAAACTCTGATCTACCGATCTTACAATTATTTTTCTAGGGACTCTCAACACCTAATGAATGTTTTCTATTTACCTGACCTTCATGTCTATTGTGCATACCCGATGTTGCCTCATCCAGCACTCTTATCAGAGCTACTGATAGGTGAAACTGCAGTAAATATCCAGTCATAAGTATACTTCTGACTATGTGGATCTTCTGTCTAGTAGAAGAATAATAGTAGAAACTGTGGGATATCTTTATCAAAAAATACAGAAACGAATTTACAGATTTAAAAAAATGAGCAAACATCTGATGTGCGTGTACCCCCGACCAGCAGCCTTTTGCAGGGAGCACAATGGAAAAGCTCGCTCCTTTGTTGGCTGTGTACTCTGCAATTCTGTGGCAATTTGGAGGTTTTCCAGGTTTTGATTAGAAATATAACTGCATGGATGTGAACAGTCCACAGTAATATGCCCCTCGCGGCTTCCATTGTTTCCATGAACTAAAGAAATCAAATTTGGATGGATGATGAAAGACAATCCTTTATGGTTCTACTTACTGTAATTTCCACCGAGAAAGCAAATCATTTCTATCTATCTAATGATATCTATCTGATGTTTGTCTATCTATCTATCGTTCTAATTCTATCTATCTCTATCTTCTTATATCTATCTATCTATCTATCTATCTATCTATCTATCTATCTATCTATCTATCTATCTATCTATTAGATTATATATCTATCTATTGAAACCCTCAACTCAACCCGATAGAACACTTTTGGGATGAATTCGAGTGGAGACTGCGAGCCAGGCCTCCTCGTCCAACATCAGTGCCTGACCTCACAAATGCGCTTCTGGAAGAATGGTAAAGCATTCCCATCATAGGTGTGTGCACCCCGCGTGGCGCACATTCCCCTTGTTTAGACCCCTGATATCACCAAATTGAAAAAAAAAAATCAAATTTTTTCTGCTAAAAAAAAAAAAAAATTGTAAAAATATAATTTAAAAAATAAAATCATAAAAAATAATAAAAACTACTGACACCGTCCACTGCCCCACTGACACCAATCTCTGCCCTACTGACACCATCCACTGCCCTACTGACACCGTCCTCTGCCCTACTGACACCGTCCACTGCTCTACTGACACCGTCCCCTGCTCTACTGACACTGTCCACCGCCCTACTGACACCGCCCACCGCCCTACTGACACCGTCCACCGCCCTACTGACACCGTCCACCGCCCTACTGACACCGTCCACTGCCCTACTGACACCGTCTACTGCCCTACTGACACCAATCTCTGCCCTACTGACACCGTCCTCTGCTCTACTGACACCGTCCTCTGCTCTACTGACACCGTCCACTGCCCTACTGACACCGTCTACTGCCCTACTGACACCAATCTCTGCCCTACTGACACCGTCCTCTGCTCTACTGACACCGTCCTCTGCTCTACTGACACCGTCCACTGCTCTACTGACACCGTCCACTGCCCTACTGACACCGTCCACTGCTCTACTGACACCGTCCACTGCTCTACTGACACCGTCCACTGCCCTACTGACACCAATCTCTGATCTACTGACACCGTCCACTGCCCTACTGACACCGTCCACTGCTCTACTGACACCGTCCACTGCTCTACCGACACCGTCCACTGCTCTACCGACACCGTCCACTGCTCTACCGACACCGTCCACTGCCCTACTGACACCGTCCACTGCCCTACTGACACCGTCCACTGCTCTACTGACACCGTCCACTGCTCTACCGACACCGTCCACTGCTCTACCGACACCGTCCACTGCTCTACCGACACCGTCCACTGCCCTACTGACACCGTCCACTGCTCTACTGACACCGTCCACTGCTCTACCGACACCGTCCACTGCTCTACCGACACCGTCCACTACCCTACTGACACCGTCCACTGCCCTACTGACACCGTCCACTGCTCTACTGACACCGTCCACTGCTCTACTGACACCGTCCTCTGCTCTACTGACACCGTCCACTGCCCTACTGACACCGTCCTCTGCTCTACTAACACCGTCCACTGCCCTACTGACACCGTCCACTGCCCTACTGACACCGTCCACTGCCCTACTGACACCGTCCTCTGCTCTACTGACACCGTCCACTGCTCTACTGACACCGTCCACTGCTCTACTGACACCGTCCACTGCTCTACTGACACCATTCATTGCTCTACTGACACTGTTCTCTGCTCTACTAACACCATCCACTGCTCTACTGACACCCTCCACTGCTCTACTGACACCGTCCATTGCTCTACTGACACCATCAGTATATATACACATGCACACACACGCATATGTGTTTGAGCTTTGGGGTGCACACCCTAATGCAATAGGCTGAGCACACCTATGATTCCCATAGACACACATTACTAAACCTTGTGGACAACCTTCCCAGAAGAGTTGAAGCTGTTATATCTGCTTCAACTCATCTGGGCCAATTCAATATTGAACCCTGCGGACTAATGCCCCGTACACACGGTCGGATTTTCCGATGGAAAATGTCCGATCGGAGCGTGTTGTCGGAAATTCCGACCGTGTGTAGGCTCCATCGGACATTTTCCATCGGATTTTCCGACACACAAAGTTGGAGAGCAGGAGATAAAATTTTCCGACAACAAAATCCGTTGTCAGAAATTCCGATCGTGTGTACACAAATCCGACGGACAAAGTGCCACGCATGCTCAGAATAAATAAAGAGATGAAAGCTATTGGCCACTGCCCTGTTTATAGTCCCGACGTACGTGTTTTACGTCACCGCGTTTAGAACGATCGGATTTTCCGACAACTTTGTGCGACCGTGTGTAGACAAAACAAGTTTTCAACAACGGTTTCAGCGGCTGCCTAATTTGCATGTTGTATTCGGGGGTCCACAGCGATCTACCCGTCAATCGCCGACAGCTGGTGCCTGACGGGTAGATTGAGATGCATGCAGAGTAGCGCAGGAAGTGTGTGTAATAAGTTCTCTCTCCGCTGCTCCCTGGCGGCCCCTTCTCTCTTCTCGTCTATCCCCATTTGCTTATGACATCATCTGGGATGGACGAGAAGAGAGGAGGGGCCGCCATGACATGAGAGAGAACATATTACAGATGCTTCCTGCGCTACTCTGCATGCTGGCTGATAAACGCTGTGCCCTGATGTTCCCCAATGTGCCCTGATGTGCCCCAATGTGCTCCAATGTGCCCTGATATGCCCTGATGTGCCCCAATGTGCTCCAATGTGCCCTGATATGCCCTGATGTGCTCCAATGTGCTTTAATGTGCCCCAATGTGCCCTGATGTGCCCCAATGTGCCGTGCTGTGCCCCAATGTGCCCTCATGTGCCCCAATATGCCCTGATGTGCTATGTGCCCTGATGTGCCCCGTGCCCTGATGTGCTATGTGGCACGTGTCCTGATGTGTCATGTGCCCCGATGTGCTATGTGCCCTGATGTGCCCCATGCCCTGATGTGCTATGTGCCCTGATGTCCTGTACCCTGATGTCCTGTGCCCCAGTGTGCTGTGCCTCAATGTCATGTGCCCTGTACCCTGATGTGCTGTGCCCTGATGTGCCCTGTAAGCTGATGTGCCGGGCTCTGTACCCTGATGTGCTGTGCCCTGATGTGCACTGTACCCTGATGTGCTGTGCCCTGATGTGCCATGCTCTGTGCCCTGATGTGCTGGGCTCTGTACCGTGCCCTGATGTGCTGGGCCCTGATGTGCTGTGCCCTGATGTGCCGTGCCCTGATGTGCTGTGCCCTGTGTCCTGATGTGCCGTGCCCTGATGTGCTGTGCCCTGTGTCCTGATGTGCCGTGCTCTGTGCCCTGATGTGCTGGGCTCTGTACCGTGCCCTGATGTGCTGGGCTCTGTACCGTGCCCTGATGTGCTGGGCTCTGTACCGTGCCCTGATGTACCGTACCCTGATGTGTTGTGCCCTGGGCCGGTCTGGATGAAGTCCAGGGCCACATTTTTTGTCCCAGTCCAGCCCTGGCTGGGACTTTTAGTTCACCAGGAGTGTGTATTCTCTGGCTGCTTTGTCACAATGCACGCTCCTGACTCATGATAGCAATATTTATAGACATTCTATTAAATATCCTCTTATCTGAGTCACTGTGACTATATCACAACAATACCTATGCAGGCAACATAAGTGCACATAAAGGCCATCTGACAATAGGGAGGTGGTGGGTGACATCACGCCACTGACACCAAGGCACACATCGCGGGCTGCATGGAAAACAAGTTAAGTGTGGAGGAAAATTGCTTTATTTGTAGAACACGAGGTACCAAGGATGAATAATTAGTTACTGTGCGTAGGATCAGCTGCTCTACCCAACCTTTCTGTTGTTTGCTGCTGCTGAGATTAACATGGAAAATCACGGCATAAATGAGGGGTGGAGAGGTGGCACACTAAAAGCGGTATAACTGCCCAGAAACGTCAGAAGTTAAAAGCTGAGCGCCAGGCAGAAAATTAAAAGCTTCATCGGTTCATTTGGTTCTGGATTCATTGAAATAATCATTTTGCGTATTTTGAAGACAGCTACAGTAGTACACACGCCTTTCCCTCTCTCTTAGCACCCTATAACCCTCTGCATAGCAAGTCTCGGGCTTAGGGAGGCTCATTCCAACAAGGGAAACTTCATAACAAATTGATGACCTCACGCCTGTGCTTTTGACCTTCATTGTCCAATCAGCTGGCTGGGGGCAGCTTGATGACCAGACTGTATTACATACCTCCCAACTTTTAGAGATGGGAATGAGGGACACCTATCAGCAAAAGCATGCAGGAATAGGACACACCCCTTGTCACGCCCCCGTAAAGGAGAATTGTACTAAAAAAAAAAACAAGATTTGTTAAACTCACAAGTGCTTTTTTTTACCACTACTATTCCTTTATATTGGCTTTTGGAATTTACAAATACAGCAATTTAGAAATCAGATGAAAGGTTTAGCACTGAGAAACACTTTTTGATAGATAAAAAGTGTATTTTATATACATCTATATGGATCAGACCAAAATGAGGGACAAATGAGGAGGAATGAGGGACAGAGGGACATTGCTTCAAATCAGGGACAGTCCCTCGAAATCAGGGACAGTTGGGAGCTATAAAATAAATGCAAAAAAGAAAAAAGGCAGGCCAATCTGGCTATGTTGTATGGCAAGGAAATCTTGAGCCAGTTTGCCCGTTTGTCTCTGGGTTCAGCTCATTGCTCCTCATTTGTCCCTCATTTTTGGCAGAATAGTGTCTCATATCAGTGGGAGGAATAGTACTCCAAGGCCCAGGATAAAGGCATAAAGGATAAAGGCAAGCAAAGGGCCACACCTGGCCCCCGGGCCGCAGTTTGGAGATTGCTGCCCTAGTCTATGGGAGAAAGCCCAAAATGTACTAAAACTATCCAAAAGATATATCCTTGGCCTAACTTCCCTTAAACTCATTGCTACCTCAGAAGTTCTCTTTATGTTCCTTCTAATTCATCCTTAGATAATCACCAATCTCTACCTCATTAACCATACTGTGTAGCACCAGACTGATATTGTACAGTGCATCCGGAAAGTATTCACAGAGCTTCACTTTTCCACATTTTGTTATGTTACAGCCCAAAATGGATTAAATTCATTATTTTCCTCAAGATTCTACAAACAATACCCCATAATGACAACATGAAAGAAGTTTGTTTGAAATCTTTGCAAATTTAGTAAAAATAAAAAACGAAAAAATCCCATGTATATACAGTATCTCACAAAAGTGAGTACACCCCTCACATTTTTTTCTTTTCATGTGACAACACTGAAGAAATTACACTTTGCTACAATGTAAAGTAGTGAGTGTACAGCTTGTATAACAGTGTAAATTAACTGTTCCATCAAAATAACGCAACACACAGCCATTAATGTCTAAACCGCTGGCAACAAAAGTGAGTACACCCCTACGTGAAAATGTCAAAATTGGGCCAAATTAGCCATTTTCCCTCCCCGGTGTCATGTGACTCGTTAGTGTTACAAGATCTCAGGTGTGAATGGGGAGCAGGCATGTTAAATTTGGTGTTATCGCTCTCACTCTCTCATACTGGTCACTGGAAATTCAACATGGCACCTCATGGCAAAGAACTCTCTGAAGAAATTAAAAAAAGAATTGTTGCTCTACATAAAGATGACCTAGGCTATAAGAAGATTGTCAAGACCCTGAAACTGAGCTACTGCACAGTGGCCTAGACCACACAGCGGTTTAACAGGTTCCACTCAGAACAGGCCTCGCCATGGTCAACCAATGAAGTTGAGTGCACGTGATCAGCGTCATATCCAGAGGTTGTCTTTGGGAAATAGGCCTGTCAGTGCTCAGACCATATGCCACACACTGCATCAAATTGGTCTGCATGGCTGTCGTCCCAGAAGGAATCCTTTTCTAAAGATGATGCACAAGAAAGCCTGCAAAGAGTTTGCTGAAGACAAGCAAACTAAGGTCATGGATTACTGGAACCATGTCCTGTGGTCTGATGAGACCAAAATAAACTTATTTTGTTCAGATGGTGTGAAGCGTGTGTGGGGGCAACCAGGTGAGGAGAACAAAGACAAGTGTGTCTTGCCTACAGTCAAGCATGGTGGTGGGAGTGTCATGGTCTGGGGCTGCATGAGTGCTGCCAGCACTGGGGGGCTACAGATCATTGAGGGAACCATGAATGCCAACATGTACTGTGACATACTGAAGCAGAGCATGATCCCCTCCCTTCAGAGACTGGGCCGCAGGGCAGTATTCCAACATGATAACGACCCCAAACACACCTCCAAGATGACCACTGCCTTGCTAAAGAAGCTGAGGGTAAAGGTGATGGACTAGCCAAGCATGTCTCCAGACCTAAACCCTATTGAGCATCTGTGGGGCAGGTGTAGGAGTGCAAGGTCTCTAACATCCACCAGCTGAATGATGTCATCATGGAGGAGTGGAAAAGGACTCCAGTGGTAACCTGTGAAGCTCTGGTGAACTCCATGCCCAAGAGGGTTAAGGCAGTGCTGGAAAATAATGGTGGCCACACAAAATATTGTCACTTTGGGCCCAATTTGGACATTTTCACTCAGGGGTGTACTCACTTTTGTTGCCAGCGGTTTAGACATTAATGGCTGTGTGTTGAGTTATTTTGAGGGGACAGCAAATTTACACTGTTATACAATCTGTACACTCACTACTTTACATTGTAGCAAAGTGTCATTTCTTCAGTGTTGTCACATTAAAAGATATGATAAAATATTTACTCAAATGTGAGGGGTGTACTCACTTTTGTGAGATACTGTAAGTATTCACAGCCTTTGCCATGACACTTAAAATTGAGCTCAGGTGCCTCCTGTTTCCACTGATCATCCTTGAGATATTTCTACAACTTGATTGGAGTCCACCTGTGGTAAATTCAGTTAATTGGACATGATTTGGAAAGGCACACACCTGTCTATATAAGGTCCCACAGCTAACAGTGCATGTCAGAGCACAAACCAAGCCATGAAGTTCAAGGAATTATGCCCCGTACACGCGGTCGGATTTTCCGACGGAAAATGTGTGATAGGACCTTGTTGTCGGAAATTCCGACCGTGTGTAGGCTCCATCACACATTTTCCTTTGGATTTTCCGACACACAAAGTTTGAGAGCAGGATATAACATTTTCCGACAACAAAATCCGTGTGTACACAAATCCGACGAACAAAGTGCCACGCATGCTCAGAATAAATAAAGAGATGAAAGCTATTGGCCACTGCCCCGTTTATAGTCCCGATGTACATGTTTTACGTCACCACGTTCAGAACGATCGGATTTTCCGACAACTTTGTGTGACCGTGCGTATGCAAGACAAGTTTGAGCCAACATTCGTCCGAAAAAATCCTAGGATTTTGTTGTCGGAATGTCCGAACAAAGTCCGACCGTGTGTACGGGGCATTAGTTGTAGACCTCCGGGAAAGGATTGAATCAAGGCACACATCTGGGGAAGGGTACAGAAAAATTTCTGGAGCATTGAAGGTCCCAATGAGCACAGTGGCCTCCATCATCCTTAAATGGAAGAAGTTTGGAACCACCAGGACTCTTCCTAGAGCGGGTCGCCCGGCCAAACTGAGCGATTGGGGGTGAAGGGCCTTAGTCAGGGAGGTGACCAAGAACCTGATGGTCACTCTGACAGAGCTCCAGCATTTCTCTGTAGAGAGAGGAGAGCCGTCCAGAAGAACAACCATCTCTGCAACACTCCACAAATCAGTCCTGTATGGCCACTCATTAATAAAAAGGCACATGACAGTCTGCCTGGAGTTTGCCAAAAGGCACCTGAAGGACTCTCAGACCATGAGAAACAAAATTCTCTGGTCTGATGAAACAAATATTAAACTCTTTGGCCTGAATGGCAAGTGTCATGTCTGGAGGAAACCAAACTGGAGTGAAGGTTCATCTTCCAACATAACAACAACCCTAAGCGCACAGCCAAGATAACAAAGGAGTGGCTACGGGACAACTCTATGAATGTCCCTGAGTGGCCCAGCCAAAGCCCAGACTTGAACCCGATTGAACATCTCTGGATAGGCTGTAACATAACAAAAAGTGGAACAAGTGAAGCGTTGTCAATACTTTTCGGATGCACTGTATACATTGGAAGATCCTTCTCTTTTTAATTTAGGTTATTAATGTTATAATGCATCTGTACAAATTGTCATGAAGGAATTAATATTATGTTAATAAGCATGCCTTCGTACTTCATCTGGACTCCATCTGTAGAATTAGTGACATTTTGATATATTACTCGGACATGGCCTCACCTTTTATACTTATTCATGGTGAAGTCCAGCAGGCTGTACAACTGACTCAGTTCCGAGGCATAGGTTACCACATTCGTCTGTATATGGGAAGACAGGGCATCATGAAAGCTCTGGAGATAGATGGAGCACACCTTGTAGTCCTTGGGGTAGAGCGACATTAAAGAGCTCTTCACTTTTATCAAGTCTTTTAAGGTATTGACCTTAAGGGTCTCCAGGTGGTTTGGAAGCCAGCTCTCCTCTTTTGGGTTAAGGGGCACTGACTCTATTCGTTTGACCACACTGTCTTTGACCGCTTCTTTCCACAAATGTTTCCATCGTCTTGGTTGGCCAAGGATGATCTCCGAACTTCCTAAAGGCACGCTTGTGTTTTCATGAATGATGGCCTCATCCTCAATAACTTGCACCAGAGTGGCGACCAAAGGCTCATCCACTTCCTGATTCAGAGTTTCTTTCACAATGGATCTCACCATGTTGAAAAGAGATCCATACAACAAGTCCACGTCCTTGGCTCGTATAGTGAACTCTGTTATATTTTCGTAGTAGTTCTCGCCCTGACTCTCCTCTATCAGTTTGTCCTCCATGAATTTAATACTTCTGAAGGCCTTCTGAAGCTGTCTTCCAAGAATAAGTTCATTTATTTCCATTACTGGAACAGAGAACATGCGTTAATAATCATACCCTTGACTAAAATACATAATTTATACAAAAACACACCGTTTAATGATGTGCAATAAGTGAATAGCTATCTACCTTTATTTCCATTTTATGTTTCAGTATTCAATATGTAAACTCCAATGCATAATTTTTACCTATAGGTAAGCCTATAACAAGGCTTACCTATTGGTATTGTAAATATCTCAGAAACGTCCATAATGTGCTAGTATGCGCTGTGAAGAAACGGCCCTCCATGCCGTTTCTTCACTAGCAAGTTCCATGACTGACGGCTCCTGCGCGCAAGCGCGGGAGTGACGTCACTCGACTCCGGCCAGTCACAGAGGCGGAGTCTGCGGCCCCGGAAGGAAGAGGAGCAAAGATGGATGCGGCTACCAGCCGGGACAGCGTGGGCTTCGATTGCAGGTAAGTGTCACATAATGGGCTAGTGTGTGATGCATACTAGCCCATTATGCTTTTACTTTACAGGGGGAAAAAGAGGAAGTAAAACCCATCAGGCAGTGGGGAGGTGCGGCTCTCGTTCTGGGATGCCGTCATATGACGGCGTCCCAGAGCGGCCGCTCTCGCGCGCCCTCGGGGGGGGGGGGGGGACGCGGCATGGCGCGACCCAGATCTCTGGAAAGAGCCGCGTCCGCGGCTCTTTAAGCCTGTGATCGGCTGTGTCCAATCAGAGCCGGTCACATGTAAATAAGGAAGAGCCGGTAATCGGCACTCCTCGCCTCACACTGACAGAGCGTGCGGCGAGGAGAGCCGATCAGTGGCATCTCCACACAGGGGGACATCAGTGCCCTGATTACAATATTGCAAAATAGTGTCACAAACCAGTGCCCACCATTGCCCACCAATGCCAGCTATCAGTGCCCACCAATGGCAGCAATCAGTGCCCACCACTGCCCACAAGTGCCACCAATCAATGCCCAATCAGTGCTGGCAATCAGTGCCGCCTATCAGTGATGCCCATCAATGCCCATCACTGCTGTCAATCAATGCCCATCAGTAATGCCCATCAGTGTCACCCATCAGTGCCACCCATCAATGCCCATCAGTGCCCATCAGTACTGCCTATCCGTGCCGCCTATCAGTGCCCACCAGTGCCGCCCATAAGTGTCCACCAGTGCCGCCTATTAGTGCCCATCAGCGCCGCCTATCAGTGCTCATCAGTGCCACCTATGTGGCACCGATGAGCACTGATAGGCGGCACTGATGGGCATATTAGTGCCTCCTCATCATTGCCACCTAATCAGTGCACATAAGTGCTTCCTCATCAGTGCCCATAAGTGTCACCTCATCAATGCCCACCAGTTCAGCCTATCAGTGCCCAGTGCCGCCTCATCAGCGCACATCAGTGAAGGCAAAAAACAACTTTGTTACAAATTTTACTGACAGAAAAAAAGTAAAAAAAATGTTTTTTCTAAATTTTTGGTCTAAAAAACTGAGCAGTGATTAAATACCACCAAAAGAAAGCTCTATTTGTGTGAAGAAAATGATAAAAAATGTGTTTGGGTACAGTGTAGCACGACCGCGCAATTGTCATTCAAAGTGCGAAAGCGCTGAAAGCTGAAAAATGGCCTGGGCAGGAAGGGGGTGTAGGCAAGTGGTTAAAGTGGTTGTAAACCTCAGAAGTTAAACATGATCAAAGCATTTTCCTCTATAGTGTGTACTTGTTAGGGTTGCACCGATACCGTTATTTTTACGAGTTCAGATACTTTCGGTCAAGTACTCGCCGATACAGATTACCAATACTCTGCGGTGCGATTTGCGTCAATACAAAATACATGGGGGCAAATCGCACTGCAAAGAATATTTTTTTTAATGTTAGAAATCACATTAAAGCGGAGTTCCACCCACACGTGGAAGTTCCGCTATAAGCACTCCTCACCCCCTTACTTGCCACATTTGGCATGTCATTTTGATTTTGGGGGGGGGGGGGGGGGGCGGGTACCTAGTTTTGACAGGTACCCAGCTCCCACTTCAGCTCGGGCTGCCTAGGTGGCTCCTCCTCTCCCCCTCCCATCTTCTGGGACACGTCACAGGTCCCAGAAGATTGCCCGGCCATTGAGGAGGCGCAAGCGCGGCTCGCACCCGGCTGTGAAACCGCAAGCTGTCATAGCCGCCGAGTGCCCAGACTTGTGATGCCGGCACTGGGGTTGGGGGGGGCGGAAGAGAGGAGCGGGGGTTCAGGCGCTGGATCCTGGGACAGGCGAGTGTGTGTTTATCAAAAGTCAGCAGCTAAACTTTTTGTAGCTGCTGACTTTTAATAAACACAAAAACGACTGGAGCTCCGCTTTAAGTGCATATCTGGCCAAATGCAAAATCTGCATAAGTGTCCCGGCCCCGCTGATGACAGAAAATCACGGTCGCTGGAGGTGCTCACAGGGCTGGAAGAGACGTTCCAGGACCCTGTGGGTATAGGGCGGAAGTGATGTCAGCATGGGGGCGGACCTCCTACACATCTCCTCCAGACCTGTGAGCACCTCCAGCGGTCGTGATTTGCTATCATCAGCTGGACCAGGACACCCATGCAGATTTTGCATTTGAATTGTACTTGAAGCCGAGTTCCACCCAAAAGTGGTGTTCTCGCTTATGCTTCCTTTCCCCCTCTCAGAGAAGGGACGGGGAACGGGGGACCTGTTTTTTGACAGGGGGGGGACGGGGGACCTGTTTTTGACAGGGGGGAATTTCGCCCCCCCCTCCTCCCCCGGACCAATTAGAAAGTGCAGAGCGCTTTGCGCATGTGCAGTAGGGAACCAGGAGTGAAGCCAAAAGTCTTCACTGCCTGGTTCCCTTACCAGGAATGGCGGCGGCAGCACCTGGGTGTTGATCCGAAGATCGTCTGGGGTGCCGACATCGCGGGCGCCCTGGACAGGTAAGTGTCCTTATAATAAAAGTCAGCAGCTGCAGTATTTGGAACTGCTGACTTTACATTTTTTTCACCCAGGCTGGACCTCCTCTTTAATGTGAGTTCTAACATTTATAATAAACTGCCCACTAAATGGCGCTTTTCCCTTTCTATATACACACAGGAGCAGTGGGGGAAAACACATGTGATTCGGACAGGAATCACATCGCATTCCTGTTCAAATTGCATGCGTGAGTACTCATGAAAATGCCTGTTATTAGCACTTATAACGGTATCAGTGCATCCCTAGTACTTGTGTCTATCCAGAGCACTAAGTGTAATTTCTGTCTGCTGCTTCCTTCCTCTGCTACCAGTCACTTCTGACAAGTTGTCCTGACACCAAGAGAAAAATGGTGACAGGGGAGGGACCTCCAGCTTCAGCTCTGTTCCTGTGTGCTGGGGGTGGGTGGGGTGTCCCTTTCCTTCCCTCCCCTCCAATCATCTCTCGGAGCTCTCCTCACTGACCTCTGCAGAGTGTGACTTCAGCTCTCCGCCCCCCTTTTTTTTTTGACGGCTCATGCCCCGTACACACGGTCGGATTTTTCAGACGGAAAATGTGTGATAGGACCTTGTTGTCGGAAATTCCAACCGTGTGTGGGCTCCATCACACATTTTCCATAGGAATTTCCGACACACAAAGTTTGAGAGCAGGCTATAAAATTTTCCGACAACAAAATCCGTTGTCGGAAATTCCGATCGTGTGTACACAAATCCGACGCCCAAAGTGCCCCGCATGCTCAGAATAAATAAAGAGATGAAAGCTATTGGCCACTTCCCCGTTTATAGTCCCGACGTACGTGTTTTACGTCACCGCGTTCAGAACGATCGGATTTTCCGACAACTTTGCGTGACCGTGTGTATGCAAGACAAGTTTGAGCCAACATCCGTCCGAAAAAATCCTAGGATTTTGTTGTCGGAATGTCCGATCGTGTGTACGGGGCATCAGACAAGCTTTAAAGCGGACCTTCATTCCTTTTTTCAAACTTTCCATCTATTAAATCTTCTCCCCTTGTTGTTTTAACTTTGAGTAGTAAAACATTTTTTTTTTAAATATTATGCAAAATGGTTGGAGGGAAGCTTCAGAATGGCAAAGATGTTTTTATTACAAATTATGTGAGCAGACTGCAGTTCCTCTTTAAATTCTGAACAGATGTAGAGAAGATAAGGCTGCAGATAAACAGGTACAGCTTATGTAGGAGGATTTGTTTCATCTCTGTGTATGACCTGAGGCCAGTGACTTCCCTGCGTATATGGAAAGGGTTTACAGCCACTTTAACCACTTAAGGGCCGGGAGGATTTACCCCCTTAATGACTAGACCATTTTTTACGATAGCGCACTGCGTCGTTTGAACTGGCAATTGCGCGGTCGTGCGACGATGTACCCAAACGCGATTTATGTCCTTTTTTTCCCCCACATATAGAGCTTTCTTTTGGTGGTATTTGATCACCTCTGCGGCTTTTATTTTTTGCGCTATAAACAAAAAAAGAGAGACAATTTTTAAAAAAAAGCAATATTTTTTACTTTTTGCTATAATAAATAAACCTAAAAAGTATATAAAAAAACACATTTCTTTATCAGTTTAGGCCGATATGTATTCTTTTACATATTTTTGGTAAAAAAAAAAAAAAGAAAAAAAATCGCAATAAGCGTATATTGATTTGTTTGCGTAAAAGTTATAGTGTCTACAAAATAGGGGATAGGTTTATGGCATTTTTATTATTTATTTATTTATTTTTTTACTATTAACGGCGGTGATCAACCATTTTTTTGCAGGACTGCGACATTGCGGCGGACAGATCGGACACTTGACACTTTTTTGAGACCAGTGACATTTATACAGCGATCGGTGCTATAAAAATGCACGGACTTCTGTGTAAATGACACCGGCAGGGAAGGGGTTAAACACTAGGGGGCGATCAGGGGGTTAAGTGTGTTCCCTAAGGAGGTGTTTCTAACTGTGGGGGGAGGGGACTGACTGGAGGAGGAGAGAGATCGCTGTTCCTGATCACTAGGAAAAGATGATCACTCTGTACGTCCCCTGTCAGAACGGTAATCTGCTTGTTTACATTGACAGATCCCCGTTCTGGCTCTCTTTCCCGCGATCGCGGTTGGCTGCTCTTCTCCATCCTGAAATATCCCCCCGCAGCAGGAGAGGAGGGAAGCTGGCAGCACCGCAGGGGACAGACAGCGGTTGCCAGGAAGGAGAGGAAACTGCACAGGGTGATTAGGGTGTGCCCAGCCTGTGTGCAAGCCTATGGATGGACTAGCGGATTTAAATACGCTAACAAACTGAATCCAAACTCCAGCTCACACTTTACAATCAGTTCCAGCAGTTTCTTTGATTTTAGGATGAAGGTTTTACATGAATAAATAAACAACGGATGATTGTAAGCACCCCTGCCAGTGTTAAATGCATACCTCTCAACATTTTGAGATGGGAATGAGGGACACCTACTAGCAAAAGTATGTAGGCATAGGACACACCCCCTGTCACGCCCCCTTAAAGGAGAATTAACCCCAAAAAAAGAATAATTAAATCCACAAGTGCTCTTTTTTTACCACTACTATTCCCTTATATTGGCTTTTAAATTTTACAAATGCAGCAATTTAGAAATCGGATGAAAGGTTTAGTGCTGGGAAACACTTTTTGAAAGATAAAAAGTGCATTTTATATACAATTATATAGATCAGAGCAAAATGAGGGACAAATGAGGAGGGAAGAGGGACGGAGGGACTTTGTTCCAAATCCGGGACAGTCCCTCGGAATCAGGGACGGTTGGGAGCCACGATACACAGATACAATGTAACATTATTGCTATAGCTACAGTATATAGTATGTAGGCAAGTCAGTCTCTGTGTGGTGCTTTCTTGCCTAAGGGCCCTTTCACATGGGCGGACTGATCGGGTCCACCTGTCAGAGGGACATTGCTCCAAATCAGGGACAGTCCCTCGGAATCAGGGACGGTTGGGAGCTATGATACACAGATACAATGTAACATTATTGCTATAGCTACAGTATATAGTATGTAGACAAGTCTCTGTTTGGTGCTTTTTTGCCTAAGGGCCCTTTTACATGGGCGGACCGATCGGGTCCACCTGTCAGGGGGACATTGCTCCAAATCAGGGACAGTCCCTCGAAATCAGGGACAGTTGGGAGGTATGCTAAATGGTTTGTGTCATCCCTGCAAACTGATAAATCTGGAAGAGAGCTTGTTCTGTTGAAAAAACAAAAAAGTCTTCCTGGCCAGATTACCAGATGAAAGTAGAAGGAGGAAAGCCTGAAAAAGAAAAACGAATGCAGCCACCACATCTAAGAATCGGTAAGACGCTATAATATATTGAAATGTTTGCTTTTGGGTTTCATATTACTTTATCTGTTTTTCACACGTTGGTGTTACGAGGTTTGGGCTGGCCCCTCGCTGTTGGCTCCAGAATAGCGTAGCCATTGTCAGTAATTTTAGGTCAGAGTCTCCTAGGTTTTGCCCAGCACAGAAGTGGCAATTTGAGTGGAAAGCTGTCTATATAAATAGTATAATCATCGTCTAAACGCTGCACTCCGCTGCACACTGCAGGCCCTATTTAGAGGGAACCATTACCATCCAAGGTTATAATTTTGCTCCCATAAATATCTCATTCTGGCAGACAACCAATCAATGCAAATTATTTCATAAGGAAGAAGAGCGACTTGCGAGACTGCAGTAACACACAGCAACAAACTCAAATTACTGATGGCAAATTTTTTTTCTTTTTTTTTTTTACAGGGATGCAAGCAATCTGATGGGAGCGATCATAAGGTAGAGGCTTATTTTTCCATCACATCTAAATCCAAGAACAAAAATGTAATATATTGCAGCGTACAAGCCTTTGGATGCGGTGGTCAGTTTTCTGAGCTACACTATTAAAAGTATTGGGACGCCTGCCTTTACACACATGAATTTTAATGGCATCCCAGTCTTAGTCCGTAGGGTTCAATATTGAGTTGGCCCACCCTTTGCAGCTATAACAGCTTCAACTCTTCTGGGAAGGCTGTCCACAAGGTTTAGGAGTGTGTCTATGGGAATGTTTTATTATTCTTCCACAAGCGCATTTGTGAGGTCAGGCACGGATGTTGGACGAGAAGGCCTGGCTTCGCAGTCTCCACTCTTATTCATCCTAAAGGTGTTCTATCGGGGTTGAGGTCAGGACTCTGTGCAGGCCAGTCAAGTTCCTCCACCCCAAACTCGCTCATCCGTGTCTTTATGGACCTTGCTTTGTGCGCTGGTGCGCAGTCATGTTGGAACAGGAAGGGGCCATCCCCAAACTGTTCCCACTAAGTTGGGAGCATGAAATTGTCCAAAATGTCTTGGTATGCTGACGCCCTAAGAGTTCCCTTCACTGGAACTAAGGGGCCAAACCCAACCCCTGAAAAACAACCTCACACCATAATCCCCCCTCCACCAAATGATTTGGGCCAGTGCACAAAGCAAGGTCCATAAAGACACGGATGAGCGAGTTTGGGGTGAACGTGACTGGCCCGCACAGAGTCCTGACCTCAACCCGAAAGAAAACCTTTGGGATGAATTTGAGTGGAGAATGTGAGCCAGGCAGGGCCGGTACAAGGGGTGGGCAGAAGGGGCGGATGCCCTGGGCGGGACGATTTACTGGAGGAAGGGGGGCGCAGTAGAGGCCACGCCACAGGCCGCCTGTCCTGGGGCCGCTTTGATCTGTGGCTGCAGCGCTCCCCTCCCACCTCCTCCTCTTGTTTGTCACACAGCGCCGGGAGCTCTGTGTGTCAGGGAGCTGGGGTCTGTGTGTGTGTTCGGCGGCGCCATAACAAGGTCCCACCCCCCCTAGACCGGTTCATGTGGTAGCAGATTGAATCAGTATTCCGCCTATCACACAAGCCGGTCTAGGGGGGGCGGGACCTTGTTACAGCGCCGCCGAACACACACACACAGACCCAGCTATGTGACACACAGTGATGCGGGAGATGTCCGCTGTGTGATCCAGGGCAGGCTATGGTGAGTCTGCATTCATAGGCAAAGTGAGGCTGCGATTATGGGCACAGAGAGGCTGCTATTATGGGCACAGAGAGGCTGCTATTATGGGCACAGAGAGGCTGCTATTATGGGCACAGAGAGGCTGCAATTATGGGCACAGAGAGGCTTAGATTATGGGCACAGTGAGGCAGCATTGATGGGCACAGTGAGGCGGCATTGATGGGCACAGAGAGGCTGCGATTATGGGCACAGAGAGGCTGCGATTATGGGCACAGAGAGGCTTTGATTATGGGCACAGTGAGGCGGCATTGATGGGCACAGTGAGGCGGCATTAATGGGCACAGTGAGGCGGCATTGATGGGCACAGAGAGGCTGCGATTATGGGCACAGAGAGGTTGCGATTATGGGCACAGAGAGGCTGTGATTATGGGCACAGTGAGGCGGCATTGATGGGCACAGCGGTAGGCTGCATTTGATGGGCACTGGTGAGACTGCATTGATCTCTTGTATCATGTCTGCAGTCTCTGACCATCTTTAGTATGATGTCCTCAGTCTCTAATCATCGCCTGCATCATATCCTCAGTCTCTAACCATCTCTTGTCTTTTATCATGTCTGCAGTCTCTGAGGGGAGTTTGCTTAATTAGCAATGGTATTGGTAATATGCAGCAGGAAGGGGGTTAATGCACTGTCACTGATGCATTAGTATAGATCCCATCGTCTGGAGGCACTGTAGCTTTTCACAGCGGGGGATGGGGGGGGGGTGGTGGTGGTGGGGGCGCTGTTTTTCATCTTCGCCCTGGGCACCGAATTACCTTGTCCCGGCACTGGAGCCAGGCCTTCTCGTCCAACATCAGTGTCTGACCTCACGAATGCACTTCTGAGAGAATGGTCAAACCTTCCCATAGACACACTCCTAAACCTTGTGGACGGCCTTCCCAGAAGAGTTGAAGCTGTTATAGCTGCAAAGGGGGGGGGGGGGCAACTCAATATTGAACCCTACGGTCTAAGACTGGGATGCCATTAAAGTTTATGTGCGTATAAAGACAGGCGCCCCAATACTTTTGACTTTTCTTTGAAGTGTTATATTGATAAAATTAAGAAACTCACCTGACAAAAGTATATCTTCCTCCACAGCTTCCATCTTGTCCTCTTGCGTGAGTTCATCCGTTTTATTGTTTTCTTCATGTTCATTAAAGTCTATTCTCTTTTTCACCTTTATGCTAGTTTTCAGTTTGTTGACCAGAGAAGCAGACACCCCGGGGGACTCCTTTTTATCTGGTGAACTTGGTTCTTCTGCATGCTCCTGCTTCTTATGATATATTTTACTTAATCTTACACCAAGCTGACCAAAGGGCTCCTTCTTGTCTGGAGAGTTCAACTTTTCCACTAGGCTGTGACGCTTTACCGCTTTTTTAGTGTCTTTAAAAATTTGGCTAAGTCTAGCTGTTGACTCCTTCTTCTCTGGAGAGTCGAGTTCCTCCTCTTCGTGTGCTTTCTTCGTATTTTTTTTACTGATCCTAAAGTTACCAAAAGGGTTGGTTAGACCTTGACTTTTCTCTCCTGCTTTTGATTCTGGATCTTCAAATGGATTTGCTCCTTCTCTTTGAGCTTGGACTTTGGAATCTTTCCCAACTATTGACTTCTCTGGTGAGCTTGGCAGTTCAGTGTCATTTCCTTTCTTTGAGCTTTTTTTACTGATTCTAAAGTTTCCAAACGGATTCGGCAAACCCGGACTCTTCTCTACTGCTTGAGGTTCTGGCTCTTCAACCAGGCTTGTTCTGTCCTTCTGTTCTTTGTCCTTGAAATCCCTCCCGACTGTTGGCTCCTTTTCCGAAGAGTTTTGTTGCTCACCTTCACCTTTTTTCCTTGAATTTTTTTTGCTGATTCTAAAGCTTCCAAAAGGGTTCAGTAGACCTGGACTTTTCTCTCTCGATTTTGGTTCTGGATCTTCGAATGGGTTTGTTCCTTCTCGTTGATCATCATCTTTTCCAGCTATTGACTTCTCTGGTGTGCTTCCCAGTTTGATGTTATTTGCTTTCTTTACGCTTTTTTTACTGAGTCTGAAGTTTCCAAAAGGCTTTGGTAAATCTGGACTCTTCTGTCCTCCGGCTTTAGCTTCTGAATCTTGAAATGGGTTTGCGACATTTCTTCCGTCGTTTGGAGAGGATGGCTCCATGCCTTATCTAAACACTGTATGTCTCTGCCTGAAAAACAAAATATAAATTCATTTGATGCTGCAGCTGTAATGGATTCACCTAGAGTTCCTGGGGATTTCCATAAACCTTGGCTCTTCAGACTAGCCCAGATCTCAAGCATTCTAAAATAATGCCGTGCTAAGCTTATTTGGGATTTCCCTGATCTACCAAAAACCATTACAGCAAATGCATTACTGGAAATACAAAGCTTTGGAGTAAAGCCCAATTGAAACTTCAGTTTTGATGCACCCAGGATGCAATGAGCTATCTAAAACAAAAAGGTGTGCAAAGTCTTAAAGAGAACCGTCAGTCATTTTTTTCATCTTTCCATCTATAAAATCTTCTGCTTTTGTTGTTTTAACTTTGGATAGTAATTTTTTTTTTTTTCTGCCAGTAAATACCTTGTACAGCCCGCTTCCTGTTTCTCGTCTGGTCATTAGTCTAGGCTCATGACATCCTGCACAGCTCTCTCTATCACTCTTGTGAGAGTTTGTTAAAATTAGGAGCAAGAGGGTGGGACTTTGAAGGCAGCACGTGGTTGAAATGAATGTAATGGTGGAGATTGAGATATTTAATATTCCGTAAATAACAAAATTACACACATAATTTCCATTATACATACAAATAGCAATACACATTAAACGTGGCGTCAATTCCTAAAACCGTGGTAACTGGTAAGAACATGGTTAAAAATGGGTAGCATGATAGAGTTACAGAGTCCACCATATATCACAGTGTTGCAAGGTAACATCTGCATGGCCTATGACCTTACTGGTCCCTGCCACATAATGTGATGGTACGAATATATAAATAATAGGAACCGTTAGTGCTGTAGTATACAGGTATACGGCAGGTGTTAGCTCGAAGCGTTTTGCGGCTTGGTACCAATGGCATCCCTAGGGGGGGGGGCCAGAGGGGGCCTTGACCCCCCCAACATTATGCTGTGCCCCACCATGTGCCCCCCACCCAATAAAATTTTTTATTTATTTATTTATTTTTACAAAAAATCAATGTCTAAGAGGGAGAGAGTCCCCAGTCAGCTCCTGCGGGTGATTCCTCCCCCCTCCCTCTGCTCGCTGACACTGCATAATGCGAGCGCTTACACAACCACGGCCGACCGAGCTGCTCCTTCCCCTGCATCCTCATTGGCAGGGAGAAGAGCGAGTTGCAGGAAAGACTCCACCAGGACTCTCAGTTACTGAAAAAACAGACTGATTTCTCCCATCCTTAGGACAGGAGAACCAGCCTGTAAATTCCAAGAGATGCCAGACCAGAGCAGTCAATAGCAGGGGCAGGACATCAAGAGGAGGCCGAGGAACCCCACAGTGGCAGAACACCAGGGCCCGGAGGCAAGACAACCTTTGCAACCCTGATAGTTCTCCCTCTGCTTTGGATCCTTTTATTTTCTTGGTATGCTGGTGACATATATCTCTTGTTTTCTGCCACCCTGGGGGGAGGGCCCAATACAGTAGGAAGGGAGCTCACTGCAGAACATGTGAAAGGGCCATTGTGGGGTCGTAGTAAAGGGCCCCAGGATATATATATATATAGATATATATATATATATATATATATATATATATATATATATATATATATATATATGCGCGTTTTATAGTTGCCCCCCTACTTTTGTCCCTGTCCCCCCATGTGCCCCCCCTAAATATGAAAGCTGGAGACGCCACTGCTTGGTACCGCTCATTAGGAGCAAGCATGTGGTGTATCTGCAAATGGGAGGTGAACAACAAAAAAAATAATCTTGCATCAATAGAGGGGAGAAGAATGAAGATGGAGACCCCCCACCCCTTAGATCACTTACAAGTACAGCATAGCACACACTTTTTTCCCCCTGAAAATCAAGGGGAAATCGCGTGTGCGTGTTATACGCCGATTCCTGCTGCCTTGGAGTGGAAGGAGGGGACGAGCGCTGCTGGATTACACACAGCCACCATCTCCTGTGTATTCGGCGCTCACTCACACACAGTCCCGCCCCCCCTGGCCCGGCATTGGACCACTGTTCTGTCCATCATATGAGCCGGGCGGGACTGTGAGTGACTGAGCGCCGGATACACAGGAGATCACAGCTGTGTATAATCCAGCGGCGCTCGTCACCTCCTTCCGCTCCGAGGCAGCAGGAGATCGCACAGTCGATCGCGGGTCTGTGTAATCCAGCACTGGCGCTGCTGCAATCATCAGCAAAGGCGAGTCTGCAGATGGATACTAAACAGGCTGCAATGATGGGCATGTTAGAGGCTGCAGATGGGCACTGACATGGACATTCATTGTACTGTTCATTTAAGCACAAGAGAATCCATTTTGTTCTCTCTGTTCAAATGTGTTCTGTAACCTTCACCTAACACACAGACACTTCTCCTACTAAACGCTCTCTACTCCCCCCTCCCTTTCCAAGGTTTTACTTTTGCAATTGTTCTATTCGCTAGTTTTTAATAATATATTTCTATTTGTTAGCTTATAATAACATCTCACACCACCCCTTTCTTATCTATGTATAAAATAACATGTAATAAACGTTTTCACGGAACGGACATTTTAAACACAGTGATTGAGTCCTGTGAATCTGTTCCTGCAGCTGCAGTATTAACTTTGTTTTAGAGTCCCAATCAGAAATCAGTCATATCAGCACTAAACAGGCTGCAATGATTACACATATTCGTACCAACGTTTGTTCAAAAATCTACTAGTGTATGGCCAGCTTTACAGATAGTTTCCTTTATAAAACAGCCACAGCTTGAAGACCACGTTTGCTATACTTGTCGTTATTAAAGTGTCACTATACCCACATCATAACTATGGGTTTAGTGGCATGTCCTTGTACCCTATCAATCTTAACAACCTACGCCCTATCTCCTTGCTCCTCTTTTCCTCTAAACTCCTTGAACGCCTGGTTTACAACCAACTGAGTGACCACCTTATTAAGAATAACCTTCTTGATCCCCGTCAATCTGGATTTCGCCCTCAACACTCCACAGAAACTGCTCTTTTAAAAATCACAAATGACCTACTAACTGCAAAAACCAATGGACCCTATTCTGTACTCCTACTTCTGGACCTTTCTCCTCAAAAAACTTTACTCCCTCTGTCTCCGTGACTGTGCTCTTCAGTGGCTCTCATCCTACCTATCCCAACGCACCTTCAGTGTCACTTACAATTCTACTTCCTCCACTCCTCTTCCCTTCTCCGTCGGGGTCCCCCAAGGTTCTGTTCTTGGGCCTCTTATTTTCAATCTACACCTCTTCCCTGGGTCATCTGATAGCCTCTCACGGCTTTCAATATCATTTCTACGCTGACGACACACAAATCTATCTCTCCACCCCTCAACTTACTCCATCAGTCTTCTCACACATCACTAACTTACTAACAGATACATCTGTATGGATGTCACAACACTTCCTCAAACTCAACGTTTTCAAAACCGAGCTTATAATATTTCCTCCCCCACGTGCCTCTTCCTCTTTCTTTATCTGTCAAGACATGCTGGTAGGTTAATTGGCTTCTGTCCAAAATTGGCCCTAGTATATGAATGGGGACCTTGGATTGAGGGTAGGGACTGATGTGAGTGTGCGATGTACAGGGTTAGGGACAAGGGTCAGGGTTGGGTTGTAGACACACACTCACTCAGGTTGAACTGGATGGACTGGTGTCTTTATTCAACCTTACTAACTATGTAACTATGTAAGTGCAATGGCACAACCATCCACCCATCCCCACATGTCAGGGTTCTCTCAGGTGTTATCCTGGACTCTGAACTCTCCTTTCGGCCCCACATCCAATCACTTTCCAAAGCTCGACACCTCAACCCTCAACCTCCGCAACATCTCTAAACTACGTCCCTTTCTAACCAATGAAACCACAAAGCTCCTGATTCACTCCCTGGTTATCTCTCGCCTCGACTACTGCAACTCCCTCCTCATTGGCTTACTTTTAAATAGGCTATCCCCCCCTTCAGTCCATCATGAATGCTGCTGCCAGACTCATCCACCCTACAAACCGCTCAGTGTCTGCTACCCCTCTCTGCCAATCCCTCCATTGGCTGCCACTCGCCCAACGAATTAAATTCAAAATACTAACAATAAGTTACAAAGCCATCCACAACTCTGCCCCCAGCTACATCACTAGCCTAGTCTCAAAATACCAACCTAATCGCCCTCTCCATTCCTCCCAAGACCTCCTGCTCTCTAGCTCCCTCATCACCTCCTCCCATATCCGCCTCCAGGACTTCTCCCGAGCCTCTCCCATCCTCTGGAATTCCCTACCCCAATCTGTCAGACTGTCTCCAAATGTATCCACTTTTAGGCGATCCCTAAAAACTTTCCTCTTCAGAGAAGCCTATCCTGCCTCCATCTAACAACTGCACTATTTTCTCCATTAGCTCATCCCCCACAGCTAATTACCCTTTTGTATAACTTGACCCTCCCTCCTAGACTGTAAGCTCTAACGAGCAGGACCCTCTGATCCCTCCTGTATTGAATTGTATTGTACTTGTATTGTCTGCCCTAATGTTGTAAAGCGCTGTGTAAACTGTCGGCGCTATATAAATCCTGTATTATAATAATAATAATAAGAAGAAGAAAAACAACAATCAATAAATGAGGAATTTCATGCTGTTCACACTCACTCAGTCCCTATGAGATTCGTTATCTATATTCATTCGCTATTGTCACACAACGGGGTGGGCTCGGAGCGCAGTGCTCTGCGCCCCCCGAGCCCACCCTTTTTTGAAGCCTATTAGAGCCTCTGGCTCTAATCACGTGCTTCAAACTCCCCACCCCATTGGGATTCATGGTCCTGTATGTAGATCAGGGGGCATGGATAGTGGGGGCGGTGCCCGTGAACCCCTAATGGATGGGCCACCACTGCCCCCTGCTGAGTCAGGGCTGGAGCTCTCCAACCAGTGGGGAGCATGAGCTTTGCCGATTGCAGAGCTATAGATCTGACTCAGCAGGAGGCGTGTTGGACCTCAGCAGAGAGACCACTGCTTCCACACAGACAACAAGTGTCCCACTCTGCAACAGGCTGCAAGGGGACAGGCGTTTCTACTCAGGCTGTGGCTGCTTTTCAAAGAAAAGAAACTATAGGACTTTGTACAACTTTTATTTTGATGCATGTGAAATGTATTTAGCCAATTTAAAACTAAAAATGCAATTAGGCTTTAAATTAGATCATGGGTTGCTTTGCACTGACTCTCTGCAGTGCATTGGGATCAGAATTCCTCCATCGATTTCTTCCCTCCAGATGGGATTGCATGTACATTCTGTTGCTTAGATACATGTGTGGGACAAGGCGACCTTTAAACCTGGAACAGCTGAACGATATGTATTTCCTAATTTGTTCAGTTGCACTTTGCATCGTAGGAATGTATAGGTTCAAAGTCTGCAAACTGTTACCTAGAGCTGCAAGATTCTTTTCTGTTTTTACTCTGCTGCAATAAAAAAAATATGTTGGCAAAGCAATGGAGGAGGTAGCAACCACTATCAGACCCATGAACACTCATCCTTAACCCTACACTGAGAATGCTTATCAAATCCCCTATTACAGCAGTCAGTGAACTTATTGCTCACACTGGTGATGGCTACATTAACATGTGTTACACTGCGGTATCCATCCATCCGGCGGGTAGGACGCCTTGCTGGGATGCGTGGCTGGACAATTACAAACATTCTCTGACTTAAGGATTGTCCTTCTTTGCTCCAGTATACCGCCTTGGCCAGCACGCATCCGGGAGGGGCAGGGTAGGTGAAATGTTATACACCCCTAGTTGGGGAACTACTGTACAGTGGTAGAGTATCCAGAGAACAGCATTTCGCATATGCACATTATACCCAACTGCTATTCTATTCCCAAGCATCTTTTGCTTCTCCCTTTTGGCTTTTACTATTTGTTCTAAAGAAAGCAACGGTAACACAACAGATGAATCCCTCTTTTCAATTATTCCCCTGATGAAGGACTGAAATATAATGTACTCCGAAACGCGTTGGACTTGAAAAGAGTCCCATCCTACAAGTGTCATCATTTATTGGAACATACCCCAAAAAATTCTTCTGAACTGTGTTCACCATATAACATGTTTTTGTTGCTTGTAATGCTTGTAATGTTTTTAAAACATGAGAACCTTTAAATAAAATATTGTTTTACTCTTTATATGAGTTTGTACTCTCCCACTCTATATATTTGTTGTGCAAGTGCTGGAAAAATCCGCTTAGGGGAACCCCCTTTTTTCTCTGCCCCAGGAGAAGCGCTCTCCCGAGGGGGTTACCTTGCGGGCGCGCTCCTGAGTCCAGCATTTGCGTCCACAGACACAAATGCCGGACTCGGCCCCGCCCCCCGGCGTCCGCGTCATTGGATTTGATGGACAGCCGTGGGAGCCAATGGCTGAGCTGCTATCAATCTAGCCAATCAGGACACGAGACTAGAGCTGGTGTGCTCGTCCCCGGCACGAGAAAAAGAGGGTTCAGGTAAGTAAAACGGGGGCACTGGGGGGCTGCTGCACTGCAAGAGGTTTTTCACCTCAATGCATAGAATGCATTGAGGTGAAAAACCACGAAGGTTTATAACCCCTTTAAGAGTTCCCTTCACTGAAACTAAGGGGCCAAGTCCAACCCCTGAAAAACAACCCCCACACCATAATCCTCCCTCCACCAAATGATTTGGACCTGTGCACAAAACAAGGTCCGTGAAGACAGGGATGAGTAAGTCTGGTTTGAGTCCTGACTTCTACCCGATAGAACACCTTTGGGATGAATTAGAGTGGAGACTTCGAGCCAGGCCTTCTCATCCAACATCAGTGCCTGACCTCAGAAATGTGCTTCTGGAAGAATGGTCAAACATTTGCATAGGCACACTCCTAAACCTTGTGGACACCCTTCTCCAAAGCGTTGAAGCTGTTATAGCTGTAAAGGGTGGGCCAACTCACTTATGAATCCTACGGACTAAGACTGGGATGCCATTAAAGTTCACGTGCGTGTAAAGTCATGTGTAACAATACTTTTGGTAATATAGTGCATGTAATTTTTTTTCTGGCAGCAGTCTGTAAGCTGCACATGTGACTATTTGGAGCCCCAAAAAAGCCCAGTTTAAACAGAATGGGTCAAACCATCCATGTGCACCAGCCCTTAGGCCCCTTACACATGGAATGGGCCTAATCAGCAGGGAATCTGTCCGTTGATCCCTGCTGAACAGGCAGATGGCTTGTTCTGCAGAGTGCAGACAGATGCAGCCCGGTCTCCTCTATGGGCGGTCGTATGTAAACGGATCGCCTGTCCGTTTACATCGAAAGGCCATTCGATCCGCTAGAATGGATCCCCTTCTGTCTGTTTTTAGCAGAATAGGACACGTCTGTTGACACCTGCCACTCCATGGAGGAGATTGGAGAATCTGATCGGGTCCACCTCAAAAAACTGACAGGTGGACCCGATCGGTCCGCCCATGTGAAAGGGCCCTTAGGCAAGAAAGCACCACACAGAGACTTGTCTACATACTATATACTGTAGCTATAGTAATAATGTTACATTGCATCTGTGTATCATAGCTCCCAACCGTCCCTGATTCCGAGGGACTGTCCCGGATTTGGAACAAAGTCCCTCCATTCCTTTTTCCTCCTCATTTGTCCTTCAGTTTGGTCTGATCTATATAGTTGTATATAAAATGCACTTTTTATCTTTCAAAAAGTGTTTTTCCAGTGCTAAACCTTTTATCCGATTTCTAAATTGCTGCGTTTGTAAACTTCAAAGGCCAATATAAAGGAATAGTAGTGGTTAAAAAAAAAAAAAAAAAAAGCACTTTAACTAAACTTTTTTGTATAATTCTCCTTTAAGGGGGTGTGGCAAGGGGTGTGTCCTATGCCTACGTAGTTTTGCTAATAGGTGTCCCTCGTTCCCATCTCAAAAAGTTGAGGGGTCTGTATGTATATTTGCACACTGTACATTGCACCCTCTGGTTGAATGTGTTCTCTTGAGGTTCCTAATTCTAATAATCTGTATTACCCTGCCAGGTCAAAAGCCCACTAAGATTATTTTTTAGCACCCAAAATTACAACATAATCCCTTTAATATCCATTAGGCGTAAAAGAGAAAAAAAAAGTTTTGCTTTATTACGGAACAAATACCTCTAGGCTTAAAATTATGTGAGTCAGGAAATGGAAAAAAATATATACAAACCTGTAAAAATTCAATGCTTTTAAAAGCTTTACCACGTTGTACTTCATCATTTTAATGATGCCTCTAAAAAGATTCTTGTAACTCTCAGATGTGTGCGGAGGTGCCAAAGACATGTACTGTACGATAGGACCTGGCCTATTTTTCAAACTTGTTGTTTACAAGTTAAAATCATTTTTATTTGCTAGAAAATTACTAAGAACCCCAAACATGATATCATTTTTTTCAGACACCCTAGAGAATAAAATGGTGGTTGTTGCAATACTTTGTCACACCGTATTTGTGCAGAGGTCTTACAAAAGCAATTTTTTGGTCAAAAATACACTTTTTTAAAAATTAGAAAACAGTAAAGTTAGCCCATTTTTTTTTTTATATTGTGTAATATTATGCCAAGTAAATTGATACCCAGCATGTCATGCTTCAAAATTGCGCCCGCTCGTGGAATGGCGACAAATTTTGACACTTAAAAATCTCCATAGGCGATATTTAAAAATTTCTACACGTTACCAGTTTTGAGTAACAGAATTATTGCTCTCACTCTATAGATCGTGGCGATACCCCACATGTGTGGTTTGAACACCGTTTACATATGCGGGCGCGACTTACGTATGCTTTCGGGACGGGGCACACACATTTTATATATATATATATATATATATATAGGCATTCTTGAGGCGTACCCGAAAGATTCCAGTCCTTCCCTCTCACGCACCAGACAGTAGTCTTAGTAATACGACTGCCCTCCCTGAAAAAGAAGGTCCAGCCCGGGAGGAAGAGGCACCGGGACCTGGAAGCACAGCTGGCTCAGGAGGGGAAACCAAGGTTTGTTCGGCCAATAGGGAGCTATCGTCACCACTTCGACCGATTTCCGCATAGAGTCTCCGCAAGATCCTGAGCATAATGGGGTAAGCCTTCCTGAATCTCCACTGATCTGTCAGGGCATCTATTCCGAAGGCCTGGCTACAACGGCCCCGAGTGTAATAATTCTCTCTTTTTTGTTTTTTAAATTGCAGGGGAAAGCGAATAGATCTACCTCAGGATTGACTCCCAGTGACAGAAACTGCTTGAATGTCTGTACACGAAGAGACCATTCATTGTTGTCTAACTGAGTGCGTGACAGAAGTCCGCCTGGACGTTCTAGACACGGGGAATAAAGACTGCTGAAACGTTGGCCAGATATTTCTGGGCCCAAGACATGATGGGCTAGACTTCTTGGAGCAGGCTGGAGCTCTGAGTACCTCCTTGTCCCTTCCTGTAGGAGACCACTGTGGAGTTGTCCATTCTCAATAATATCCATCCAGGAGAAGGACTGAAGGGCACACCAGGCTGCCCGAGGGTCCAGGACATTTGAGCCCCGATTGTAAAGGCGGGCATCCCACTTGACTTGTGCAAGTTCCGCTCTACAGAGGGCCCCCAACCAGCACTGCTGGCATAGGCTGTGACCATGACTCAGGAGACAGGAGGGATGGAGTGGCAATTGATCAAATTTTGCGTTGAAGCCACCAGAACAGGCTGTTCCTCATACATGATGTTATATGAATGGACTGACATCCCCTGAATTCCATTGTTGAAGAGACCCTGACTGAAAAGGGCGTACCCTCCATAGGGCCCACTCAACCAAGGGGGTCGTAGAGACAATTGTGCCGATAATTTTCAAGCACTGTGAGGCCTTCAGGCGTGCGGAGCTCGGAGCCAGAGAGATTCTCCCACGGATGACTAGAAACTTCTCCACTGGAAGAGAGAGGGTGTTCTCCATCATGTTGAACTGAGCCCCTAAGAATACAGAGCGCTGGACTGGTTCTAGCTGGCTTTTCTCTTGGTTTAGGAGCCGCCCGAATTCTATCAATGTGTAGGTAACTTGCTCCTTGTGGACCAGCAGTTGCTTCTTTGTCTAGGGACAGCACCAAGAGAATGCCTAGGTAGTGCTACAAGCATATCCCTTTTGTTTAGATGAGGGCCACCAAAGCCCGAAGGACTTTTGAGAATATTTGGAGTGAGATTGTCAGCCCAAAGGGGAGGCAGGTGAACTGCAGATGTTCTTGGCCGGCTTGAAACCGAAGGTATATGCGGAAATCCTCAGCACAGGGACGTGGAAATAAGCAACCTTTAAGTCTATTGAGATTAACCAATTTCCTGATTGTGTAGCTTGTTGAATGGTAGCCAGAGTCTACATTTTGGATTGATAAGTCAGGTCTATCACTGGACACCAAGAACCATTCTTTTCCTGAACTAGGAAGAGAGGTGAGTATACCCCACGGAACTCCTCGCCATTCGGGATGGGCACCGCCACTCCCTGTGTTTTTAGCGAATCCATGTAGGACACTTGCTTATCTCTTCTAGCCGTGGTAGCAGGGTAGAGAGGAATCTGGGGAAGGAGTGTTGATGAAGGACCGTGTGTGACCTGATGAGACCGTCTTGATGGTCCATGAGCCCTTTTCCGACCCACCTGGGAAGGTCTAATCTCAAAATGACTTAGCCTGCTTGCGTCCACTGGACACCTGGCTCTTTGCGGGCTTTCGGAAGTGCGCCTGCCCTCTGCTTCAATTACTCTTAAAGTCCCGGCTGGGCCTGTAAAAGCGTGGATCTCATGAACGTCTAATGCTGCGTCGTCTGGGCTGGGGTCTCTTCCAACCAAACAGATGCCTATCCTGGATCAGCAAGCCAAGGACGTAACCATAAGGCCCGCTCAGCCGTGAGCAAGGACAGCATAGCCCGAGCCAACATGTGAATAAGGCCGATCGAAGCCCCCCCCAGTTCTTGGACTGCTGAGCCTATGGCCAGCTCTTCCAAAACACCTCTTAATACGGAGTCCACGTTTTCTGTCCAAGCTTTCATCGCCTTGGACAAGGCTGCTAGGGCCAGGACGGGTTTGCAAGCCATACCGGCTAACCTGTAATTTTAAGACCTTGATCTAATCTCCTCTCGAGCCTGTCCTTAAAGGATACGGCATCTTCTAGGGGATAGGTGGCGTGTTTAGCCAGACCCAGCAATGCTGCGTCCACGAGGGGAGCATTTTTCCAGATGTTTCACCTCCTCTGCTTTGAAGGGATAAAATCTAGAGGTCAGGGGCGGAATGATAGGGGTCGCAAAAGTCGCCATTGCGACTGGGCCCCAAGCTGCAGGGGACCCATGGGGGCCCGTGTGCCCCCCTCTCCCCGAGCGGTGGCTGCATATTGGACCGAGCTCACTCATCCTCAGCCGATGCGTAAATCATTCGGCAGTGCAGGAGCTCGGTCACAAAGTGAAAGTAAGTGAGACGTGTCTAGCACACTGTGTGCTGAGCTCTCTGCCTCCCCCTACAGTGCAGTACCCGGCATGGAGAGTTTAACCACTTCCCGCCCGGCCTATAGCGGATTGACGGCCGGGCGGTGGTTCAGTTATCCTGACTGGGCGTCATATGACGTCCTTCAGGATAACATGCCGCAGCGCGCCCCCGGGGGCGCGCATCGCGGCGATCGGTGGACCGGTGTGTCAGTCTGACACACCGCTACACCGATCTTGGTAAAGAGCCTCCGGCGGAGGCTCTTTACCACGTGATCAGCCGTGTCCAATCACGGCTGATCACGCTGTCAATAGGAAGAGCCGTTGATCGGCTCTTCCTCACTCGCGTCTGACAGACGCAAGTAGAGGAGAGCCGATCGGAGGCTCTCCTGGCAGGGGGGGTCTGCGCTGATTGTTTATCAGCGCAGCCCCCCCGCAGATCACCACACTGGACCACCAGGGATCGCCACTAGGACCACCAGGGAAGGGAAACATGTGGATGGCCAGGTATGTACCCCATGGCCATCCACATGTGCCCAGTCAGTGCCAAATCTGTGCCAATCAGTGCCCACAAATGGGCACTGATTGGCACAATTATGTTGCAGTGATGCCCAGCAATGCCACACTTAGGGGCATCACTGCCATCAATTAGTATCATCAGTGCCACCCATCAGTGTCCATCGGTGCCACCTGTCAGTGCCCATCTGTGCCCACCTATCAGTGCCCATCCGTGCCTATCTGTGCCAACTATCAGTGCCACCCATAACTACCCATCAACGCCACCTACGAGTGCCCATCAATGCCACCTACGAGTGCCCATCAGTGCCGCCTATCAGTGCCCATCGTGCCACCTATCAGTGCCCATCAGTGCCACCTACCAGTGCCACCTATCAGTGCCCATTAGTGCCACCTATCAGTGCGCATCAGTGCCCCCTATCAGTGCCCATCATCAGTGCCCGTCAGTGCCACCTCATCGGTGCCCATCAGTGCCGCCGTATCAGTGCCCGTCAGTGCAGCCATATCAGTGCCCGTCATTGAAGAAGAAAACATACTCATTTACAAAAAATGTTAACAGAAACAAAGAAAAACGTGTTTTTTTTCAAAATTTTCGGTCTTTTTTTATTTGTTGCGCAAAAAATAAAAACCCCAGAGGTGATCAAATACCACCAAAAGCAAGCTCTATTTGTGGGAACAAAATGATAAAAAATTTGTTTGGGTATAGTGTAGCATGACCGTGCAATTGTCATTCAAATTGTGACAGCGCTGAAAGCTGAAAATTGGGCTGGGCGGGAAGGTGTCTAAGTGCCTTGTATTGAAGTGGTTAAAGGGGTTGTAAAGGTAATTTTTTTTTTCTTTAAAAATGACAAACATGTTATACTTACCTTCACTGTGCAGCTCGTTCTGCACAGAGTGGCCCCGAACCTGCTTTTCTGGGGTCCCTCGGCGGCTGTCTCAGCTCCTCCCCGCAATAACTAACCACCTTAATGCGAGCTCCCTCGCATGGTGGTTAGTTATTGCGGGCGCGCTTCCGTGATACAGCCGGCGGCTATAGCCGCTCGCTGTATCACTCGGCCCCGCCCCCCGGCGCGCCGCGTCATTGGATGTGATTGACAGCAGCGCGAGCCAATGGCTGCGCTGCTTTCAATCCATCCACTATAGCCAATCAGCGACCAGGCTGATCGGCTGAATGGAGGTCGGGAACGAGCGGCCGAGTTTTTGAGGTGTCAGGTAAGTAAAACGGGGGGGGCTGGGGGCGGCGGTATTATCAAAAGTTTTTTCACCTTAATGCATAGAATGCATTAAAGGTGAAAAAATGTATACCTTTACAACCCCTTTAAGGTACAGAGCTTCAGCTGCAGATTTTTAAAAAGGCAATCTATTTATGTTTGTATGCATGTGTGTGTGCTTATATGTGTGTGTCTGCATGTTTGGGTGTGTGCATGTGTGTGTCTGCATGTGTGTGTGTGTTTTATATGTGTGTGTGCGTTTATTTGTGTGCATGTGTATGTTTACATGTGTGTGCGCATGTGTGTGCATGTGTATAGAGTTATATGTGTGTGCTCATGTGTGTGTGTGTGTGTGCATGTGTATAGAGTTATATGTGTGTGCGCATGTGTGTGCATGTGTATAGAGTTATATGTGTGTGCGCATGTGTGTGTGTGTGTGTGCATGTGTATAGAGTTATATGTGTGTGCGCATGTGTGTGTGTGCATGTGTATAGAGTTATATGTGTGTGTGCATGTGTGTGCATGTGTATAGTTATGTGTGTGTGTGTGTGTGTGTGTGCATGTGTATAGTGTTATATGTGTGTGCACATGTGTGTGTGTGTGCATGTGTATAGAGTTATAGGTGTGTGTGCATGTGTGTGCATGTGTATAGAGTTATATGTGTGTGCGCATGTGTGTGTGTGTGCATGTGTATAGAGTTATATGTGTGTGCGCATGTGTATAGAGTTATATGTGTGTGCGCATGTGTGTGTGCATGTGAATAGAGTTATATGTGTGTGCGTGTGTGCATGTGTATAGAGTTATATGTGTGTGCTCATGTGTGTGTGTGTGTGCATGTGTATAGAGTTATATGTGTGTGCGCATGTGTGTGCATGTGTATAGAGTTATATGTGTGTGCTCATGTGTGTGTGTGTGCATGTGTATAGAGTTATATGTGTGTGTGCATGTGTATAGAGTTATATGTGTGTGCGCATGTGTGTGTGTGCATGTGTATAGAGTTATATGTGTGTGCGCATGTGTATATAGTTATATGTGTGTGTGCATGTGTGTGTGTGTGTGCATGTGTATAGGGTTATATGTGTGTGCGCATGTGTATAGTGTTATATGTGTGTGCGCATGTGTGTGTGTGCATGTGTATAGAGTTATATGTGTGTGTGCATGTGTGTGCATGTGTATAGAGTTATATGTGTGTGCGTGTGCATGTGTATAGAGTTATATGTGTGTGCGCATGTGTATAGAGTTATATGTGTGTGCGCATGTGTATAGAGTTATATGTGTGTGCGCATGTGTGTGTGTGTGTGTGCATGTGAATAGAGTTATATGTGTGTGCGTGTGTGCATGTGTATAGAGTTATATGTGTGTGTGTGCATGTGTGTGCATGTGTATAGAGTTATATGTGTGTGCGCATGTGTGTGTGTGCATGTGTATAGAGTTATATGTGTGTGTGCATGTGTATAGAGTTATATGCGTGTGCATGTGTATAGAGTTATGTGTGTGCGCATGTGTATAGAGTTATATGTGTGTGTGCACATGTGTGTGTGTGTGCGCATGTGTGTGAATTTGTATAGAGTTATATGTGTGCGCGCATGTGTGTGTGTGCATGTGTATAGAGTTATATGTGTGTGCGCGCGTGTGTGTGTGTGTGTGCATGTGAATAGAGTTATATGTGTGTGCGCATGAGTGTGTGTGTGCATGTGTATAGAGTTTTATGTGTGTGTGCATGTGTGTGCATGTGTATAGAGTTATATGTGTGTGCGCATGTGTGTGTGTGTGCATGTGTATAGAGTTATATGTGTGTGTGCATGTGTATAGAGTTATATGTGTGTGTGTGCATGTGTATAGAGTTATATGTGTGCGCATGTGTATAGAGTTATATGTGTGCGCATGTGTATAGAATTATATGTGTATGTGCATGTTTGTGTGTTTGCTCATGTGTGTGCGTTTATGTGTGTGCATGTATTTATATGTATATGTGTGTATTTGCGTACGTGTGTGTTTACATGCGTGTATGTATACACATTACTTGTAATTCTGACCCCCTTTTTCTTTACGATCAGAACAGATTTTTTTAGGGTGGGTTCATAATACCAACAAGAAAATACCATTCCTCTGAAAAGCGATGCAGATCGCTTTTCAGAGGCATTTGACAGGCAGTGAAGAGGCAATATGTTGCACCTTGACTAAAATGTTGAAGAATTGTTGAGAAACACTGATACAGAGAAACTGATCTCTCCATTCTCCTCCTGCAGCTGCTGAAAGGAGATGAGAAGTGGGGGAAATGGAAAGATCAGTTCCTCTATATGCAGCCGCACCCACCACGCCTCCTATGCAGCTTCTTTCTGTTGCCCCCCGTGTGCTTTCCAGCCCCCCTGTACTTTTTCCTGCCCCCCCCCCCCGCTCTCTCCTGGCCCCTCCCCTTGTCCCCACAGCTCAGCAGAGTTCCCCCCTCCCCTCTCCTGCCAGCTGCTGTAGGGTATCTGCATGGAGAGTCAGTGATCCATACCGATCATGGACTCAATCCATTCATAACTGAAACATAGTAAACTGTATTTACTATGCTTCAGTTTGCGAATAAAGGGGCAGCTCTATACAGAGCTATTCCTGTCCATTCATTCTGTGCAGCTGAGGCTGTGCTCTCAATCCCCTTTCTCGTTCTCAAAGGTGAAACATCAGAGGTCTGCTTAGACCCCTGATATCTCACCAAAGCCCCCCAACTCTTAAAAAAAAAAATTAAAATATTTTTTATAAAATAATATTGTAAAACAATAAATAAATGGTAGAAAAATACAATACAAATAAAAAAAAACAGACGCCAGTGGCAGAACTACCAAGGTCACAAACATCACACTTGCGACAGGGCCTTGGCATTTATGCCATCGGCTCGGAGGGAAGGGCCCCAGCTGGGGGTCAGGGGGGCCCTTCATGATTTCTTGCACCGGGGCCCTGAAGGTTCTAGTTACGCCACTGCTAGAGGTTCTATCTGACATATAAGTTTTCTTGTCCATTTTGCTCCATTCTTCATCAATAATATCTTTCGATTCCACCAGGAGCGAAAAGTCAGAGCGTTCCTTCCCCCAGGTGATTTTCCTTTGCTTACCTGGCGGAGTGGAAGGCTCTTCCCACTTCAGGGCCTCATTGACTGCTTTGACTAGTGGGGAAACCAGAGAGAAGTCAAATCCTCCGATGAATTCATCTTCCTCCAAATCACTGACCGAAGAACCTGGGGAGGCATCATAGGGCTGGAATGGTCCTGGATCTTCCTGGGCCTCGTCAGCCAGGGAGCAAGATAGGGTAGTGGACTGGCTCTGCGTGTTGGTTGTATCCCACTCCTTTAGGGATTGTTGAACCACATGATTGACAAGAGACTCCATCTGTTGTTTTGTGTCTCTTTCTCTCCAACCGCCCGGGCAAAACATGGGTCACACGGTGACTTGCCCTCTGGGACTCGTGTCCCACATCCCCAGCAGGCTCTGCTACCAGAGCGGCTGTCATGGCGGTGTGTGCGGTGACTGGAGGAGGAATGGGAACATCTCCTCTGTTTAAAGGAGGAATGGGAACATCTCCTTGTTGGAGGAGGAATGGGAACATCTCCTTGTTGGAGGAGGAATGGGAACGTCTCCTCTGTTTAAAGGAGGAATGGAAACATCTTGTTGGAGGAGGAATGGGAACATCTCCTCTGTTTAAAGGAGGAAATGGAAACATCTTGTTGGAGGAGGAATGGGAACATCTCCTTGTTGGAGGAGGAATGGGAACATCTACTCTGTTGGAGGAGGAATGTGAATGTCTCCTCTGTTTAAAGGAGGAATGGAAACATCTCCTTGTTGGAGGAGGAATGGGAACATCTCCTTGTTGGAGGAGGAATGGGAACATTTACTCTGTTGGAGGAGGAATGTGAACGTCTCCTCTGTTTAAAGGAGGAATGGAAACATCTCCTTGTTGGAGGAGGAATGGAAACATCTCCTTGTTGGAGGAGGAATGGGAACATCTCCTTGTTGGAGGAGGAATGGGAACATCTACTCTGTTGGAGGAGGAATGTGAACGTCTCCTCTGTTTAAAGGAGGAATGGAAACATCTCCTTGTTGGAGGAGGAATGGGAACATCTCCTTGTTGAAGGAGGAATGGAAACATCTCCTTGTTGGAGGAGGAATGGGAACATCTCCTTGTTGGAGGAGGAATGGGAACATCTCCTTGTTGAAGGAGGAATGGGAACATCTCCTTGTTGGAGGAGGAATGGGAACATCTCCTTGTTGAAGGAGGAATGGGAACATCTCCTTGTTGAAGGAGGAATGGGAACATCTCCTTGTTGAAGGAGGAATGGGAACATCTCCTTGTTGGAGGAGGAATGGGAACGTCTCCTCTGTTTAAAGGAGGAATGGAAACATCTTGTTGGAGGAGGAATGGGAACATCTCCTTGTTGGAGGAGGAATGGGAACATCTACTCTGTTGGAGGAGGAATGTGAACGTCTCCTCTGTTTAAAGGAGGAATGGAAACATCTCCTTGTTGGAGGAGGAATGGGAACATCTCCTTGTTGGAGGAGGAATGGGAACATCTCCTTGTTGAAGGAGGAATGGGAACATCTCCTTGTTGGAGGAGGAATGGGAACATCTCCTTGTTGAAGGAGGAATGGGAACATCTCCTTGTTGAAGGAGGAATGGGAACATCTCCTTGTTGAAGGAGGAATGGGAACATCTCCTTGTTGGAGGAGGAATGGGAACGTCTCCTCTGTTTAAAGGAGGAATGGAAACATCTTGTTGGAGGAGGAATGGGAACATCTCCTTGTTGGAGGAGGAATGGGAACATCTACTCTGTTGGAGGAGGAATGTGAACGTCTCCTCTGTTTAAAGGAGGAATGGAAACATCTCCTTGTTGGAGGAGAAATGGGAACATCTCCTTGGCTATTGCGTACTGTTGTGGCCTGGCAAGGTCTCTGTCGTTCTGGACCACGACCTGAGAATCCAACCTGAAAGGACTGAAAAAGAAAAAGGAATTGGGGGGGTCAAGATATGACATCAAAAATGCCAACACTTGCGACTGCGCTTCAACCCCACCCCTCACCTGCACATACCTTGTGCGTAAGGGCTGGCCACATGAAGGCGGTGACTTGTCCATGACCTCTGGACGAAAACGTCAGTAAATAGATGGTCTGCAAAGGCCTGATAATGCCAAATGAACCGGAGCCATCGAGGAACAGAAAAAAGATCTTATCTGCCTCTCTCTTTTTTTTTTTTTTGTATAAACATTCCCACACTTTTTCAGGTAATGTGGGATAACGTTTATAGATATAGAAGAAATAAAACATTAACCTTCAATATTTTTGAACATCAAAGATCTTAATGCATTTTAATTCAGAGCAAAAAGGCACCAGGCATTAAAAAACTTACCAAGGCAGACCAGGGCTGGGAAAAAGCTGCTGTCTCTGCTCGCTGAGCTAGAAGCCGCTTTTGAAATCCCCGCCGTGACGTCACCGCCACCCCACCCCCACCACCTCACGCCTGCGCTGTGGGAAAGGCAGCCTAACGGCGTCTGCGTGGCCACCGATCCGCGCGAGCCAAGCCTTGCTCTCACAGAGGCCTCTGCGCATGCGCAAACTACTGAATTTTTTCGATCCAGAAGCGCCGTGGCGAGCTGGAACGCAAAGCGCTCCAGCCGCCATGAGGGGAATTGAGGATACAGATAGCCGGATTGTAACACACAAAACGAATAAACACAGAGGAGACTGCCATGGAAGGTAGATAAAGAAGAAGGTCGCAGACCTTGCCAGCCGTGGATGCGACGGTCCTTCAGGCATACAGAGGCAGCCTCCCCTCCACCGCTGGGGTATGTAGTGCCTGAAAAAGCTACTCGCCCGCCCGTGGCTGGGCCCTGAGCTGCACCGCGTAAATGGTATGCCAAATCTTGAAACCATCCGACCGGACACGAACAGTGTGTGTAGGTCCATTGGAGGAGTACAAAAAAGGAACACAGTCTATACAGGTGAGCTCAATCTTATAGGGTAGGGGGTCCTATAGCATTGGAGAGGAGGCGGGGTTAACCCACACGTAGGCTGCCATGGAGTCTGTCAGGAAAGTGTAATTACTGGATTTTCAACAGTATAGACACTTGTGTTTAATGTTTTGCATAGCGGTCACCAATATGGGGTGACACAAGGTGCTTTGGGGTGGGGGGCTCTGCCAAAGCACCCCCCCATGTTGAGGGCGTGTGGCCTGGTATGGTTCAGATAGGGGTAGGCACTCGCTTGTTCTTTCCACTTTCCTGGCCTGCTAGGCTGCATGCTCGGATAAGGGCCTGGTATGGATTGGGGGGAACTCCGCTCTGTTTTTTTTCCAGATTTATTTTATTGCCGGCATTCTTTTGTTTACATTTCAGCTGTCAGGTGTGCGCACAGGGTGTGCCGGGTGTGCCTGACAATCTATCTATCATGATCTACCCATCAATCGTGGGCAGGCAACGGGTAGACTGTGAATCTTCCCTGTCGACCCCCCCCCCCCCAGGAAAAAAAAAATATTGTAAAAAAACTAATAAAAAAACTAATGACACCATCCACTCCCCTACTGACACCAATCTCTGCTCTACTGACTGACACCATCCAATGCCCTACTAATACCATATACATACACACATGGGGTGCACACCACACACATACCTCCCAACTTTTTGAGATGGGAATGAGGGACACCTGTCAGCAAAAGTATGCAGGCATAGGACACACCCCCTGCCACGCCCCCTTAAAGGAGAATTGTACAAAAAAACAAGATTGGGTAAACACACAAGTGCTATTTTTACCTCTACTATTCCTTTATATTGGCTTCTGGAATTTACAAATGCAGCAATTTAGAAATCAGATGAAAGGTTTAGCGCTGAGAAACACTTTTTGATAGATAAAAAGTGCATTTTATATACAACTATATAGATCAGACCAAAATGAGGGACAAATGAGGAGGAAAGAGGGACAGAGGGAGATTGCTCCAAATCAGGGACAGTTGGGAGCTATGCATGCAGTTTCACGCACACAAAAATTCTGCGTTTCCCAAAGCATGGGGGTGCCATTAAGAAATAATGGCACCCCCATGTGTCTACTATAGAGCAGAATGTTTTGCCTGCAGGTCGGGAACATTCGTGATTATACACGTTTCCTACCCACATGTATGTGAACCTAGGCTAAATGTAAAAAAAAAAAATTCTGCATTGACTCAATTAAAGAATATGCACAACCAGCATTTCATATTCCTGAGATGTGTCTGCTGTACCATGTACTTGTATGAGAAAGTCTCCACTTCTCTTTGTATTGTTTCCTTTGTGTGGATTCCCTGGTGTTCCTGCCAGTCCCCCTGCTTTCCTTTTGAAAAAACTGACCACACTAGTCATGAGAGCACGTTTGGTCAGTTCTCTAGCTGTGCTGGGAACTCAGCCTTCTCTCCTCCAATGATCAGACTTGTTCTGGCACCCTAACCCCCTGCACACCCATTTACTGTGAAGCCCAGTGTCCTGCTGTTTCTCTCCACCCCCACCCCCCCCCCCCCCCCCGTACTCTGAGCTCCTTTCAGAGCTGAGAACAGAGAGTATGTGATCACTTATAAAAAAGGGAAAGATTTTTTTTTCTCTTTACACAAATGTTTTGCCTTTCATTTATATTTTAAACTGAATGGGTTGTTTTACAAGGTGATCGTTTATAATCACTTTAATGTATGCCCAAAGTGTATGTACAACCAAAACTTTACTTTTTAGGGTTGGATAGAGTAGAGAAGGGTTCGGATAGCTTTTAGGTTTTTATTGCTGTCTGTGTCCCCTTTGGGAGGTTTCTCCCTCTCTATTTGTCCTGGTGATCATTGTCACTGGTAAAGAAAGTTGCCATGGAAGAATAAAAGAGAAATCTTTTAATGAGACACTTGTTCCGGTGACAACGAAGAGAGATATCCCCTTTTACTTCCCGCTGTGTCTCAGACAGGAAGTGAAGAGAAATATCCCTGATGGGACAACAAGAGGAAAGAAGATCCTTCTTCTAATCCCTTCAATGCCCCAACGGTAAAAGAGAAAAAAAAAAAAACTTTACTATAAAATAAGTATTGAACACATCACCATTTTTCTCAGTAAATATATTTCTAAAGGTGCTATTGACATGAAATTTTCACCACACGTCGGTAACAATCCATGCAATCCATACATACAAAGACACCAAAACAAAAATGTTCAGAAATGAAGATCTTTGTAATAAAATAGAAATACACAGGGAAAAAGTATTAAACACGCTAACTGAAATTTACAGTTAGGTCCATAAATATTGGGACATCGACACAATTCTAATCTTTTTGGCTCTATACACCACCACAATGGATTTGAAATGAAACGGACAAGATGTGCTTTAACTGCAGACTTTCAGCTTTAAAGGGGTTGTAAAGGTAAAAGTTTTTTCACCTTAATGCATTATATGCATTAAGGTGAAAAAACTTTTGACAATACCGCCGCCCCCAGCCCCCCCCCCCTTTTACTTACCTGACACCTCGAATCTCCGATGCTCGCTCCAGTCTTCTCTTTTGCAGCTCAGCCTGGTCGCTAATTGGCTACAGTGGATGGATTGAAAGCAGCGCAGCCATTGACTCGTGCTGCTGTCAATCACATCCAATGACGCGGTGCGGCAGGGGGCGGGGCCGAGTGATACAGTGAGCGGCTATAGCCGCCGGCTGTATCACGGGAGCGCGCCCGCAATAACTAACCACCATGCGAGGGAGCTCGCATTAAGGTGGTTAGTTCTTGCGGAGAGGAGCTGAAACAGCCGCCGAGGGACCCCAGAAGAGCAGGTTCGGGGCCACTCTGTGCAGAACGAGCTGCACAGTGAAGGTAAGTATAACATGTTTGTTATTTTTTTTTTTTTTTAATTTACCTTTACAACCCCTTTAATTTGATGGCATTTACATCCAAATCAGGTGAACGGTGTAGGAATTACAACAGTTTGTATATGCACCTCCCACTTTTTAAGGGACCAAAAGTAATGGGACAGATTAACAATCATCCATCAAACTTTCACTTTTTAATACTTGGTTGCAAATCCTTTGCAGTTAATTACAGTCTGAAGTCTGGAATGCATAGACATCAACAGACACTGGGTTTCCTCCCTGGTGATGCTCTGCCAGGCCTCTACTGCATCTGTCTTCAGTTCCTGCTTGTTCTTGGGGCATTTCCCCTTCAGTTTTGTCTTCAGCAAGTGAAATGCATGTTCAATCGGATTCAGGTCAGGTGATTGACTTGGCCATTGCATAACATTCCACTTCTTTCCATTAAAAAACTCTTTGGTTGCTCTCGCAGTATGCTTTAGGTCATTGTCCATCTGCACTGTGAAGCGCCGTCCAATGAGTTCTGAAGCATTTTGCTGAATATGAGCAGATAATATTGCCCAAAACACTTCAGAATTCATCCTGCTGCTTTTGTCAGCAGTCACATCATCAATAAATACAAGAGAACCAGTTCCATTGGCAGCCATACATGCCCACGCCATGACACTACCACCACCATGCTTCACTGATGAGGTGGTATGCTTTGGATCATGAGCAGTTCCTTTCCTTCTTCATACTCTTCTCTTCCCATCACTCTGGTACAAGTTGATCTTGGTCTCATCTGTCCATAGGAGGTTGTTCCAGAACTGTGAAGGCTTTTTTAGATGTTGTTTGGCAAACTCTAATCTGGCCTTCCTGTTTTTGAGGCTCACCAATGGTTTACATCTTGTGGTGAACCCTCTGCATTCACTCTGGTGAAGTCTTCTCTTGATTGTTGACTTTGACACACATACACCTACCTCCTGGAGAGTGTTCTTGATCTGGCCAACTGTTGTGAAGGGTGTTTTCTTCACCAGAGAAAGAATTCTTCGGTCATCCACGACAGTTGTTTTCCATGGTCTTCCGGGTCTTTTGGTGTTGCTGAGCTCACCGGTGCGTTCTTTCTTTTTAAGGATGTTCCAAACACTAGATTTGGCCACACCTAATGTTTTTGCTATCTCTCTGATGGGTTTGTTTTGTTTTTTCAGCCTAATGATGGCTTCCTTCACTGATAGTGACAGCTCTTTGGATCTCATATTGAGAGTTGACAGCAACAGATTCCAAATAGCACACGTGAAATGAACTCTGGACCTTTTATCTGCTCCTTGTAAATGGGATAATGAGGGAATAACACACATCTGGCCATGGAACAGCTAAGCAGCCAATTGTCCCATTACTTTTGGTCCCTTAAAAAGTGGGAGGCACATATACAAACTGTTGTAATTCCTACACCGTTCACCTCATTTGGATGTAAATACCCTCGAATTAAAGCTGAAAGTCTGCAGTTAAAGCACATTTTGTTCGTTTCATTTCAAATCCATTGTGGTGGTGTATAGAGCCAAAAAGATTAGAATTGTGTCGATGTCCCAATATTTATGGACCTGACTGTATATCTTTCATTCTAGCAGCTTTATTTTCTTTCTTTTAAACCAATTAGGAGTTTCCTTGGCTTGATTCCATTGGCTTCGATTGGATTGTGGCCGAGGTGAAGAATAACTCTACAAATTATTGGTTTTAAATAGATAAAATAAATAATGTCCACCAGGAAAAAATACTCTTTCAGACATCAGTGTCAGTGGGATAGTTGCCCCCCCCAGGGAAGAACAGCCCTTCAAATCATTGGCATCAGTAAAATAGTGGGCCCCAGGGAAGAATACCTCTGAATCATTTATGTCAGTGAACTAGGTCCCAGGGAAGGATGCACCCAAATCATTGGTGTCAATGGAATAGTAGGCCCCAGGGAAGAATACCTCTAAATCATTGGTGTCAATGGAATAGTGGGCCCAAGGGAAGAATGCACCCAAATCATTGGCATCAGTGGAATAGTAAGCCCCAGGGAAGAATGGCTCCCTAATCATTGGCATCAGTGGAATAGTGGGCCCCAGGGAAGAATACCTCTGAATCATTTATGTCAGTGAACTAGTAGGCCCCAGGGAAGGATGCACCCAAATCATTGGTGGCAATGGAATAGTAAGCCCCAGGGAAGGATGCACCCAAATCATTGGTGGCAATGGAATAGTAAGCCCCAGGGAAGGATGCACCCAAATCATTGGTGTCAATGGAATAGTGGGCCCCAGGGAAGAATAACTCTAAATCATTGGTGTCAATGGAATAGTGGGCCCCAGGGAAGAATGCACCCAAATCATTGGTGTCAGTGAAATAGTAGGCCCCAGGGAAGAACACACCCTAATCACTGGCATCAGTGGAATAGTGAGCCCCCAGGGAAGAATGCATCAAAAATATTGGTGTCAGGGAATAGTGGGCCCCAGGGAAGAATGCATCAAAATCATTGGTGTCAGTAGCGGTATGTACCTTAGGACAAGAGCCAGTGTGGCAGTCTGCGACAATCAACAAATTCCAACTACATGTGATAATGATGTCATTTTCAGTATAGGATTAAGTGTCCCCTAATTCCCAGAAGGTCGAACATTGAAATGCTCTCCTGTATGAGCCTGTCTAGGTGGTGTAGCAGTGACGTGACAACTGGATATTCAGGTTTTCCTAGGTTACTGGAGACTGCACCTATAGAATTTCCAGTTAGCAGTGAATACTAGCGACACCATGCCCACTCCAATTCAACCATCACAGTCACATCCTTTCACTCGTAGTTTTTCTTCCAATTCAATCACCACAGTCACATCTCTTCACTCCCAGTTCCTTCAAAGTACATAGTTTACCTATATCATCTGTCTTATTCCACCTATTTAGTTTCCAGTCCATTGTTTTGTTAGTCCCTCCCTAGTTGCCTCTCGGGGCCCCCTCTTTCTGGTGACGCCTTGTGCCCTGTGCCTGCCAGGATGTTTGGGTAAGCAGCTTAGCTCAATATTATATATATATTGGAACCTCGGATTACGAGCATAATCCGTTCCAGGAGTATGCTCATAATCCAAAGTACTCGCATATCAAAGCGAGTTTTCCCATTGAAGTCAATGTAAACTAAAATAGTTTGTTCCGCGTTGACTTCAATGGGATGCAATACCGCATGCGGCCAGAGGCGGGGGGGGGGGGGCGGAAACGGCCGAAAAGGCCCGAGGACACTTCAGCTGACCTCAGCAAACCTCGGAAAGACTTCCTACCCGAGATTTGCCGAGGTCAGCCGAAGTGTCCTTGGGCCTTTCCGTGCATTTCCGAACGGCGCTAATCGGCTGCGATTGGCGACGTTCGGCTGCTCGCCCCCCCCCCCACCTCAGGCCAAAAGCAGTACTGCACATCGCTTTGGCCTGAATCGTGCTCGTTTTGCGAGACAACACTCGCAAACCGAGTGTCAGGAAAAGCCTTCTTGCAAACATTCCAGCAGACTGAAGTTCAAAAGAGTGCCTGTGCTCAGAAGCGCCATCCGGCGTTCGCGCGCGCGCAATAGCGCCAATAGCGCGAACGGGCGTACGCGCATGCGCGATAGCGCCAATAGCGGCGCACGGGCACGCGTGGGGGTGCGCGCGCGCGCCCCCTGTGACAACACTTGGCGCCAAGACAGGCTATTTAAAGAGAACTGCTCCATTGCTGCCTTGCTGTCCGGTCTACAGCGTTCCTGAAGACCCCTACTGCCCTGTTACCTTGTACTCTGCATCTGCCTACCTGATAACCTGTTGGATTGTTCCTGATTACTCTGCTTGCTGCCTGCCCTGATCTCGGCTTTGGACTTTGACTATTCTCCTGGATTTACCTTCTGTACCTGATCTGCCTGCCTGTGTTTGACCCGGCTTGCCTGTACCCTGCTGCTGTACTACAGTACACCTGCCTGCTGTCCAATCCTGCCTGCTGGACTACAAGACACCTGCCTGCTGCTGCTGGACTACAGTGCACCTCCCTGTTGTTTACCATCCTGCTGCTGGACTACAGTACACCTGCTTGCTGTCTACATCCCGTTGCTGGACTACAGTACACCTCCCTGCTGTTCATCATCCTGCTGCTGGACTACAGGACTTCTCCCAGCTGACTACCAGATTCAGCTCTCTGATCCAGCTTTCCAGTCAGGCACTTGTGCCCCTTCGCACTCCCGAGCTCCTGTCATCACTCAGGGGTTCCCGAGTCGGAGGTATACGAGAGGCCGTTCCCTGCATCCCGGGCTCTACTTACCAGGTACGTGACACCGAGTTATGATTTTTAAAAGTACAGTGCTCGTATTGTGAAACGCTTGTTAACCACGTTACTCACAATCCGAGGTTCCACTGTATATATCTCAGTAAAACCTTTGATTGCGAGAATAATGGTTGATGATTAAAAGAGGCACATCTAAGTATGTAGGCATCCAGGGTAAAGCTGTCCATATAGACCGTCCTCTGCACCGCCGGCTCTCACCGCTGTCAGTCTGCCATCGTGATCGGGAAGACTACCCTGCAGTAGAGCGATCTGAAAGCGAGGCTTGAAGCGCTCATGGAGCGCAGTGTGGAAGAGATGACGTTGATGGTGATGAGGAGGAGGACAGTTTATGTGGACAGCTTTACCCCGGATACCTGCATACGTAGATGTGTCTGTTTTAATCATCAACCATGTGTGTTGCTAAATATTGTACCTTCATTAAATGTAACCATATTGCTACACTTAGAGGCGCCTCTCTTCTCTTTTATACTCAGTTGTGACATGACGCTACTTGAATATCAAGACATCGCTTGTATATCAAGTCAAAATGTATTAAAAAATTTAGCTTGTCTTGCAAAACGCTCTCAAACTAAGTTACTCTCAAACCAAGGTTTTACTGTATATTGTTCAATTGACATTTTTTTAAAATGTTGTTACTATATATTTCTTTAGTCAATTATATTGTCACTGATCATTTGTTAATCAAATTACAGATATACTCCCGATGAAGCGGCATTAGCCCGCAAAACTAGTTGAGATGTAATGCGTGATCAACTATCCCACTCTGATCTTCCCTGCTTGGGGATCATTATCTTGGTGATACACATGGATTGTTACCATGCTCTTAACCTGTAACTGATTATTTGTTATGTGTTATTAAATTTGTATTAATAAACTTTTGTATTTTCTTTTATATATTTGTTTGCATATTTGAAGTTACTTCTGCTTTACCGTACCGAGATAGTCCAAATGCCCCACTTCTTTGGGGAGGCTTGGTTGGGGACCAAGCTCCCGATCCCCTTATACCAACAATAGGGCATTATTCCTACCATTGACCCCAACAATAGGCCACTAATTCCTACCACTGACCCCAATAGGCCACTATTCCTAACACTGACCCCAACAATAGGGCACTATTCCTACCATTGACCCCAACAATAGGGCACTGATCCTACCATTGACCCCAACAATAGGCCACTAATTCCTACCACTGACCCCAAAAATAGGCCACTATTCCTAACACTGACCCCAACAATAGGGCACTATTCCTACCACTGACCCCAACAATAGGCCACTAATTCCTACCACTGACCCCAACAATAGGCCACTAATTCCTACCACTGACCCCAACAATAGGCCACTATTCCTAACACTGACCCCAACAATAGGGCACTATTCCATCTACTGACACCAACAATAGGCCACTATTCCTAACACTGACCCCAACAATAGGGCACTATTCCTACTACTGACACCAACAATGGGGTACTATTCCTACCACTGACCCCAACAATGGAGCACTATTCTTCCAACTGACACCAACTGCAGGGTTCTATCCCTCCCAATGATAAGGCACCATTTCTTCCCCTAATACCTATAATGGGGCAATATTCCTCAAGATAATACCAATGAAGGGGCATTTGTTTTACTCTCATTGACACTAGGGGATTTTGCACTTAGTCTGGCCCCCTCAGAGTCTGAAGGACAGTAAACTGGCCCTTTGTTCAGAAAGTTTTGGAGAACACTAGCTTAGCACATAACAAACTTCTAGAACGCTTAGTCTACAACCGTCTTAGCTCCTACCTCAGTGAAAATAACCTTCTTGACCCTTTACAGTCTGGCTTTCGCTCACAGCACTCCACAGAAACTGCCTTACTAAAACTCACTAACGATTTACTGCTAAAACCAACAGCCAGTACTCCATACTCCTACTACTTGACCTCTCTGCAGCCTTTGATACTGTTGACCACCCGCTTCTTCTAAATAAACTACATTCCCTTGGCCTACGAGATTCTGCTCTATCCTGGTTCTCTGCCTATCTATCACAGCGCTCCTTCAGTGTCACCTACAACTCTGTCTCCTCCTCTCCATTGCCCCTTTCTGTGGGGGTCCCCCAAGGCTCTGTTCTTGGACCCCTTCTCTTCTCTATCTACACCTCCTCCCTTGGTCACTTGATAACCACCCATGGCTTCCAATACCACCTATACGATGATGACACCCAAATCTATCTGTCTACTCCTCACCTCACTCCTTCAGTCTCCTCTCGCATTACTAACTTACTAACTGACATATCAGCATGGATGTCGCACCACTTCCTTAAAGTAAATGTCTCTAAAACTGAGTTATTAATATTCTCCCCCGACCGTGCCCCCCTCCACGACTTTTCCATCAAAATCAACAATGCAACCATCAGTCCCTCCCCTCATGCCAGGGTACTCGGTGTAATCCTAGACTCTGACTTGTCATTTCAGCCCCAAGTCCAATCGTTGTCAAAAGTTTGTAGAATTCACCTCCGTAACATCTCTAAAATTCGCCCCTTTTTAACAAATGAAACCACCAAGCTCCTCATTCACTCCCTTGTTATCTCTCGCCTTGACTATTGCAACTCCCTTCTCATTGGCCTGCCTCTCCATAGGCTCCTCCCCTCTTCAGTCTATCATGAATGCTGCTGCCAGACTTATCCACCTTACCAACCGCTCAGTGTCTGCCAACCCTCTCCTCCAATCCCTACACTGACCACCAACCCTCTCCTCCAATCCCTACACTGGCTCCCAATCACCCAGCAAATTAAATTCAAAATACTAACCACAACGTACAAAGCCATTCACAACTCTGCCCCGAGCTACATCACTAATCTTGTCTCCAAATATCACCCAAATCGTCCTCTCCGCTCCTCTCAAGACCTCCTACTCTGAAGCTCTCTCATCTCCTCCTCCCATGCTCGTCTCCAGGATTTCTCCAGAGCCTCTCCCATCCTCTGAAACTCGCTACCTCCACCTGTCCGGCTATCCCCTACTCTCAAGCTCTCTCGTCTCCTCCTCCCATGCTCGTCTCCAGGATTTCTCCAGAGCCTCTCCCATCCTCTGGAACTCGCTACCTCCACCTGTCCGGCTATCCCCTACTCTTGCTACCTTCAGGTGATCCCTGAAAACTCATCTCTTCAGGAAAGCCTATCACGTCTCCAACTAATCTCCTACCACTTCCAACAGCTCATTCCCCACAGTTACAACCTTTTGTACCACCTGCCCCACCCTATTAGATTGTAAGCTCTTCTGAGCAGGGCCCTCTTAATCCTCCAGTATCTTATTGTATTATAACTGTATTGTCTTCCTTTTATATTGTAAAGCGCTGCGTAAACTGTTGGCGCTATATCATAGGTGTGCGCAGCCTATTGCATTAGGGTGTGCACCCCAAAGCTCAAACACACATGGCTTTCTCTGCAGCCTCAACTGCACGGGGCAGTGAATGAACGAGAAGTGCTCTGTGCTGAGCAGTTTCCTGTTCATTCACAAACTGAAGAATAGTAAACAATTTACTATGCTTCCGTTATGGATGAACACAGTATATGAGTGTGTTCACTGTGTTCATTTAGAAAAGGAAGGAGCTGGTATTTACTAGTCCCTTCCCCCACTCTCCAACATGAAACATCCCCCGCAGCAGCTGGGGGGCGAGAAGGGGAGGAAAGCCAAAAGCATTGCACAACGGGGGGGACCAACATGGGGGAAGTCTGGGCAGTATGGGGGAATCGGTAATGCACGTAGTGATTAGGGTGTGCCCAGGCACACCTGGCACACCCCCCTGTGCACGCCTATGCGCTATATACATCCTGTATAATAATAATAATAACAGAAAGGAATGCCAAACCACAATGGTGAAAAAGTCCAAGTTGCTTTTAATATTTGTAATATGATCATAGAGAAACATCCAACACATTTCAAAGGCCGATACACTCCCTCTTCATCAGGGCTTGAAAAAAAAAAAAGAAAAAAGAACGAGCTTAAAGAGGAGTTCCACCCAGGGGGGCCATAAAAAAAAAAAAAAAAAATTAAAAGTCAGCAGCTACAAATACTGCAGCTGCTGACTTTTAATTGGACACTTACCTGTCCTGGAGTCCAGCGATGCGGGGGATCGAAGCCCCACTCGTCTCCCCCTCCGTTCAGCGGCGCCGGCATTGCAACTGTGGGCGCCGGGCTGTGGCTTCACAGCCTGGCACCCACTGCGTATGCGCGAGTGGCGCCGCTCGCCGTGATTGGCCGCTCAGTCACCTGGGACCTGTAATGGGTCCCAGATGATTGACAGGAGGGAGGGAGCAGAGCGGAGCCCTTCCTGTGCCGAGGGGGAAGTGATGTCACCAGCCCAGGCAAAGGAAGGGGCAGACTATGAGGGACCACCTAGCAACAGGCATTTAGAGGTAAGTTAAAAAAAAAATATATCCAAATGTTTTTTTGTTGTTTTTTTTTTAGGATTTTTTATGTATTTTTGTTTTTTTGGGTGGAACCCCACTTTAAAAAAGGAATGATCTGTAGCCAAACAGATCTGTATTAGAAGTTGTTTGCTTTCTAACTGCCACTGATAAAAGATGGTAGATTTAGATTCCCAAAGGAGCGCAAAGCAGTTTAAACTCAGATATGGTTGGCTACCTGTGTGTTTGAGTCCATTCAAGGAGGAGAGCACTGGCCTCAAAATGTGTTGGACGTCTCTCTGTGATTGTATTACGAATATTAACCACTTGACCTCCGGAAGGTTTTACTCCCTTCATGACCAGGGCATTATTTTGCTACTTAGCACTGCGCTACTTTAACTGGCAACTGCTCAGTCATGCAACGCTGTACCCAAATAAAATATATTTATTTTGGTGGTATTTAATCACCACTGAATTTATTTTTTTGCTAAATAATTGAAAAAAAAAAAAATAAGAGCCCCAGCATCTCTTGGATATATGTTCTTTTTTTTTGATGATAAAAAAGTGATTCCGCGCTACAGTAAAGAATAAGATCACAATAAAAAAGGTCATAAAGTGCATATAACAATAAAGACTTGAAACCTCACTTGAGGAATAAATGGTGTAAATAGTGTAATAATTATTAAATAAAAATATATAAAATATAAACTGGGCAAAAGGTTGAGTAAGTCTCTAAAACAACCTCAATAAGATGGAAAATGAACTAGAGTTGTGTCCTAAAAATGTTTAAAATAGTCTTTTTTTTTCCCTCTCGATTTGTCCAAGTGACCTCTATCACTGACAGTGAAGGTGAGAGATTATCCAAAATTTTGAGTTACCACCAAACCCAGGAACAGAACGAAACCTCCCAATGGTGACAACTGTCTAAGAAGGGGTTTTCTTTGCTTTGTTGAGATTTCCTCTCACTTCCGTTTGCTTCCCTGGGACAGGAAGTGAAGGAAAATCTGCCCCAGTGAGACACGAACATTAAATTAAATAAACTGAAAGGGGTTTCCTACTCATTCCAAAACAATATTTTTCATTTCGAAAGGTAATCTGTACCGAGGAAGTGTGGAACTTCCCATTGCTGACCCCTCTTTTTGCTATCTTATACTAGTTCCCTGGCTGTCATGGCAATTCCGTGGCTAGTAATTGGACCCAGAACAACTATGCAAATTAGGAGCCCTGATGTCACCTTGACTTTCCTGATCTCCATGCTTGTTCCTGGTCAGCGGCTCGGAAGGAATTGAAGCCAGGGACAGCCCACTAGCATTTTTGGAAGAAGGCCAGCAACGGTAGGCGATGGATTGCTCTCAGTAAAATGTTCCATGACATGAGTAGATGGGTTAGAACTAAAAGAATTTTAGGGAAATCAGATTAAATACAATGGTTTTCTTTAGCAGCTTCAGACATGCCTGGATCACTAAGGTATGTGATAAAGAGGAATCTTCATGTCTGTTTTCCATCTACAGATAACATACCCTTAAATACAAACTATCAGTCTTATTTTTTATCTCTCTGTTTTGTTCCTAAATGTGGAATTTTTCTTGTAAAACCTGCAAGAAGTTATGTGTTTTGCCCACCACAACTGCTCAAGAGAGCCCAATAATTATTTTTTAAGTAAAGTTTAAAGTGTTACTAAACCCAGGAGCCTGCATTCACTATATCTGGTCTCCCACAGTACACACAACATGGAAAGGCAATTATTTTAGTAAATATAAACTGCTAAATACCTTTTCTCATCAGCAGTATATACCCTGTTTCCCTGAAAATAAGACCTAGCGTGATTGTCAGTGATGGCTGCAAAATAAGCCCTACCCCCCAAATAAGCCCTACCCTGTTTCCCCGAAAATAAGCCCTACCCTGAAAATAAGATCTACAAGGACTTTAACTAGGGCTTATTTGGGGGGGTAGGGCTTATATTGCAGCCATCACCCACAATCACGCTGGGTCTTATTTTCGGGGAAACAGGGTAGCAGTCTTGTGACTTCTATCAGTGTCTGGTTAAAGCTTGTAGGAGGAGTTTTCATTCTCCTCTGACTGACCTATGAGGCTGCAGGACCGCTGACCCTCTGATTGCATGCACCCTCCCAATGTGAGAAGTTGAGAGCAAAAGGGTGGGACTTTGAGTGAAGCACGGGGTTGAATAGAATACAATGGTGGATATTAAAAAGTTTAATAATCTGTAAATACATGATTACACACATTTATTCCATATATATAGAAACACATACTATTCACAATGTCGATTTCTACAACAGTGGTAACTGATAATAACATGGTTATAAATGAACACCATAATAAAATGACAGAGTCCACCAATGGTCATAATGGGGATACACATATAATACAAGATAATAACTGCATGGCCTATGACCTTCCTGATCCTGTCACAAGGTATATTTGCTCTCAATTTCTCACATTGGGAAGGTGCATGTAATCAGAGGGTGAGGGGTCCTGCAACCTCAGCGGAGAATGAAAACTCCTCCTACAAGCTTTAATGTTGTAGGAGTGTCTCGGCTGCCTGGGACTCCCCCCCCCCCCCTCCATTGGCTGAGACAGCAGTGCGGCTCCATTGGCTGTCGCTGCTGTCAAAGTCAGTCAGCCAATAAGGAGAGAAAGGGGGTTGGGCCGGGCCACGGCTCTGTGTCTGAATGGACACAGGGAGCTGTGGCTAAGCTTGGGTGCCCCCCATAGCAAGCTGCTTGCTGTGGGGGCACTCAACAGGAGGGAGGGGCCAGGAGCACCGAAGGAGGACCAGAGAAGAGGAGGATCTGGGCTGCTCTGTGCAAAACCATTACACAGAGGAGGTAAGTATAACATGTTTATTAGTGTTACCTAAAAAAAAAAAAATTAGACTTTACAATCACTTTAAATCAGCTAAATACATACCAGGTGCATTAAAATAAAAGATTTTCATAGCCTTACAGTGTGCTTTCATAAAACAAAGCAGCCACAACCTTTCCCCGGCCAGCAGCTGCAGAAAAGGAATCCTTGCTCTTTGCTAGGAAGCAGTGGTCTTTCTGCCGAGGTCCATTATGCCGGCTGCTGGGCCAAAGCTAGAGCTCTCAAATCAGCAGGCAGCATTAACTTTGCTGATTGCAAAGCTATAGGTCTGATTTAGCAGGGAGCATGTCAGACCTGTGCAGAGAGACCACTGCTTCTACACAGACAGCAAGGGTCCCACTCTGCAGGATACTGGCCAGGAACAGGCTTTTCTACTCAGGCTATAGCTGAGTCAGAGCTGCAGCTCTTTAATCAATGGGATGCGTGGGCTTTGCTGATTTTGGAGCTTTAGGTTTGACTCAGCGGGGAGATGTCAGAGAGGCCACTGCTTCCACACAGAAAGCAAGGGTCCTCCTTTGCAGCATGCTGGTAGGGCATAGACTTTTCTACTAGGGCTTAACCACCTTTTGCTTTGATTCAATTAGCTGATTTAAACTGAAAGTTTTGAGTGGGTTTTAAAGAATAGTGTTAGTAAATATCTAATGTAAACCCAAAAACAAAATGTAATATATGTCAGCTTACCATTGTTAGATGTGATAGCTGCAGTAGTTTTCTTTTTTTTTTTTTCAGGCTTTGTTTTCACCTGGTGATCGTGCCAGTAACTCACTGCCTATCCCCACTGTACTGTGTCTATGCAGGTGCAGCATCTGCAACCTAGGACAGGATTAGGGTGCCCACGTGTCCCGGATTGCCCGGGACAATCCCGCAATTAGCAGGTCTGTCCCGGGCACCCTCATTCCGGGACAATACAGTGTCCCGGAATTGCCCCTTGGCCCTGGACCGATCTGATGCCCTCTAAAATATCCCTCACATCGCTGCAGTCACTCACTGACAGCCTGTGGTGGACCCCCGGCTGGTGAGACCCCTTTTACATGAGCCATTGGCTCAGTGCCCAAATGGTTGCTTGCTGCCGCTCCGCCTTGCATCTAGCAACCAGTGACGTCACGAGGAGGAGAGAGACAGAGCCCCAGCATTCACAGCGGGGGAAGATTTAACTTCCTCCTCCGCGCATACTGATTAGCTCCACCCACATCCTCCATGCATCGTTCAGCCAGCAGCATGCAGAAATGCACAAAGGAGAGATGAGTTCTGTAGAAAGGCAAATGAATCCAAAGCACTCAGCCATAGACAGATCGGGGTTAAAATCCTCAGTCAGCTCTCCCCCAGCAGCCAGCATTCTATGCTGAACTGTCAGCACCTCACAGGAGCTTTGAGTGTGTGTCAGCCTGGAGCTAGCCTGATAAGAGGATGGTAGGCAGATAAGGGGTCTGCAGAAGAGGAGAGGACACTGCCAGATGAGATGACACCCTCAAAGGGATGGAAGGAGGACACATCCTTAGATATCACGGCAGGGTTCCTGCTGGGATGTGACCCTCCCAAAAGTGAAGGACTAGCATGAACCCCTCAGAACTGAAGACGTGATGCCCTCAATCAGTGGAGAACTACAGGTCCCAGCATTAGCATGTGAAATCTATGGGGTCACACCCTTAATTCACAGGGGTCCATGCTGGGACCTGCAGTCCTTCAATTTGGGGGGGCATCACATCCTTAGATATCAGGGGTTCATGCTGGGACTTGTAGTCCTTCACTTTTGGGGGATTTGACCCCCCCAAAAGTGAAGGACTACAGGTCCCAGCATGAACCCCTCAGAGCTGAAGATGTGACACCCCCCCCAGCCCCCGCATGGGAGGAGTCACATCGGTGGCGGGAGGGGCGTTCACTTTCCTGGGGCCCCGGTGTGTCAACGTGTTGCGCTGTCATGTATATGTGATATAATGCCTTATCTGTGATTGGGCAAACAAAAGTCCATCTTTAGAATAAATATATGTGTAATGGCTGCGCTTAGGACAATAATTAGGTGTGCAGTCCCCCTAAAAGGAGCTTCCCTAGGGATCCTCCAACTGGTTACAAATATATCTACAATGGGGTGTGGCGCTCCCTAATGGATTATATGGAATAAGCAGCTATATGGAGGAGGGGGTTAACTGCTGACTGAATTGGTGATTGTGTCCCTCCTATATCCTGATTGGGTGATAGTTACAAGCCAAATAAATACCCTAGTGAAGGTTTACAAATAACAACATTTAGTTGTGCCAAAATATAGGCTTCTCTATATAATAAGAGAAATCATAATAAAATAATGTGCACGTTACCATATAGTTGCTAATATTATTAGAAAAAGTGAAAACTAGAGAACTCTATTGGTCCCCTATAATTAATAGTGATGTGCCTTCAAAAAGAAAATAACATATAGCATTGTGGATTTGCACTGAACGAGACCATAAACTGCACCTCTACATATCAATTCAAACATATAAACATAACGTCAAACAGGATTATGTAGTGATCAGTCCATAAAGTGATGAATTTCTACAAAAAACGTGTTCAAATTTCTTCAAACAAAACCGGGACTGGAGTGCTTTCAAACGTTCTTGGTGACTTTTGTGCTCCCCCTCAAGGGTCCCCACTCACCAGATCCAATCACCGCAAAGGGGCATATAGCGTATGAGTATATCATCCACGATCTCCTCACCACCGTAGTTGTTTAAAGCACCCAAGGTGGTCTCCGTGTAGATGGTTAGGTTGTATTCATAGTGACTGATCTCTCTGGAAGTTTCTCCTTCAAACTTCTTGTCTGTCTCTGACTGCAGCACCATGTGACACATCCTTAGATATCACGGCAGGGTTCCTGCTGGGATGTGACCCTCCCAAAAGTGAAGAACTACATGTCCCAGCATGAACCCCTCAGAACTGAAGACGTGATGCCCCCAATCAGTGAAGAACTACAGGTCCCAGCATTAGCATGTGAAATCTATGGGTTCACACCCCTAATTCACAGGGGTCCATGCTGGGACCTGCAGTCCTTCAATTTGGGGGGGCATCACATCCTTAGATATCAGGGGTTCATGCTGGGACTTGTAGTCCTTCACTTTTGGGGGATTTGACCCCCCCAAAAGTGAAGGACTACAGGTCCCAGCATGAACCCCTCAGAGCTGAAGATGTGACACCCCCCCTCAGCCCCCGCATGGGAGGAGTCACATCGGCGGCGGGAGGGGCGTTCACTTTCCTGGGGCTCCGGTGTGTCAACGTATTGCGCTGTCATGTATATGTGATATAATTGCCTTATCTGTGATTAGGCAAACAAAAGTCCATCTTTAGAATAAATGTGTAAACTTATATAAAATATAAAAAAGTCCAAAATCAATTGTAGATCCACAAGGTGAAAGTGAAAAGAGTGTCCTTCCAATTTCAATCGGTGCAAACACCCAGTGCTCCAGATATTAAGACCTTCCTAGGTCTATATGCACATCGGAGAGCAATCACCCCTCACTTTGGGTATATACCGCCTCAGCTGTTCAGCTATGGTTGCCACCTCGTCACGGGTTCTGTGACTGATTAAGGTGGTAATTAAACTCACTTGGTGCCTTATCTGCATTTAATTAGCCTCAGAACCCGTGTAATTCATATGTGTTCGGGTTTAAGGAGGTGAGGTGGCAACTATGTTCTGCCTACTTAATAGACTCCAATGATGCAAATCCCCATAGCAATTATCCTTTAGGGAACTCCAAGACCTGATCACACGGTATATCATATGGAAGAAGAAAACAAACTCATTGCACAACATCCATTAACCACTTCCCATCCAGGCCAATTCTGGCACTTCGCTCCTACATGTAAAAAAAATCATCTTTTTTTTTTTTTCTAGAAAGTTATTCAGAACCCCCAAACATTATATATGTTTTTTTTTTTTATTTTTAGCAGAGACCTTAGGGAATAAAATGGCAGTCGTTGCAACTTTTTAGGTCACGCGGTATTTGCGCAGCAATTTTTCAAACGCGTTTTTTTTTTTTTTAATAAAAAACATTCGTGAATAAAAAAAAACAAAACAAAAAAAAAACAGTAAAGTTAGCCCAATTTTTTTGTATAATGTGAAAGATGATGTTACGCTGGGTAAATACCTAACATGCCACGTGTTAAAAATTGCGCTCACGCGTGGAATGGCGCTGAACTTCGGTACTTAAGAATCTCCATAGGCGGCGCTTTAAAAATGTTTACAATTCGCTACATTACTATTGTACTTGGATGAATATATCCTGCTGTCTACGGATTGATTGTCCGCCAGATGCACTTTGTTTCTTGCGATTTCAATGTCTTTTGTATCTATATACATTTGTAGCTAATAAAAACTGTTATTTGAAAAAAAAAATAAAAAATGTTTACAGGTTCTATGTTTAGAGTTGCAGAGGAGGGTCTTGGGCTAGAATTGTTCCTTTTGCTCTAAACGCACGCAGCAAAACCTCATGTGTGATTTGACCGCCGTTTACATACGTGGGCGTAACTTACGTATGCATTATGTGTGCAAGCATGCAGGGACGGGGGCGCTTTAATTTTTTTTTATTATTATTCTTTATTTTACTTTTTGTTTTGCTTATTTTACTTTTATTTTTACACTTTCTCTTTAAAAAAAAAAAAAGTTGATCACTTTTATTCCTATTACAAGGAATGTAAACATAGTGTGTGACAGGTCCTCTTTATGGAGAGATGTGGGGTCAATAAGACCCCCACATCTCTTCTCCAGGCTGGAAAGGCTGAGATAAAACCTCTTGATCTTTCCAGCCGTGTCCTTGGCTTTGTTTACTTCCACCGGTCCGGACGTGACGTCATAACGTCGCGTCCAGGCCTCCGAGGGTCAGAAGGATGACTGGGGACCAGCACCGGAGGCCGCCGCCTGTAAGAACGATCAAGCGGCTGAAGTGCCGCTATGATTGTACTTACGGTGCACAGAATTGCCGGCTGAAAAAGATGATAGCTGCAGGCATCATTCAGATATCCTCACTCAAAGTCCATGACGTCATGACGTACCTTGGGCAGGAAGTGGTTAAAAGCACACAAGAGTTTATTTCAAGGTTCTGCTTACAGCAAATATGTTAGAGTAGGCTTATTGGAAACAATACAATTGGCACAGGATCACCACAATTGGACAATAGAAGATTGGAAAGCATTGCCTGGTCTGATGAGTCTGGATTTCAGCTGCAACATTCAGACGGTAAGATCAGAATTTGGTGTAAACATGAAAGCATGGATCCATCCTGCCTTTTATCACCGGTTCAGGCTGGTGGTGGTGTAATGGTGGGGGGGATATTTTCTTGGCACGCTTTGGCCTCCTTTGAGCATCATTTAATATCGCCACGACCTACCTGAGTATTGTTGCTGACCATGTCCATCCCTTTATGACTACAGTGTCCCCATCTTCTGATGGCTCCTTCCAGCAGGATAATGCACCATGTCACAAAGCTCCAATCATCTCACCACTGGACAATGAGGTCCCTGTACTCCAATGTCCTCCACACTCACCACATCTCAACCAATAGAGCACCTTTGGGATGTGGTGGAACGGGACTTTTCCATCATGGATGTGCAGCCAACAAATCTGCAGAAACTGTGTGATGCTATCATGTCACTATGGAGCAAAATCTCTGAGGAACGTTTCCAACACCTTGTTGTATCTATGCCACGAAGAATGAAGGCAAAAGGTGGTCCAACCCGGTACTAGCAAGGTGTACCTAATAAAGTGGCCGGTGAGTGTATATTATATACCATGTAGAGTCTACAGTAGAGCTCAGAGAGGGGAATGAAAAGCAGCACAAAGAGCCAGTCAGGTGTATGCCGAGAGCACACTGATAGAAGGAGAGCACAGTGACCGGAGAGATTATCTTTTCAGCGTGTGGCTTCTGTTTTCGGGGTGTGGAAGGGACCTGTAAGTGAAAGTGCAACTGCAGCAGAGAAAGATCAAGTCCTTTTCCCTGCAACACAGAGCTGTGTAAATGATTGGGCTGAAAGCCGTACAAATCCGTTTGGCAGGTGAAGCAGCTCCCTCATATATATTTAATCCATGTATTTAGCTGTTTGCCTACAGAAATACGCAGCGCACTGACATCAACAAAGACCATAAAGTCAGTCCTCTTTAAACAGTCAAAGATATGACTGACAGGCGAGGAAACAACCTGACAACCAAGGTCACGACCCGTCTATGAGCCCGCCCACCAAGTACACACGGGTTAAAGGTACGCTTATTTATCTACCGCATTACTCTGATCCTATCCAACCTCCAACCGGATCATCCCAACAATTCCACCTTCCCTGTGAGAGGTTCAAAATTGCCAATTTAAAGTAAAAATCCTCCATTTTGCTGCACTCAGGCTCATTTTACATAATGGCATATCATTTACTGTATATAGTCCAAAGGCAGGGGAATAATGGGGGAATAATGGGGGAATAATGGGGGGATAATGGGATCTTGATGGGGGGGAGAGAAAGGTTAGCATTTACATGTATGTACATACAGGATCTTCCAATTCTACGTGTGGTTAGAGATGAATCACATGAATGTTAGTATTCTGAATAAAATTAAAGAGATGATTCTCCCCTCAGCTGTCATAGTGCAAATATTAACTTCCAAAGCAAAAAGTACATAGCACTTGTAAATAGTACATGCGACTGTTATACTTAGATTCTCTTATTTTGTGCTGCTGGGAAATAAATAAAAATATTGCAACTATGTGATCCAAAAAAAAAGAAAAAAAGAAAATTATATATATATAAAATGTGTGTGTGTATACAAAAAACATTTTATATATATATATATATATATATATATATATATATATATATATAATATATGTGTGCGTATAAAAAATAAATAAATACATATATATATATATATATATATAAAAAATACATATATACAAAAATACATACATATATATATATATATTTATACACACACATATATATATATTTATATATATATATATATAATATATATGTGTGCGTATAAAAAATAAATAAATATATATATATATATATATATATAAAAAATACATATATACAAAAATACATACATATATATATATATATATATATATATATATATATATATATATATATATATATATATATATATATATATATATATATATTTATACACACACACACACACATATATATATATATATATAATATTATATATATATATATATATATATATATATATGGTACTTATTTTATTTTTATATACACACACACAGTATCTCACAAAAGTAAGTACACCCCTCACATTTTTGTAAATATTTTCTTCTATCTTTTCATGTGACAACACTGAAGAAATGACACTTTGCTACAATGTAAAGTAGTGAGTGTACAGCTTGTATAACAGTGTAAATTTGCTCTTCCCTCAAAATAACTCAACACACAGCCATTAATGTCTAAACCGCTGGCAACAAAAGTGAGTACACCCCTAGGTGAAAATGAACATATAATACGATATGCATGTAATACGATGCAGGCACAGATAGCGTGCAGCCAGCAGCTCTACACAAAGGTGTGTTCTGTCGCCGTGTACAATTAAAGGGACAGGTCCTCATGCAGTACAGGTACAAGTACATAAAAAGGCATCCCCCCCCCCTGATTTTAGCCCAGCTCTACTTACTGTTGATCCAGAAGTTGTTGGATTTCAGTAGAAGGAAGACGTTTTGACTCAAATCTCAGAGCTTTTCACCTGGTAGGTAGAGAATCGTCCAGCTTGTCATCTGGGAGGCACAAGGGCAATGCACGGTAATCAGGTCTCTTCCTACCTGCATAGCTGTACCTTCACTTTCTGTTTTGGCGAAGTGTCGTGTTACACCTGTCCGTGAAACAAATCGCATTTAATCATTAACTGCATTTTATTGGAGTTAAGACTGGAGAACAAGGTAAAGGGGATTTTCCAGAACACAAACAGAAAAGCCCCGGCTGGATCTGAGTTGGTGCGGAGAGAGGTTGTTTTCTGCAGTTCATCTGTAATAGTAAACGGGGCCATCTTAAAGCGGTGTTCCACTTAAAAAAAAAAAGAAAAATTAAAAGTCAGCAGCTACAAATACTGCAGCTGCTGACATTTTAAATAATCGGACACTTTCCTGTCCCAGGGTCCAGGGCCCCGCTTGTCTCCCCCTCTGCTCTGGGGCGCCGGCATTGTAACTGTGGGCGCCTGGCTGTGGCTTCACAGCCAGCCACCCACTGCACATGCGTGAGCGGCGCCGCGCGCCGTGATTGGCCACGCATTATCTGGGACATGTCCCAGATGATTGACAAGAGGGAGGGGGCAGAGCTGATCTCCCTTCCTGCGCTGAGGGAAGTGACATCAAGAGCCCAGGCGCTGAAGGAGGCAGACTATGAGGGACCCCCTACCAACAGGCATTTAGAGGTGAGTAAAAAAAAAAATTTCTCCAAATGTTTTTTTTTTATTTTTTTTATGCACATAAATTACATTTTTTTTTTGGGTGGAACTCCACTTTAATGTCATCATTGGCCCCTGGGGCATCTGGGACCCCTACCAGCCTGCCCCAATTTACGCACTTACTTTCAAGAATTTCAAGAAAAGTATAAATAGTTGATAGAAATAAATATATATTTATTAGTACTTTCAATAAAATTGATTTTAAACAATAAGAAAAGATGAAAAGATGCCATAAAGCAAAGACTAATCAACAGAAAGTGTACAGTATGGGTGGGGGGAGCAGAAGGGCACAGTACAGGGGGGACCAGGAGGGAACAGTACTGGAAGCAGGGGGGCACAGTACAGGTTCTGGGATGGTTTCCTGGGCACCACCATCCCGGGAAGCTTAGTAAAAAGCGTGACTGTCCCGGCAAATACGGGACGGTTGACAAGTATGATGTTATGCAAGATTATCATGGGGCCCCCAAGCACCCGGGGCCCCTGGGCAGTGCCCATGCATTAAGATGGCCCTGATAGTGAATTGTCCATCCTGCTGTTGTATACAGGTGGGTATAGACAATAATCACCCCCTTGAAATAATCACATTTTGTTGCTTTGCAGCCTGAAATGAAGACAGACACAGTTTTTGTTTTGCTGACTTGTATTAATTGGACACTTACCTGTCCCAAGGTCCAGCGATGTGGGGGAATGAAGCCCCGCTCGTCTTACCCTCCTCTCTGCCACACCAGCATTGTAACTGTGGGCACCCGGCTGTGGCTTCACAAATTCAAAGCGGAGCGTCACCCAAAAGCAGAAACTCCGCTTGTTGGTACCCTCCACTGCCACATTTGGCACTTTTTGGGGGGAGCGATACCTGTCAGAACCAGGTACCCGCTCCCATACCTCCCAACTTTCTAAGTTCTAAGATGGAAATAAGGGACACCTATTAGCAAAAGTATGTAGGCATAGGACACACCCCCTGCCACACCCCCTTTAAAGGAGAATTGTACAAAAAAAAAAGATTAGTTAAACCCACACATGTTTGTTTTTACCACTTCTATTCCTTTATATTAAAAATAATATAAATGTGCGCTATTCTTGGTCTTTGACTCCATTTATATTATTTTTCTTATGACTCCATTCCTGGTCTTGAGTAGCAGCTGTTCCATCATTTTACACCAGGGCAGAGATTTACATTTGAACTTATTCCTTAATATTGAATTTATAAATTTCCAAATGCAACCATTTAGAACTTGGTTAAAGGCTTAGCCCCGAGAAACTCTTTGATAGATAAGTAGCGCATTTTTATATACAACTATATAGATCAGACCAAAATGAGGAACAAATAAGGAGGAAGGAGAGACAGAGGGACTTTGTTCCAAATCAGGGACAGTCCCTCAAAATCAGGGACAGTTGGGAGCTATGCGCTCCCACTTCCGGGTAAGATCGCCGCACAACAATTGGAACTTCTGGGCCCTCCTCCTTACGCCCTCCCCTCCGCGCTGCCTTCTGGGAGACGCACAGGTCCCAGAAGACAGCTGGATCATTTAGAAAGAACAGCACGACTCGCGCATGCGCAGTAGGCAACAGGCTGCGAAGCCGCAAGGATTCACTTCCTGCTTCCCTTAGTAAGGATGCCAGCGCTTGCACCCGAAGTTGATGGATGAAGTAGTAGGGGTGTCGACATCACGGGATCCCTGAACAGGTGAGTGTCCTCATATTAAAAGTCAGCAGCTACAGTATTTGTAGCTGCTGACGTTACATATTTTTAAAAATACAGGCTGGCACTCTTTGAGAACCGTCAAACCGGCATTGGACGGTTAGCCTTTGTCAGGGGCAGAGATTTTTTTTCTTTTCTTTTGGGACACAGCAGGCATCGTGATTGATGATGGATCTACATCGGGGGACATTGTCTCTTTATTTTTTTTTATAAAAGAAAAACTGCCTCCTGTTTTATTTTTTTATTCTTTTTTTAGTAAATGAGTAGGGTTACAATGTACCCTATACTCATTCACATAAGGAGGGGACCGGGATCTCGGGGCCCCCATGTTAAAGGGGGCCCCTGGATTACGATAAGCACCCTGCCCGCAGACCCCCACTACCGCAGACCCCCACTACGACCGCCCAGGGTTGCCGAGAAAAGGCCCTTGTCCCCATTAACATGGGGACAAGGTGCTTTTGGGTGGGAGGCTCTGCTACCCCCCATATATGTTTCATAAAGGGGGAAGGGGTGCTCGCTTGTCAGGCTGCATGCTCGGATAAGGGTTTGGTAAGAATTTTGGTGGGGGCTCCACACCGTTTTTTTGCTGTGGGGTTTCCCTTAAAATCCATACCTGACCCAAAGGGCCTGGTATGGATTAGGGGGGGGCAAACCCCCATGCTGTTTAACACTTTTACATTTCCAGCAATGGTATTGTATTGCTGGCAATTTAAATGACATTTTTTTCTTTAGAAATGTCAGTTTTGCTGCAGTAGGTTCTATACATGCTACAGATGCGCCACTTTACAGGCAGACTAAGGGGAGCCCCCATGCACTATATTTAAGGGAATTTTCCATTTTATTGTTTCGCTTTAAAGTGGAGTTCCACCCAGAAAAACATTTTTAAATTTTCACAGTCCTTTATGTGTAATGAAAAAGATTTGGAGTAAAGAAACTCACCAAAAATGCCCTGTTGCTATGTGGTGGCTCCTAATCTGCCACTTCTGGCTCCACGGCGCTCCACATCACTTCCTCCTTCGCCTGTGCTCCCGGGAAATGTGAGTCATCATTTCCCAGGAACCAGTAAACAGTACTGTGAGAAAACATTGCGTTATTTCCCAAAAGGAAATGACACGATTTAAAGCGGGATTCCGGCCGTGAAAAAAAAGTTTTAAAAGTCAGCAGCTACAAACACTGTAGCTGCTGACTTTAAATAAGTGCTTACCCGTCCTGGCTCTCAGGTCCCGGCACTGCCATCCTAAGTAAAGGAAACAGGCAGTGAAGCCTTGCGGCTTCACTGCCAGTTTCCTACTGCGCACGCGCGAGCGGCGCGGCGCTCTGTGAATGGCCCCGTGGTGTTCTGGGAACACACACAGTTCCCAGAAGGCAACGGGGCCGCTCACTGAGGAGCAGAACACGCCGCGGAATAGGAAGAGGCAGATTAGGAAGACTGCCTAGCAACAAGGGTTTAGGTAAGTTAAAAAAAAAAAATTATTTTCAAATGTTTTATTTTTTAATTTTTTAGGATTTTTCATGCAATTTTTTTTTTTTAGGGTGGCCCTCCACTTTAAGGCAGATCTTGGTTGCCATTGCAACAGGGCGGGAACTTCCGCCGCTGCCCATTGGGATGGCAACATGAGAAGTTTCCTGTGCCGCTTAATGCGCACGCACGAGAACGGACGGTGCATGTTGGTAATACAGCAGCACCGCATCCCGGAGTATAGGCTTGTGGGCTTCGCCTGCCCACAACTAAGATGGGAATGTCCGATCAGGAATATTATAAGGTAACTTTTAGAATAAAATAGTAATAAAAGCAGCGCTATTTTCGAGACTAAACAATGTTAACCACTTCAGCCCCAGAAGATTTGGCTGCTCAATGACTGCGTCGTTTTAACTGACAATTGCGCGGTCGTGCGATGTTGTACCCGAACAAAATTGACGTCCTTTTTTCCCCACAAATTGAACTTTCTTTTGGTGGTATTTGATCACCTCTGCGGTTTTTATTTTTTGCACTATAAACAAAAGAAGAGCGACAATTTTGAAAAAAAAACCACAATATCTTTTACTTTTTGCTGTAATAAATACCCCACATTTAAAAAAAAAAACAAAAAAAAAAAAAAACACATTTTTTTCCTCAGTTTAGGCCGATATATGTTCTTCTACATATTTTTGGTTAAAAAAAAATCACAATAAGCGTATATTGATTGGTTTGCGCAAAAGTTATAGCGTCTACAAAATAGGGGATAGATTTATGGCATTTTTATTATTTTTTTTTTACTAGTAATGGCGGTGATCTGCGTTTTTTATCAGGACTGCGATATTGCGGTGGACATATCGGACACTTTTGACACATTTTTGGGACCATTGACAATTATACAGCGATCAGTGCTATAAAAAATGCACCGATTGCTGTATAAATGTCACTGGCAGGGAAGGGGTTAACACTAGGGGGCGATCAAGGGGTTAACTGTGTTCCCTCACTGTGTTCTAACTGAAGGGGGATGGGACTTACTAGGGGAAGAGAGAGGTCGGTGTTCATACTTTGTATGAACACACGATCAGTTTCTTCTCTCCTGAAAGAACCGGGATCTGCGTGTTTACACACACAGATCCTGGTTCTCGCTCTGTCACGAGCGATCGTGGGTGCCCAGTGGTTGTCGCGCCCGCTGGGCACTCGCATCGGCTCCGGCGGCGAGCCTTAGGCACACGCGTGTGCCTCCAACGGTGTGTGCTCGCCCCTAGTGGCCACAAGCACCATAAGGTAATGTCGATTTGCCCAGCCAAGCTAACCTGCCGCAGTAAAACTGCGGCGGCTGGTCGGCAAGTGGTTAATTAAATATTATATGATAGAAAGACATAGATTTAAAAAAATAAATAAATAAACGTGGGTGAAACTCGGCTTTAACCACTTGACAACTGGGCACTTAAACCCCCTTCGTGACCAGACCAATTTTCAGCTTTCAGCGCTCTCACACTTTGAATGACAATTACTCAGTCATGTAATACCGTACCCAAATTAATTTTGTGTCCTTTTTTTCATACAAATAGAGCTTTCTTTTGGTGGTATTTGATCACCTCTGGGCTTTTTAATTTTTTGCGCTATAAATGAAAAAAGACTGAAAATGTCTTCCTTTCTGTGATAACATTTTGCAAAATATTAATTTTTCTTCATAAATTTTGGCCACAATTTATACTGCTACATATCGTTGGTAAAAAATAACCAAAATTAGTGGATATTATTTGGTCTTTGTGAAAGTTAGAGAGTCTACAAGCTATGGTGCAAATCATAAAAAATCTCATTTCTTGAGACCCTAACAAGCCAGGAAAGTACAAATACCCCACAAATGACCCCTTTTTTGAAAGTAGACATTCCAAGGTATTTAGTAAGATGCATGGTGAGGTTTTTGATGTTGTCATTTTTTCCCACAATTCTTTGCAAAATGAAGATTCCCCCCCCCCCCCCCCCACAAAATTGTCATTATAATAGGTTATTTCTCTCACATGGCATGTGTATACCACAAATATCGCCCCAAAATACATTCTGCTACTCCTCCTGAGTATTACGATACCACATGTGTGGGACTTTTTCACAGCCTGGCCACATACAGAGGCCCAACAAGCAGGGAGCACCATCACGTGTTCTAGGAGCATAAATTACCCATCTAACTTGTTGACTACCTATTACACGTTTGAAGGCCCTGGAGCACCAGGACAATGACATGTGACACTGATGTGGCACTGATGACAGATGGCACTGATACGTGGCACTGATGTGGCACCGATGACAGATGGCACTGATACGTGGCACTGACACTGATGTGGCACTGATGACAGATGGCACTGATACGTGGCACTGATGATAGATGGCACTAATACATGGCACTGAAAACAGATGGCACTAATACGTGGCACTGACAGATGGCACTAATACGTGGCACTGATGACACGTGACACTGATGACAAATGGCACTAATATGTGGCACTGATGACACGTGGCACTGATGACAGATGGCACTGATGACAGATGGCACTAATATGTGGCACTGATGACACGTGGCACTGATGACATATGGCACTAATACGTGGCACTGATGACAGATGGCACTAATACGTGGCACTGATGACAGATGGCACTAATACGTGGCACTGATGACAGATGGCACTGATACGTGGCACTGATGACACGTGACAATAATGACAGATGGCACGTGACACTGACAGGTGGCACTGATGACAGATGGCACTGATGACAGATGGCACTTATACGTGGCACTGGGGACAGATGGTAGTGGGGACAGATGGCAGGGACATGACAGCAGGGACATGATGACAGGGACAGATGACAGGGACAGATGACAGGGACATGATGACAGGGACAGATGACAGGGACAGATGACAGGGACATGATGGCAGGGACATGACAGCAGGGACATGATGACAGGGACAGATGACAGGGACAGATGACAGGGACATGATGACAGGGACATGATGACAGGGACAGATGGCAGGGACATGACAGCAGGGACATGATGACAGGGACAGATGACAGGGACATGATGGCAGGGACATGATGACAGGGACAGATGACAGGGACAGATGACAGGGACAGATGACAGGGACAGATCAGATGACAGGGACAGATGACAGGGACAGATGACAGGGACATGATGACAGGGACAGATGACAGGGACATGATGGCAGGGACATGATGACAGGGACAGATGACAGGGACATGATGACAGGGACAGATGACAGGGACAGATGACAGGGACATGATGGCAGGGACATGATGACAGGGACAGATGACAGGGACAGATGACAGGGACAGATCAGATGACAGGGACAGATGACAGGGACAGATGACAGGGACAGATGACAGGGACAGATGTCAGTGAGGACACTTTATTTTTATTTTTTTTCACTTACCGCCGCAGCGGTTCGCTCTCCCTTCTCACACGCTGTCTCTGTGTGAGGAGGCAGAGCCGCAAAACACCGGCGATGAGAGATGATCTCATATGTTTACATATGAGATCATCTCACATTGGCACCGCCGATCGTGCTGAAAACGGCCGCTAGGATTGGCCGTTTTCAGCGATCTGTGACTGGCTGTGTCCGAGGGACACGGCCAGCACAGAACTTCCTCGATGCGCACCCGCGGGAGCGCGCAACGTGGGAGCGCGCAACGCGGAAGTAAACAGGAGGCCGTCCAGGGACGGCCTCCCGGCAATTAGCGTCCGCGCTGTAGCCGTCTTTCGGCTATAGCGCGGACGCCTAGTGGTTAAGCATCATTAAAATCACTGCTCCTGTAAAAGCGATCAGTTTTTAAAAAATTGTTTGCATTGATACATGTCCCCCAGGGCAGTACCCAGGTCCCCATACCCTTTTTATGGCCAATAACTTACATATAAGCCTTCAAAATGGGAGCTTTTGATTTTTCAAGTTCAGGTCCCATAGAGTGACTTTAATGGGGTTTGCGGTTCAGGTTGGGATTTTTTGCAATGTTCAAGAGTTCTGGCATGAACCGAACCAGGGGTGTTCGGCCCAACTCTAAACACCATCTCAGAAAAAAAAAAATCAAAAACAGAATCACTGATTTGGAAAATGGGTCACCCCCCCTCGTAAAAATGACTTGTAAACTCAACCAAGTGTAGCTAATCACCTTCTCAAAGGCACACAAAGTCATTTGACTTTCAACTGTGATCTGCTGTGGTCATTTTGTTTACAAACTTTTATTTGAAGAAAAATTGTGGTACAAAAAAATAGACAATATACAGTATAAAGAGAAATGTATACATCATATCCAAATGTAAAATAATAAAATATATGTTGTAACTATGTAACTATGTACATGTGTTATTTCAATACTACTTCTGGTGCAAAAGGGAAAAAGTTAACAGATCAAAGAACTACGATAATGTAATCAAAAATTGTTTTGGCAACAAATAGTTAATATGAGATATTACGATAGAATAATCTGTGAACAACTTAGTGGTCCATCAAATTAAATAAAACATAACCATGAATGAACCAAAGATCCCATTTTTTGTTATAAAATTGCATTGTATTATACAGTGCATGGAATATCTTTGCCATATGATTGATTAGTTCATGCAGCATTTCAGTCCCTGGTAGAGCAAACAATTAAAGTGGTTGTTAAAGCGGTGTTCCGCCCCCCCGAAAAAAAAATTAAAAGTCAGCAGCTACACATACTGCAGCTGCTGGCTTTTAACAATAGGACACTTACTTGTCCTGGAGTCCAGCGATGTCGGCACCGCAGCTGATGTTTCAATGGGCTGTCGGGTGCTGCCGCCGCCATTGCGGGTGAGGGTACCCGGCAGTGTAGCCTTACGCATGCGCGAGGCCCCGCTCTTCTCTCTCTTACTGGCCTGGCGACAGGAAGAGGAGGGAGGGAAGGGAGCCCCGCGGCCCGGACTCCTGGAAGTGGTAACAGGATACCTGTCAAAGGTATCCTGTCCCCCCTCCCCTCGAAAGGTGCCAATTGTGGCACCGGAGGGGGAGAGGAGACAAATGAGCAGAAGTTCCACTTTTGGGTGTAACTCCACTTTAAGCCACTCTAACCTGTATACACCATCAGCACTGCCTCCTATTGCAGTGTCTCCCTCTGCGCGTGATTTATAAATATAAATGCTGCAAATACCTCATTTCACTGCGGAGATTGTGATCACATGACTGGCCAGCTTTCTCCTTTCCTCCTCTGAAAGATACAGCGGGCGGGGCTAAGATTCACCTGCTGACATCAGTTCTCGAGGGGAGGAGAAGAGGAGGAGAGAGCTGGCTGGTCATGTGATCGCAATCTCGGCTCTTAAATGAGGTATTTGCAGCATTTATATTTATAAATCATTCACAGAGGGGGACACTGCAATAGGAGGCAGTGCTGATGGGGTATACAGGTTAGTATTATGAGAGCAGCAGGAGGGGGGAGGAGCGGCTCACACACAGACAGAGAGGGGAGGAGGGAGGAGGAGGACACAGGAGCATAGAGGAGAGCAGATAGCAAGCTACTGATGAGAGAGGCATGTAAACTGACCACGGTGTCTGGTCTCAGCAGCCCTGATACACCGTGGTCAGTTTACAGCGGGGACGGCAGAAACTGGCAGGATCAGCCAGGTTTTTTAGGTGTTACAGGGGACCAAATGACAAAGGGCAAGCACTGTGTCATTGAACATGCTTTAAAGGAGCATGTTTGTTTTTTTTTTGAGTTAACAAACGCTTTAACTATGGGTGGCAAGGCACTGTCACTGGGATCTCTCGGATAAACTTGTGGACAGGCACAAGTCAGAAGATGGATACAAAAATGTCAAAGGCGTTATCAATGCCTAGAAGCACAGTGAAGTCTATTATTAAGAAGTGGAAGGTATTTGGTACAACACAGACCCTCCCTGAATCAGGACGTCACTTCAAACTGGATGAAAGAGCCAGGAGGAAACTGGACAGAGGGGCAACTAAGAGGCCTACAGCAACTCTGAAGCAGTTGCAGAAATTTATAACAGAGTGGTCATTGCGTGCATGTGACAACAATATCACAAAAGCCGCATACACACGATCGGATTTTCCGACGGGAAATGTGTGAAAAAAACAAAATAAAAGCCTCATGCATGTGTCCTGCTTCTTAATATAGGGGGTCAACAATGCCAAGAGTTGGTGAAAGCAGGGGTCCGTTATCCGGAGATAATATCGAAAATCATCCGGATTATTCTCCTGGAGCTCCCGCAGCAAAGGCATATGACATAATTGGTCACGATTAATAAAGCTACCAATTTTTTGGTCCAAGAACTCCTCCTCCTCCTGTTCCTGGACTGGACTTGGGTCAAACCAATAACTCCAAGGCCAATAATAAATAACACGTTATCTCCTCTGATTCCGCAACATGTCTGGTTGACGAACGGCCATTCAGAAACGAACTGAAAAGCGCAAGTCAACACTCACCAAACTTCTACTAACACGAAATTAGCAGAAGGAGCCCAAAGGGTGGTGCTAAAGAGCTGAAAAACCACATAGTACGTCACTACGTTCATGTTTGTTGGCCGACAATTCCTTGCCGTTTGTATGCAAGACAAAATCCAAGCACACGCCTTCAGACAAAAGTCTGAGGTTTTGCCTGCGGAAAATCCGATTGGTCAAATGAGTCTAAAATTTGATTATTTGGCCTCCAAATAACACCATTCCTACAGTAAGGCATGGAGGTGGTAATACCCTGTTATGGGGGTGTTTCTCTGCAGCAGGGACTGGAGCACTTGTCAAGATAGAAGGAAAAATGGATGGGGCAAAATACCATCAAATTCTTGAGGAAAGTCTGCTGTCCCCTGCCAGAAAGTTGTCAATGGGAAGAAGGTTTATCTCCCAACATGGCAATGTTGGGAGATAAACCCAAGGCACACAGCAACAATGAGCTCACAGTGGTTGAAGGAGACCTAACCTAACCCCCATTGAAAATCTGACTTGGAGACTGCAGTCCACAAATGGTCACCATCAAATTTAACTGAACTTGAGCAGTTCTGCAAAGAAGAGTGGGCAAATATTGCAAAGTCTAGATTTGCAAAGTTAGTAGAGACAAATCCCAACAGACTAAGCCTAGGTTCACATTGAAGCGATTTGGTATGCAATTTGATTCTTATGCGATTTTTATAGACATCTGTGCAGGAAGCGGCACAGATGTCTCTGAAATTGCCCCCCGAAGTCAGACTGACATGTGGAAATGAAATTGTGCGAGTTTCAATTCCAATTCCGCTGTCAGCGTGAACCTGGGCTAAAGGCTGGAATTAAAGCAAAAGGTGGCCCAACAAAAATACTGACACAAGGGTGTGATCCTTTTTACAACTCAGCGATTTTTGTTTTTTTTTTTGTTTGATTTTTTGAGTCCAAGCAGATTTACTACTGCTCATAGAGTAAAGCTGACCATACGCCATACAATCTGACTGTACAAACTCTTTTAAATCTTCCATAAACTATAATATGGGGAGGTTCACCAGCCAGCCGCTTGTAAAAGTAAACAGTCTGTTCAAAAACAGGCAAATAAAACATCTTTCTTTAGCAATGTAAAACACAAACAGCCAACGATTCTGGTTTATTGAAAATACTACTACGGCTCACCACCAGTTTATAAGTCCCACACCAGGGTTTAAGATTCCCATCTGCTCCAGGGTACTGGAAATGCTGCCGGAGTTCAGCAAACAATGTCTGCCACAAGACAGTCCTCACTTTCTCATATAGCTGTGGACTGCACCACTCTACTTGTAGGCAGGTGCTGTCTACTCTCTCCACTGTAGGTGGCATTCATCCGCAGTAGCATTGCAGTTGGAGAGAAAGACAAGAGGAACATGGTTCCTCTATGGTTTCCTGGGTCACTGGGGAAGCTATCCAATTGGATGCTGCCACCCCATGTATCTCTAGCAGCCATCTTGGGTCAGGCAGAGCCTTTTGAAGGCCCTGGCTCCCAGGCTTGGCGCACATTTGCGATCCAAGGTACCCTTTCTTTTAGGGACAGAACTAGCTGCAGGGAAAGGTTCCTAATGAGGAGTAGGGAAAGTGCAGGGGCACGACATTCTTTCTGGAAGCCTCCCCTTTGGGTATGGACTCTGCCGGCTGCATTCCGCTCCTCGTGACAGATGCTGTCGGCGCCCCGAGTCTTCAGTCTACTGTCTCGTCGCTGTTGCAGCTTGTGAGTGTTCCCGGTCAGGTTGCCCGATGCGTGCCTTAATGCGTTTTACTGAATTCCAGATGCATCCCATACAGAAAACATGCAACATGTTCTCCTTTTATTAACTGCACAGGTGTCACGTACCTGGTAGGTTGTGAGCCTGAAGTGCAGAGAAAGACCTCCCTTACAGCTCCCACTCCCGTTCCCCTGGAATGGAAACAGAGGGTCAGGAGTGAAGAGTGGTATGGGTGCCTGGCAGGATCAACAGCTGCTGGAAGTACAGTAGTGATGGCACCCTCCTGAATCAGGAACCTGAAGACAGAAACTGGAATGCAGGTAGGAGCAGGAACCCAACAGGTAAGCAGGCCGGATAGTGGAATGCTGGACTGGAAACAGGAACAAGCAGTAGGTAGCAGACTGGAACGCTGGGCTGGAACCAGGAACAACAGCAGGTAGTAGCCTGGAACGCTGGACTGGAACCGGGAACAACAGCAGGTAGTAGTCTGGAACGCTGGACTGGAACCAGGAACAACAGCAGGTAGTAGCCTGGAACGCTGGACTGGAACCAGGAACAAGCAGTAGGTAGCAGGCTGGAACGCTGGGCTGGAACCAGGAATAACAGCAGGTAGTAGCCTGGAACGCTGGACTGGAACCAAGAACAACAGCAGGTAACAGACTGGAAGCCGGTATATACAGCGGAGGGTCAACAAGCCGGTGGTCGGTAGTGGTCGGACAGCAGAGGTACCAGGGATAATGCAGAGGGATGGTCAGGCAAGCCAAGAGGGTCTGGTGCAGGCGGATAGCAGAATGGTCAAACAGGAAGCCGGGTCAGATAACAGGAAACACAGATCAGATCAGGAAACACTCACAGAACGCTGTAGAGCAGACAGCGGGGATGGAGTGTGACAGGCCGGTTTAAATAGCCCGCCTGACACCAGCGGGAGTGCGCGCGCTCGTGCCCGTGCGTGACCGCACCCGTGAACACGCGGGCATGCGCAATGGAACCCGTGGCCGAGTTCCCGTGCGCCTGGGACGCCGGTTACTGGCAGGATCTTTATGACAACAGGATCGCACTGCACTGGTGGGAACTAGGGTCATTGTAATCCATGTTAAGCACTGTCCATGTGTTATTGATGCACACTGAAAACGCACTTGACTGCATCTGGTGTGAACCAGCCATAAAACTTTTGTGTATGTACAGCACCCTGCTGGCTCCTCCCACCAGCTACTATCTGCCTGCATTACATGAAAAACACAGAGACCCACTGATGTCACTGGGCCTACATAAGGTATGTAATAAAACATATGATGTTTACAGTCTGTCAGCCTGGGTGAATAAATGTGCAGTAATTTTTTTCCAGTGCTGTTCATATCTTGCTGGTTGCAAGGCTATCAGTCTATGTATTGATTCCAAAGACCTACACAGTCAAACGTTAATGGCTTGGCTTCTGACATAATAGGGCACTCAGATATCGCATGCATAAGCCACTGTTGGGAGGGCCAAAGTGCACCCAACACACCTTTATACAGACAGATTGACCTTTTTTTTTTCATGGCATGGCTCAGATGTGATATGGGAACTGAATTATGCAAAAATCTTGGGATACCAAAGCTCCCAACTGTCCCTGATGTGGAACAAAGTCCCTCTGTCCCTCTTTCCTCCTCATATTTTGGTCAGATCTATATAGTTTTATATGAAACATGCTTTTTATTTTTCAAAAAGTGCTAAATCTTTCATCCAATATAAAGGAATAGTAGTGGTAAAAAAAAGCACTTGTGGGTTTAACCAATCAATTGTTTTGTACAATTCTCCTTTAAGGGGCGTGGCAGGGGGTGTGTCCTATGCCTACATACTTGAGATGGGTAAAAAGTTGTTTGAGATGTGCTAAGGAGCAGACCTGCACAGCTTGGTTTGGGTGAACAGCAGTGAAAAATGTGCCTTGTGTCATTTTTACAAGTCCCTTTTCCATGGTATGGGAATCTTTATGATCCTTGCATGAACTCACCCCTGCTCACAAGCAAGTGGAGGTTGATATGGGCAGTCTTAATGAGAAGAGGTAATATTTTTTTGATAAATTCAAAGGCATCTAATCATCCCTGAGGAAGAGATTAATAAATCTAGAAACGTGTTGGATGCATGATGCTCAAGCAAACTATCTGCTGAATATCAAACCCTCCAAAGAGATATGTAACATTGCCAAAGTATCAACCAGCGGTGGCTGGTGTTTTTTTGTTTGGGGGGGCAGCAAACAATCGACCCCCCCCCCCCCCCCTCCATCATCTGTCATGTGACACATCTCCCACACAGTCATCGCTCTCTATATAAATCCACCACATGATATAGACCATTTTCTGTCTTCCAAGGCTCTGATGAAGAGGAATCCCCTCGAAATGCGTTAGCCATTGACTCAGTCATTGTTTCAGCCTATACCCTTGCATGGGTTTTTTAATCATTGCCACTATTTTATCAAATGAGAATATTGTAACCTGTTTTTATGAACACTTAGTAATTTTCATTGTATTCATTTATTTGTTTAGAATAAACGTTATTTATCCACTTGATTTATGCGTTAGGTCACGCGCCTCCTTTCTCCCTCATCACCCAACTTACCCCATCTAGGCGGTGGGGATCGGGCATCCGAGGAGCGGCGGTGGTGACCGGGCATCCAGGCGTCAGCCGGCGGCTCTTCTCCTCCTTGCTTCCACTGTGCGTCTCCTCCCCTCTTCCTAGGCGTCCAATAGGATCTCCTGTCCTTTCAGCCAATCGGGTGATGGGTATCACACCCGCTTCCGGATTGGAAGAGAATCAGTGTTGCAACAGCAAATATTCATTCGCTGTTGCAACACACCTGGGTGGGCTCTGGACGCATCCTCTGCGACTCAGGCCCACCCAATTTTGAAGCCTATTAGAGCCTCTGGTTCTAATCAGGTGATTAAGAAAAAACAACCTGCCGTTGTAATTCATGCGGCCGGTGCCCTGAAAGGGGCCGGATGCATGAATAGGGGGCGGGCATGGATAGATTCATGCTATGCATGAATCTATCCATTGCATATAGGGGGTGGCCTGGAGAGAAGGGGCGGCGGCTGGGTGCTCCTAATGGACGAGCCTCCCCTGGTATCAACTGTATATTGATGTGCCTGGGAAATGCCATTAAACCATCACTGGAGTGCATGTAGACAGGAAATGGCTATAAAGAAACTGCAAGAGATCAGCAGCAGTGAAATGCAACAAAGGAAGAAAAATGTGAAATTAGATGATAGATAGAAGTAAGCCCCCTTTCACTTGGAGTGGAGTCTGCTCTGATCAACAAGGGATCTGTGAGCAGAGCTGGACGGGATGGATGTCAGCTCTATTGGTGGCTGGGTGTAAACGGACTGCGCTGTCAGTTTACATCCGAATTTCTGAGCAACAAAAAATTTGTCCAAACTTCACTTCAATTTGGAATGAAAAGAACCGCACATGTCTATCTTGGACTGTTTTCCTTCCTAGACACCCTAAGTCCTTAAAGTGATACTAAAGTCTTATTTTTTTTTCATTAAAAATAACAAAAATGTTATACTTGATCCTCCTGATCTCCTGATCCTCCTCTTCTCGGATCCCTCTTCAGCGGCGCTCCTGGCCCCTCCCTCTTGTTGAGTGCCCCCCACAGCAAGCAGTTTGCTATTGGGTCACCTGAGCCGAGCCGCAGCTCCCTGTGTCCATTCAGAATATAGCTGCGGCCCAGCCCCGCCCCCTTTCTCTTCTCATTGGCTCACTGACTTTGAATGACAGCAGCAGGTGTCAATGGAGCCAGCGTTGCTGTCTCAGCCAATGAGGAGGGGAGTCCAGGACAGCCGAGTCTTTTGCGCAACATCGCTGGATCTACATGGGCCTCGGGCCTTAGGGGGGCTGAGGGAGGCTGCTGCACACAGAAGGCTTTTTATCTTAATGCATAGAATGCATTAAGATAAAAAACCTTCTGACTTTACAAACCCTTTAAGAAATCAGCTGCAAAAGTCCCTTGAGGACTATGAGCTCTTAGTCCCCTTTAGAAAAATAGCACAATATGTTGTAAACTGCATGCAGGAGTATTTCCTCTCTTTTGTGAACCGCTCCCAGCTCTACTGCCTGCAGGAACTATCAGCCCTCCTAGGTGCTCGTCTACCAGCCCATCTGGCTACTCTGAAGATCTTCCAGGAAAGAGATGGGGTTAAGCACAGCGCTGTCCTTCTGAAAGCTTGCTACATGTGGCAGTCTCTCCCCTTGTGAAGCCCTGAGTATGCTGATGTATTCACACTGTCCTCTTTGCTCCCTGCTGCTCCTTAGGCAAGGTCCTTCTCGAACCATTATGCTGAAAGGATCTTCCAAGCCAGCCAAAGCCCAGCCTGGGCTCTTAGGCCACCGACAGCCTCCTCAGCACTCCATCTTCCACCCGACTCCCCTGCTGGCATGGCTCCACCATATTTAAGAGCCGACCTAGCCACCCTGCCAGGACATTCTGCCAGGGGATTGGCCAAGTTCCTTCAAGTATGCAGATCAGAACCACCTGGCCTCCACCCACTAACTTCCAGAAGCTTCTACCAGCTTCTAGATCCAGGGGACGGTACCAGAGACCTGCTTCTGTAGAACCATCTAGTCTGACCTGCAGTAACTCTGACCCAATTTCTGACTCACATAACTTACCATAAGTCATAAGCTCAGGGCTTTTTTTCTCAAACAATAGGTGCCAGAACTAAACCATGACCCCCCCCCCCCTCCCCCCAAAACCCCATCAAATAGTGGGTGTGGTCATATTTCATATACAGTATAAGTGTCTTAATGGGGCATTAAATACCAGGATTGCATTACATACAGAACTGTCATTTGTAAACACAGAAACCAGACTTCTGTGTTTACAAGTGATTGTGGTGAGCAGGCACCAAAGGGTCTGAGCCAGAGGTGGTGGAACTGAGTTCCACCAAGTTCCCCCTGAAAAAAAGCCCTGCATAAGCTTAAATTTGACTACACTGGTGCTACATTTGAAAAACAAATACATTTAGTAGTGTATTAATAATTATAGAGCTGCATTCACTTATGTCTCCTATATATTCCCAGAGTTCACATTTAAAGTATAGCACTAGCCAAAACTTTTTTTAATATTGGCTATAACAGTGAAGGGGTAGAACCTCTGTCTGTGTCCCTCGTGGGGAAATCGAACATCACAGTTTGTCCTGGAGACCACTGACACTTGAAAAAGAATGTGAGGGGGAATCTAAGATTTTAAGCTCTTCACCAGAAGAGGAGTAGAGGGGATATCTTTTTAGTAGGGGCAACATCTTTGATGACAACTGTCAAAGGTGGGATTTCCCCTTCTTTTGGAGAGGTTTCCACTTACTACTTGCTGTATTTCTGGGGACAGGAAGTATAAGGAAATCTATACCGTATAAAATTTATGCCAGAAAACTTAAAAGCTTTTAACCCCTCCCATGAGGAACTAAAATCCAGGAGTAACCAGCTGTCCAGATAACAAGAATTCTAACCCTGATAAAAGGGAGATCTTTGCCCCTCAAAACACGTTGGGATCAACTCTTGATGATCCCTTTTATTCTGTATAATAAAAAGATATATCTGGACTAATTCCTACGGCTTGTTGCTCTCATCCTTCATACAAGCTGATTCTCCCAAGGACCCCTTTGGGGCTCCACTTGGCAGTAGAGAGTCATCACACTCCATTAATTCAGGATCTTCACTAATCTTGGATTTCCATCTTAATCCCACAATTGTTCTTTATAGCAACCCTGTTGCCCAAATTTTTTTTTGTTAGCTCCCACAAGCAGTGACTCTTGCTTTGGCTCTCTTGATGGCTGCCAAAGATTCCTGAGTATGTCACATTTCAAGATGCATTTACCTTCTTTTTGCAGGATGGCATTTATTAAAAAAATTCTGATGACATATTCGCTTTAGAGGCATATTTACCTACTCATGACGCATATTTTTTAGCTTTCGTCGGGAGTGCGGTATACACCTAAGGGCAGTCTTGCCCTGTATACGGCTGGAGGCTACTAAGCCTTGGGACTGATCTGCCGGAAATGTTCCAGCTTGGCCACTCATCTGCGGCCTTGGATCATTTGCGGACGCTGCGGGGAACCTAAGCTGGAGGTAGTCACACCAGCCCAACCTCCGCGGACACTACAATTGGATTGGGACAGGAACGTTGCCATCCCAGCTGAGGACAGTCTTGAGAGTCACCCTGCTATCATCCGGCTTGTGAGAGAAGCTGCTCCTCTCATTTCTGTGGCTGCTCCAGGGCCCAACGCTCCGGTTATCCCTCAAGCCCGTGGTCGGGCCCAACTGCATTCCTTGATCAGAGGCGGCTCTCTAATTAGGCAAATTAGGCAGTCGCCTAAGGCCTCGCACTCACAGGGGCCTCGCGGCCTCCTAATTTGCCTGTTCTCAATCACTGAAGTTGACGCCGGCAGCTCCGCCTACCCCCACTGGGACTCTGTGGCTTAGGAGCTGATGGACAAATCAGATACTGCCCGCAGCCTGAGGAATAGCGGCCTCATCACGGAGCGTCCCAGTCCGTGGGGCCTCATGTGTAAGTTTTGCCTAAGGCCTCACAAAGCCTAGAGCCGCCTCTGTCCTTGATGATGGCACTCCCTGGGTGAAAGACGCTGGGGTCGGGTAAGCCTGAAATGGGTGAAGATAGTGTGCCAGTGGGGGCTGTGATACCTGTGGCCAGTAAGGAAGACAAGGTTGCTTTGCCAGTTGATGTTAGCTCAAGGCGTAACCTACTCCCGGCTGAAACATGCTCCGCTATATCCGATTCAGATATACCATCTGATCGTATTTCTGAACTGTTCTCAGACACTTTATCATGGACTGGAAAGTGGACTGATAGTGAAGAGGAGAAGGCATGTGATTTAGAGGAAGATGAGGTTCTTCCTGTGCAAGCTACTAGCGAGAAGATTGAACTGTCTGCCAATGCAGCGCCACGCTGGTGCTTTACTAATTCCTTTGAGGAAGATTGTTGGGCGAGTTGGGTTCCTAAAGTCCTTGTTACTAAGCCAACTCAAGTGACCAAGTTCGGTTGTAAACCCAATGTCGTTGCAGGGCACCCGGTCCAACGTGCCCCTGATGTACGGGTTCTGCCCGGGTGTGGAGACTCTAAAACACTGCCTAGGCTGTCCAAGTTACAGCGCATTATTATCAAGAAAGTGGCTGAAGATTATGTCTATTTGTATCCATATGTTTCGGTTCAGTTGGAGGGGGAGATCCAGGAGAAGAAGGCACAGTGGGTGGATGTGAGTGTTCGAAGCTGTCTCAAGATCACCCCGAACCTTGATATTAAAAAGTTATCTCCAAGGTAGGTGAAAGGTACTCTTCTATTTCACAAACTTGGAACTATGGCCAGCACATTACTTCAGACCATTGGAGGCTAGTGCTCAAAATTTTGGGGGGGCGCAAACAAACTGAAAAATACTGAAAAAAAAAAATCAATCGCAGCCACTGTGCCATCAAACGCACCCACTCTGCCCATCGAACGCTCCCACTGTGACCCCCCCCCCCCCCCCGCCTGCTCGCCATCTGCCCGGCACTTACCCTGTCTCAGTGGGGCAGAGGGTGACGGCGGTGAGCGGTGTCCTCTGAGCGGTGTCCTCCATTAGTCTCCTCCCGTCCTCTCCCATTAGGCGTCCAATCACAGCGCCTGTCATTTCAGTCAATCAGGTGACGGGTAACAGACCTGAGCACCTGATTGGCGGAGAGGCGGTTCAGTGTTAGAACAGCGAATATTCATTCGCTGTTCTAACACACCTCACAGGTCACCTTTTTTGACGCCTATTAGAGCCTGTGGCTCCAATCAGGTGCTTCAAAAACACCCCCTGTAATTCAGGCGCCCGGCGATAGGGGGTGGCAGCGGCGGCCATGGATAGATGCATGCATTGCATGAATCTATTCATTGGTCATAGAGGGGGCGGCTGGAGAGAGGGGGCAGCACCCGTGCGCCCTTATGGACGCACTTATGGGCGCAACGCCACTCCTTCAGACTGTGTGATCATTCGGAGGCCCAACCAGAAGGACCTTCAGCACTACATTACTATTACAAGTGGGAAACCTGTACAGCTGCCAGATCCCAGGTATTACTGGTAAATACTACTGAACTGTCTCAAGTTGCAGAAATCATTAAGGATTACAAATACGTGCTTTGTGGAGTCAGGGTGCTAAACCAAAGCTACTCTAACTTCAAACGTTGCTGTGGGGGACATCCTTTTTCAATTAGGAAAATTATTGTAGTGTAGTGTAGTGTAGTGTATAGTGTTGTGGACAGACTGAGATTTAAAATGCAAGAGGACCTGAGAATGGACTTCACCTTTGGGAAGTGTGATTACACCCCGAGTGAAATATTGATAGACTTTGGGGCTCCAAGGACACTGAGGTGTTTAGCTAGATAGGTAGATTAAGCTGTGACAAAAGGGGCAAGTTCTCACCTTAGACTTGATAATGGACTAAATGAAAGAAAATACTATACAAACACACAAGGACCGTTCGCTGGATATATTGACCACCAGGTGGCGTGAGAGTGCCAACCTGAGTGAGTCTTGGTTCACATTATGTAGAATGTTTAAAGTGGTTGTAAACCCTCTGGGACCACTTTAACCCACAGATAGATTAAGGCTTACCTGTAGGTGCAAAAAATATATCCTTAACCTACACGGTTAAGGAGATATTTTACAGAAAACGGGCACCGCTGTGTACGGCGCATGCGCGCCATAGACAATGGCGCAGGCGCACTGAGCATGCCGTTAGTGAAGGCGAACATGCCGTCACTGACAGCACCCACGCGCATGTGCCAGAGTGATGTCATCGCAGCTCCGGCCAGTCACAGCACCGGAGCCGCGATACCCGGAAGTCACTCCAGGATAGATGGCGACAGCGGAGGAGGCGAATGAGGGTCGCTTCGGGGGCTTCGATCTGAGGTAAGTTATTCATAATGAGCTAGTATGCTATGCATACTAGCTCATTATGACTTTCCCTTGCAGGGTGTATTTTTTTATTTTTTTTAGGCTTTACTTCCTCTTTAATAAGAGCTGCTAAGTTTTTTTTCTAGCAATGTCATGGAAAGGATTGGCACCCTCAAGGGGGTGGGGCCCAATTTCCATCTGTATACGTGCTTAGATATAGTCATGGTTATCAATTACATAGATTAAGATGTGTTACAGTGTGCATTTGCACTGTTTTGCTGCTCTCGGCTGAGGGTAATTAACATTTACTTAACATTCACTTATGTATATATTGCGCTGTGTTATTGTAGGAGTAGGATGTATTTTTGGGCTGTCTATTCTCTTTCAGGTGTACCTACACCCATTGTGTCTTCCTTGGCTAAGGAGAGACAGTGACTTCCGCTTGGACAACAATGCTAATATTTTCTATTTTTCAGGTGTACATAGTAGATAGATAGTTAGGATATAAGGCTACTGTTATTGTATTTCTCCCTCGTTATTTGTGTGGTACGCCACACGTAAAACTGTAAATATTGTCTTCTATTTATCTGCCCTTGTGTGAACTGCCACTTGCCTATGTACATATGCAATGTATACCTATTTCATGTGGTATGCCACATGTATTGTTATTTGTTTATCCTTTCCTGTTACCCCACCTATCCCAGTTTTTGCCAAGACATCCCCTCTCAGGCTTGAGAGTTCAAATTGTTTTTCTTTGCAAACTCCGAGACGTAGTTTCCTAGGCAGGGGGAGGATGTAGCACCCTGGTGTTTTGGCAGGGTTGCTAACAAATTTAGTTTGCCAGGTAATAAATTGTCCTGGCTAATTGTTAGGAGATCCACTGATTTCCCCCCAATTCTGGATGTGCTGCACTTCTGTCTTCTGTCACTAGGTGGCACTGTAGCTGGTGACATTAGACAAGGGAATAGCAAGAACAGATTCTGAATGGATGGGGTGTCTCAGCCAATAGGCAAGGGTTTCTTTAAGTCCCTTGGCCTGCTGGGATAGCCTATTTATTTGGGTGGAGTCAGGTGATCGGGGTTCTGCGCCACCTGGATGCTGTCTGGGTGGACGTGTTTTATGTCACCCCAGGCTGCTAGGCTGGAAGCCTGCGCCTACCCCGTGGACACCTGGCTGCTAGGCTGCCTGAGGCCTATCCAGGGGCAGGAGAAGCAGCGTAGAGTTGGGGCTGCAGGATTGGAGTCCAACCAAGTTGTGAAGGTTCAGCCGGACAGGGAACCAGTTGTGGTTGGAGGTAGAGGGGAAGCTGTCGCCACTAAGGGACCATCCACCTTGTTACCGGAGATCATTGTGAGTAAGCTGAGGCAAATACCAGAGCTGTCTTATCACCAGCCGGGTTCCGTGAAGAAGTGGGAAAGCATCAGCAAATGCCAAGCCAGGGACCCAGCAGGATAGCCGGGGTGACACTTGAGGAGTATACAGCGGGATAGCTGTGGAAGAGCTCAGGAGATCCATTGATGACTGGGATCTGGAAGTCTAGTGAGAGACTGGGAGCTCAGTGAGTGAAGATTTACAGTGGGATACTGAGAGATAAGTAAAAGACTGTTCTGTGTTACCAAGTGTTATGTACAACTACTGTTAGTTGCAAGATTAGTTGCCATAGGAGACAGCGAACTACCTATACAGAAGTGTTATCCGGCTGGAGGCCGTCCACTCTATAGCTGTCTACCTATAGAAGTCTGAGTCTGCCAATTATCATTGCATCTACTCAAGGGTGTCCTGGCCTTAACCCTCTCTCCCACAGTTCTTTTAAGAGACAATAAATCTCTTGTTCGCATCCAAAAGTGACTGGCGCCCAATATTTCTTCTTGCATCACACCCACCATGCCTGGTAACCCACAAGGAAGGATGTCAGCTCTCCCTAACCCTTAAGGTCACCGTTAGGTCTCTTGATCCCCGGGACCTTACTACTTTTATATTTGTCTAGGTTTACAATTTTTGTTATAAATAAAATTTGTATATGAAAAACTTTTTAAATCATGCCTATAAAGTCCATTCTTTCCATTCTCCCAATGTTTCTTATTATCTAAAGGGTCGTGGCATAGTGTACTTTACCTCGCTGTCCACAGCGCCACCCTGTGGGAACAGCACCTGCGCGTTTATTCATATTGTCCAATTTTGGCGAGCCTGTGTGAATTGTAGCCTCAGTTTCCTGTTCTTAGCTGACAGGAGTGGCCCCCAGGTGTGGTCTTCTGCTGCTGTAGCCCTTCTTCTTCAAGGTTCGATGTATTGTGCATTCGGAGATGGTATTCTGCATAGCTTGGGTGTAACGAGTGGTTATTTGCGTAGCTCCCAACTGTCCCTGATTTGGAGGGACTGTCCCTGATTTGGAGCAATGTCCCTCTGTCCCTCTTTCCTCCTCATTTGTCCCTCATTTTGGTCTGATATATATAGTTGTATATAAAATGCACTATTTATCTTTCAAAAAGTGTTTCCCAGCGCTAAACCTTTCATCCAAAATCTAAATTGCTGCATTTGTAGATTTCAAAAGCCAATATAAAGGAATAGTAGTGGTAAAAAAAAAAAAAGTCCTTGTGGGTTTAACTAATCTTTTTTTTAGGTTAATTCTCCTTGAAGGGGGCGTGGCAGGGGGCGTGTCCTATGCCAACATGCTTTTGCTAGTAGGCATCCCTCATTCCCATCTCAAAAAGTTGGGAGGTATGTATTTGAGGTACTGTTGCCTTTCTATCATCTCGATCCGTCTGGCCATTCTCCTCTGACAACTGACATTAACAAGACATTTTCCTCTACACAACTGCCGCTCACTAGATATTTTCTCTTTTCTTTCAGACCATTCTCTGTAAACCCGAGAGATGGTTGTGCATGAAAATCCCAGTAGATCAGCAGTTTTTGAAATACCCAACAACCATGCCACGTTCAGTCGCCTAAATCTCCTTTCTGCCCCATTCTGATGCTCGGTTTGAACTTCAGCAAGTCGTCTTCACCACATCTAGATGTCTAAATGCATTTAGTTGCTGCCATTATGACTGGCTGATTAGCAATTTGTGATACCAAGCAATTGAACAAGTGTAGCTAAAAAAGTGGCCGGGGAGTGTAGGTGCCTTCAGTAGAAATAGTCTGGATATTGACTAAAACTGCTTGTGTCTCCCTGCAATTCCACAATTTGGTCTGTAGGTGGCAGGCTATCATTAACTGAAAAGCTTTCAGCAAGGGAATGAACAGTGTAAAAAAAAACAAAAAAAACTTTTCAGTCTCCTGTCAGTCATTAATTGCTACATTTACATGAAAGCATTGTGTGCGAAGGGGGGGAAATGCCACTATCGCTGCCGGAAACTGTCTCTGCAACAAATCCTTTCTGTGCACACAATTTAGCTGACCTAAGGTAACCTTACTGCCAATCCCACCACCGGTCCACAATGACCCACCTGCTCCTATAATTAGCTCTCAGCACCAGCAATGCAGGGCGAGTGCGGTAGGGGGCGGCAGAGAGGAAGACGCAGGTGTTTGGCACGTGGGCGTTTTTAAGCCGCACGCTGCGCCTTCATTTGTTCCTATTCAATGATCTTCAAACGTGGTATAATATTTATTTTCAACGTATTTCAATATTGTGTAGAGAAAAAAGAAAAAAAGAAAAAAAGGAGGCCGTTGTTTCGTGGTTTAACTCCCAGTCCCGAGAGATTAATGGATAAACCGTAGCAAGTCCTGCAATTTCACACCGCAGGGGGAGTGAACCGCGGTCCGGAAAAATTACTGTTCTTGAGCGTCGCCGTTTCTTTTTATGCTTTTGAGGAGAGTGAGTAAAATAAGACTTGACATTAAACAGCACCTATCCAGCGGCATGATGGTAGGGTTTAAGGCTAGACTGTGTTACCTTCAAACAGGTCATTCTATAGGCATTGGTAAGGTATGCTTGAAGTGGAACCCTTAAGGATTTAAAGGATTTAAACTCCACTTTCATGGGAAAAAAAAATAGCAAATGGAATTAATATAGAATATACAGTGGGGAAAACAATTACCGGTACTTGATTTCCTGCAGATTTTGTAAGTTTGCCCACTTAAAGAAATGAAGGGTCTATCATTTTTATCATAGGTGTATTTTAAATGATAGAGACATAATATCAACCAAAAATCCAGAAAAAACACATGATAGAAATGTTATAAATAGAGTTGCAGTTCAGTGAATAAAAAAAATTATTTGATCCCCAAGCAAAACATGACTTAGTACTTGGTGGAGAAACCCTTGTTGGCAAGCACAGAGGTAAGATGTTACTTGTAGTTGGTGACCAGGTTTGCACACATCTCAGGAGGGATTTTGCTCCACTCTTCTTTACAGATCTTCTCTAAATCCTTAAGGTTTCTTGGCAACTCGAAGTTTCAGCTCCCTCCATAGATTTTCTATAGGATTAAGGTCTGGAGACTGGCTAGGCCACTCCATGACCTCGACGTGCTTGTTCTTGAGCCACTCCTTTTTTGCCTTGGGTCATTGTCATGCTGGAAGACCCATCCACGACCCCCACCTTCAGTGTTCTGGCTGAGGGAATAAGGTTCTCATCCAGAGATTTTACAATACATGGCCCCGTTCATTGGCCCCTCAATGCGGCAAAGTCAGCCTGTAGCTTTAGAAGAGAAACAGCCCCAAAGCATAATGTTTCCACCTCTGTGCTTGACTGTAGGGATGGTATTCTTAGGGTCATAGTCAGCATTTTTCTTCCTCCAAACATGGCGAGTCAATGCCAAAGAGCTCAATTTTGGTCTCATCTGACCACAGCACTTTCTCCCAATCCTTCTCCGAATCATTTGGATGTTCATTGGCAAACTTCGTACAGGTCTGTACATGTGCCTTCTTGAGGAGGGGGACCTTGCAGGTGCTGCAGGATTTCAATCCACGGCGGCGTATTGTGTTACCAATGGTTTGTTTGGTGACTGTGGTCCCAACTGCCTTGAGATCATTCACAAGCTCCTCCTGTGTAGTTCTGGGCTGATCCCTCACTTTTCTCATCAACATCATTACCCCATGAGGAGAAATCTTGCATGGAGCTCCAGACCGAGGGGGATTGATGGTTATTTTGTATTTCTTCCATTTGTGAATAATCACTCCAACAGATGTCTCCTTCTCACCAAGCTTCTTGCTGATGGTCTTGTAGCCCATCCCAGCCTTGTGCAGGTCTACAATCTTGTCCCTGAGGTCCTTTGACAGCTCTGTGGTCTTGCCCATGATGGTGAGGTTTGAATGAAAGAAATAATCTGTGGACAGGTGTCTTTTATACACATAACGAGTTGTCGTTAGGAGCTCCTTCTTATATTGACCGGACTTATCTGTGTACCACATGAGCACCTACTGTAGCCAGTCTGAGAGCCAGAAATATTGTTGGTTTGTAGGGGATCAAATACTTATTTTACTCACTGAACTGCAACTCAATTTATAACATTTCTATCATGTGTTTTTTTTTCTGGATTTTTGGTTGATATTCTGTCTCTATCATTTAAAATACACCTATGATAAAAATTATAGACGCTTCATTTCTTTGTAAGTGGGCAAACTTACAAAATCTGTAGAGGATCAAATACATTTTTTCCCCACTGTACAGTACAATTGCTACACAAATCATAGTGTAATTGAATATCATTATAAATTACTTTTTTTCTTTTTTTAATCTGTAATTTTCTGTAAAATGCAATATGGCAACCTGGAGGCATTCTGTACACAGATGGTGTACAGAACGCCCCCCTCAGATGTAATTTCCTGCTTGTGTCATTGGCTCAGCGATTTTCCCAGAAGTCTGCACTAAGATACAAGTCAGATTTTGGGCATCCCCTGCAACAAAAATGTCATTTTTGGTGAGATAGTACCAAAAGGAAATCACGTCCAAAGGGATGCAGACCCTGCCATTTTCCTCATTAGAACTATACAAGTGCAGCAGCTGATTAATAATTATAAAATCACTTCTATACATATTTTCTTTGTACATGGACACAGAGAAACAAACGGCTATTTCTTCAGAATAACAAAAGGAAACTCATAGTGTGCAGTGAAATCAAAGTAAGAACATTCAGTAGAGGAGAGGAACCAGTACAACCACTTCCCACCCAGCCTTTTATCAAATGACGGCTAGGCGGGACATTCATCATTCCAGGTGGATGTCATATGACTTCCTCCCGGAATGCGCGAAGGGCCGTGCTGCGGCATGATCTGTCACATGCTGACACAGCTGATGACTGATCATCGTACCACAAGCCATACATTGTGTACAATTGTGTTGCTACCCTGTTTCCCCGAAAATAAGACCTAGCGTGATTGTCGGTGATGGCTGCAATATAAGCCCTACCCCCCAAATAAGCCCTAGTTAAAGTCCTTGTTTAAAGCCCTAGTTAAAGTCTTATTTTCAGGGTAGGGCTTACTTTTGGGGAAACAGAGTAGGGCTTATTTGGGGGGTAGGGCTTATATTGCAACCATCACTGACAATCACGCTAGGTCTTATTTTCGGGGAAACAGGGTAGCTGTGATTGGTCCCAGTGATCACATGGTACAGACAGGGCCAATTACAGCCCATCTGTAACATGTGATTAGTTGTAGCCAATCACAGATAACCACAACAATACACACTGAATGAAGGTTTTTCATTCAGTAAAAATGGTTGCTTATACCAGTGAAACTCACTAGTATAAGCAATCATAATGTGGGGGAAAAAATATTGATTACTTCCCCAGAGTAGTACATAGTAACACTGTATCACTCTGTTTACAGTGTGTTAAAAAAACAAAATTGTGAAAAAAATGTAATAGAAAAGAAAAAAAATTGCAAGAAAAATATATTACTTTTTTTTCATCTTGTCACCAGATATACATATACATATATATATATATATATATATATATATATATATATATATATATATATTCCCTGATCACCACACCAGTTACATGATTACACTGTACTGCACTGGTGACAGTGTGTATAAAAAAAAATTGTGAAAAAACAAAAAATTGTGACAAAAAAAGTTACAATTCAAAAACTTGCCATGCCTCTTACCAATTACCTTGAACTGTCTACTTTCCAAAAAGGGGTACTTGTACTGCCCTGGCATTTTCGGGCCTCAAGAAAAGAGATAGGCCGTCAGCACATTACTATTATTATTATTATACAGGATTTATATAGCGCCAACAGATCAATTTTCATATATATATATCCCATAGTTTGTGAACTTTCACACAGACTAAATAATATACACCAATTTGGGTTTTTTCATCAAAGAAATGTAGCAAAATACAGTTTGGGTTAAATGTATGAAGAAAGATTATTTATTTGTAAAATTTTATAACTGAAACGAAGAGAAACAAGTTTTTTTTTCAAAATTTTTAGGTCTTTTTACGTGTATTTAGCAAAAAATAAAAACCCCAATGGTGATCAAAAGAAACCTCTACTTGTGGGAAGAAAATGAATGGATGACCGCGCAATTGTCATTCAAAGTGTGACAGTGCTGAAAGCTGAAAATTGGCCTGGGCAGGAAAGAGGTGAAAGTGTCCGGTATTGAGGTGGAGTAAGTAAGTAAGTAAGTAAGGTCTCCTCCGTACTCGAGTCCTGCTCCTATGATCCTCTCAGAAATGGAGTTCTTTTTTAGCCCCCATAAAAACCTGTGACTTTGTACTCCAGCCTGATTGATGGGCTTTTTTCCCCAATGTAAATGGAAGCGGTATGGGGTATACCTTCTACTATTCCCGCTGTCTAATGAATGCACAGCACTCTGCATCAATCTGTTCTCAGGGAGGATGATGACAACCCTGCCAGTCTATATTTGGTAACAGAAGCAGACTGCCAGACAGGAATATATGGAGATCTGTACATCTGTGATGTCTCCCATGGAAAGTGCCTGCTGTGCTTTATCACAGTTTTAGTGGAGGAATGTGTTATCAATGTATCTGAATGTATTACAATCGCCTCCACACAGTCACAGGTACACAGTGTCCAGGGAGCCTCCAATGTTCAGCTATGTATTCTTTAGCCCAGCCCATGCGGATCCTGTACAAGGGTCCCAGGTAGGACACTGCACCCTCTCTATATGTGATGTGGAAACATTCCTTTTGCGGTCTTGGCTCCAAGCTAGAGCTTTTCACCTCCTCTCTGTCAGAAACCATGAAATCAGGCCGAGACAGAAGTACAGTTAAATCACACTAATAATAAAAGTAAAAAGAACAAACGTAGTCAAAACATAGCCAAAGTTCAGTAACCAGAAGGGATAGTCAACCAAGCCAGAAGTCAGGGATCAATGTAGTGGAACAGCAAGCAGGATCTGGAGCCAGAAGGGATGACAGCAAAGCAAGTCTTTAAACAGGGATGCAGGAGATAGTCTCTTGTGATGTTGACCAAGGCGAAGGCAGAGATCCTCTGGGCTGAACGGCTTAATTAGGCAGGACTGACGAGCAGGATATCATCAACAGCTGAGTAACTGTGAAGAGATAGGAGCTGGCAATTAGCTGGCAGCTGAGCGGCCAGCTCTGAGAAGGAAGGGCTGAGCCCAGCCCTGACACTCTCTTTCTTCACTTTCTCCAGCGGTGTTGTCTTTATTTGTCCTTTCCTAGACAATGGGGTTGATTTACTAAAGACAAATAGACTGTGCTCCTTGCAAAGCGCATTTGCTCCAGATCTTAGTAAATGAGGTAAAGCTTCACTTTGCAAAGAATACCCAATCACGTGCAAGGAAAATTAACAAACCAGCATTTTTGCTTGCACTTAATTGGATGATGGAAGTTAGCAGAACTTATGCTCATTTACTAATCTCTGGAGCAACTGCACTTGCAGAGTGCCCTAATGGTCCATCACATCAAAACAGCTCCACAGCCATGGTGGCAAAACAGGCAGAAAATCGGATGGCCACCAATCAGATCAGCACTTGTCACAGAAGCATAGAAAGGGGAAACGAGGGAGGAGGAGTTACAGGCTTCGGGAAGCAAAGCCACCCTCCCAACATGTGAGGAGCACTCAGGAATCCTGAAGAAGGGAGATGCTCTGATTTCAGGTTAAGGTTGATTTCATTGGACCTTGGAATGGAAGGTTGGACTTCATTATCTTAGAACCGTTGAGATAGACAGATAGATAGATAGATAGATAGATAGATAGATAGATAGATAGATAGATAGATAGATAGATAGATAGATAGATAGATAGATAGACCAGAGGGATAGAGGGAATCTTTGATTCATAGACAGACCAGAAGAAGGATAGTTTTAGACGGATATTCTACATTCCTTTTGTTCTATAAGATATGACATCATATTTAATACTTCCATTGAAGTGGGATCCCTCTGTCTGTGCGGAGGGGAAGGCTCTCATACCTGTCAGTACATATTGAAATCTGTAAAGGTTCTCACGAAGGGCACCATTAAAACCGACGAGCTTTTATCCCGACACTGACAAATAAATTACTGTACTTAAACTTTATTAAAACCCATCTCATCTTTTATGTAATGCCTTGCAATGTGATTCATGTCCAATTATGATCCGGGCCTGGAAGATGGCCAGCTTTGTACATATGGATTATTTAACTGCTTCAGATCCGGGCCATTGCCAAATGACGGCAACAGCGCGGATCTAAATTGCCGGGACTACGTCCATTGACGTCGTCCCGTGCACGAGCGGCCTGCGCGCCCCCTGCAGGGCGCGCGCGGCGCGCTCGGTGATCAGCGAGTCTATGAGACTCGCCTGATCACAGATCAGAGTAAGGGGTTGGTCCCAACCCCTTACCACATGATCAGCTGTCAGCCAATGACAGCTGATCATGTGATGTAAACAGAGCCGGTAATCGGCTATTTTTCCTCCTCGCGCTGACAGCGTGAGGAGGAAAAAAAAACCCGATCACCGGCGGCCGTGATCGGGACATCAGTCCCGATCACGGCGATCATCTGTCACAAAGCAATAGGCAGCAGTGCTGCCTACCAGTGCCCACCAGATTAACCCATCAGTGCCCACAGTGCCATCAATCAGCGCCACCCATCAGTGCCCACAGTGCCACCCATCAGTGCCCACAGTGCCATCCATCAGTGCCCACAGTGCCACCCATCAGTGCCACCCATCAGCACCCACATCAGTGCCACCCATCAGCACCCACATCAGTGCAACCTATCAGTGCCCATCAGTGTCACCTACCAGTGCCCATAAATGCCCATCAGTGCCGCCCATCACTGCCCATCAGTGCCACCCATCAGTGCCCCCCATCAGTGCCCCCCATCAGTGCCCCCCCATCAGTGCCCCCCCATCAGTGCCACCTATCTGTGCCACCTATCTGTGCCACCTATCCGTGCCACCTATCCGTGCCGCCCATCCGTGCCGCCCATCCGTGGCCATCAGTGCCGCCTTATCTGTGCCCATCAGTACCGCCTTATCTGTCCCCATCAGTGCCGCCTTAACTGTGCCTATCAGTGCCGCCTTAACTGTGCCTATCAGTGCCGCCTTATCTGTGCCTATCTGTGCCGCCTTATCTGTGCCTATCTGTGCCCATCAGTGCAGCCTATCAGTGCCCACCAGTGCCGCCTCATCAGCGCATATCAATGAAGGAGAAAAATTACCTGTTTGCAAAATTTTATAACAAACTATTAAACATGATTTTTTTTTTTTTCAAAATTTTCCATCTTTTTTTGTTTGTTTAGCAAAAAATAAAAACCCCAGCTGTGATTAAATACCACCAAAAGAAAGCTCTATTTGTGGGAAAAAAATGATAAAAATTTCATTTGGGTACAGTGTTGTATGACCGCGCAATTGTCATTCAAAGTGCGACAGCGCTGGAAGCTCAAAATTGGTCTGGGCAGGAGGGGGGTTTAAGTGCCCTGTAAGCAAGTGGTTAAAGGAACACTGCTACTCATTGGATTTTATTTCACTCAATCTTTTTAATACATTATTCTCTATTTATTGCAATTTCTATTAGACATGCGCACTGCCAAAAAAATGTGTTCGTTTTCGTTTCACTCATTTTTTATTTTTTTTCGTTTTTCGGGTCATTCGTTTTGATCGCAATTCGTACATTATTATTAGAAAATTCAGGAATTAGAAAATCCAGAAATTAGAAAATCCAGAAATAATAACTATTAAATTATAAGTATTGGAATTTAATTTCAAATTTGGCTGAACGTAACGAATACGAATTTATCCGAAGTTCTGAATTTTTCAAAATAACAAATGCCGCATCTAAACAAATGGAACGGAACAAATTAATAATAAAAAATAATAAAAAAGTTTTTATTAATTATTATTGTTATTCATTATTCATAATTCATTACGTTCCATTCGTTTAGATACGGCATTCGTTATTTCGGATAAATTTGTATTTGTTACGTTCATCAACAGCCAAATTTGAAAGGAAATTCCAATACCTATAATTTAATAGTTAGTAATAGTTAAGCTATTATAAGTTAATTATTATTTCAGACTTCCGAACTTTCGAATTTACGAATTTACAAATTTACAAATGTACAAATTTACGAATGTAAGAATTTACGAATGTAAGAATTTACGAACGTACAAATTTATGAATGTACGAATATTCGACTATACAAATATTCGGAAAAATTCGTTTTCGGTAATTCGGATATTTCCGAAATAACGAATTGGTTGAAATTTGTTAAAAAACGAATTCGGAATGAAACTAATTGCACATGTCTAACTTTTTTTTAAAAATAGATTTTTTTTTAAACTTCCGTTGTGTATCATTGATTTGTTGATTTACTTTGTCTGCTTGTGGCACCATTTGCATCAACTGCACTTTGCAGCACTTTGGAAAAAGAAGAGAAGTAAAGTAAAAGCTGCCTATGTGATGTCTTTTTACAAAATGCAAAGTGAGCAAACAGAAGAAAAATCCAAATCAAATCAATTTTTTGGTGTGACGTCCCTTTGGCTTCAAACCAGCATCAGTTCTTACACTTGTACAAAGTCAGAAATTTTGTAGGATTAGAGTCAGATGTATGATTAACCAATTATACCACTCAGGTGCTAATGATCATCAATTTCATATGTAGGTTTTAACACACATATTAACTGAAACAGCTGTTTAAAAGGCATTAAACTGGGTGAGGAACAGCCAAACTCTGCCACTACGGTGAGGTTGTGGAAGACTGTTTCATGTCATAGGTCATACACCATGGCAAGACTGAGCGCAAAGATTTCAAAGCAGACTGGGGTTATAAGATATGCTGTATAAGCTCTTTTGAAGAAGCACAAAGAAAGGGGCAATGTAGACGCAGTGGTCAGCCAAGGAAACTTAAAGCGATATTAAAGTGGAGTGTAAAAAGTGTAGCTGCTGACTTTTAATAATCGGACACTCACCTGTCCCATGGTCCAGCGATGCGGGCGAACGAAGCCCCACTCCTCTCCCCCTCCTCTCTGCGGCGCCGGCATTGGAACTGTGGGCGTCCGGCTGTGGCTTCACAGCTGGACACGCACTGCACATGCTCCGGCCGCTCTGCACGCTGTGATTGGCTGGGCAATCTTCTGGGACCTGTGACGTGTCCCAGAAGATTGCAGGGAGGGAGGGGGGAGAGGTGAACTTTCTTCCGGCGCCGCTGAGCCCCAGGAGGAAGTGGGAGCTGGGTGCCTTTAAAAAGAGGGTATCCGCTCCCCCCCCAAAAAAAATGACATGCCAAATGTGGCATGTCAGGGGGTCACCATCACTTAAAGCGGAAGGTCCATTTTTGAGTGGAACTTTGCTTTAAAGTCTTGTTTTTTATATTTACCTGCTCTAAGGCAGCCTGGAACCTCCTCTTCTCAGGTCCCACTCTGGCGCTTATGGCCGCTCCCTCCTGCGGGTGCCCCCCACAGCAAGCGAGCCAAGGCTTTGTGGACCTGACTGGATCGAGAGGGGGCTCAGTTAAGTATTTGGGGGGCTGCTGCACACAAGGATTTTTACCTTCATGCATAGAATGCATTTAGAATGCATGAAGGTAAAAATCCTTGTGCCTTTACAACCACTTTAATGCAGCAGATGAAAGACACATCATGCTTACTTCCTTTCCACATCAGAAGATGTCCAGCAGTGCCATTAGCACAGAACTGGTGGAAACCAGTGGGACCCAGGTATACCCATTTACTGTCCATAGAAGTCTGGCCAGAAGTGGACTTCATGGAAGAATTGAGGCCAAAAAGCCACCATATCTCCGACCTGGAAACAAGGCTAAGCAACTCAATATACAGGAAATATATACAGGAAAACATAGGAACTGCATCGCATACTAGCCCATTATGTGACACGTACCTGCAAAAGAATCCAGCGATGCCCCCTGTGTAGGCAGCGTCCATCTTCAAGACCCTCTTCCTTTCCGGACTCCGGCTTTGTGATTCGCCGGAGCCACGTGATGTCCCTCCCACGCATGCGCACAGTAACGGCACACGCTAGGGAAGAAACGGCACAGAGTTTTGTTTCTTCCCCACGCATGCGCCGTTCACTTTATCGGCGGACTACAAGTGAAATATCTCCTAAACGGCGCATGTTTAGGAGATATTTCCACTACCTATAGGTAAGCCTTATTCTAGGCTTACCTATAGGTAGAAGTCCCAAAAAACACCACTTTCAAACTTTTACACAGTACTATATATGCAGTGAGAGCGCACTCACAGAAAAACAGTCTCCTCCTCCTGACATTAAAGCGGTAGTAAACCACAGTTAAAGAAAAAAAAATCCCTGCAAGGCAATGTCATAATGTGCTAGTATGCATCACATACTAGCACATTATGTGAGACTTGCCTTGAAACAAAGCCCTCCAGCGTCACGCTGTCACCACTGAGAGGGCTTCCATCTTCACCCAGTCTTCCTTCCAAGTTCGCGGCCTCCAGCTACATGAATGGCCGGGGGCACAATGACGTCACTCCCACACGGGAACCGCAGTTTACGGCAAGGACTCTGAAGGTCCGGCATAGCACATGCACTCTGAATATCTTCTAAACAGTGCAAGTTCAGGAGATATTCACAATACCCTCAGGTAAGCCTAATTCAGGGGCGGACTGACCATTCGGGGCGCACTGCCCGAGGGCCCCATGCCACTAAGGGGCCCCATCAGGGTTGCCAGCCTCAATAAAACCAGGGACAGTATGTAAAAATCTGTGTTTTTTTTAAAAATCCCAAGATTATAGCTGCCCCGCCTCTCCAGTACCTTTTCAGTGTTTGTATGTGTATTCTGTGTGTGTATACTGTGTGTGTATACTGTGTGTGTATATTGTGTGTGTATATTGTGTGTGTATATTGTGTGTCTGTGTGTATACTGTATGTATGTGTGTGTGTGTATACTGTGTGGCCCCATAATCTATTGCCTGGGGGCCCCATAATCTCCTATTGCCTGGGGGCCCCATAATCTCCTATTGCCTGGGGGCCCCATAATCTCCTATTGCCTGGGGGCCCCATAATCTCCTATTGCCTGGGGGCCCCATAGTCTCCTATTGCCTGAGAGCCCCATAATCTCCTATTGCCTGGGAGCCCCATAATCTCCTATTGCCTGGGGGCCCCATAGTCTCCTATTGCCTGGGAGCCCCATAATCTCCTATTGCCCGGGGGCCCCATAATCTCCTATTGCCTGGGGGCCCCATAATCTCCTATTGCCTGGGGGCCCCATAGTCTCCTATTGCCTGGGAGCCCCATAATCTCCTATTGCCTGGGAGCCCCATAATCTCCTATTGCCTGGGAGCCCCATAATCTCCTATTGCCTGGGGGCCCCATAATCTCCTATTGCCTGGGGGCCCCATAATCTCCTATTGCCTGGGGGCCCCATAATCTCCTATTGCCTGGGGGCCCCATAATCTCCTATTGCCTGGGGGCCCCATAGTCTCCTATTGCCTGGGAGCCCCATAATCTCCTATTGCCCGGGGGCCCCATAATCTCCTATTGCCTGGGGGCCCCATAATCTCCTATTGCCCGGGGGCCCCATAATCTCCTATTGCCCGGGGGCCCCATAATCTCCTATTGCCTTGGGCCCCATAATCTTCTCCTATTGCCCGGGGGCCCCATGAGTTGTCAGTCCGCCCCTGGCCCAATTACATGCTTACCGGTAGGTAAAAAAAAAAAAAAAATGAAAAAGCGGATTTATTAGCACTTTAAGAAACTCTTAAAGGGCCACCAGGTTTTAAGCAGTTATTGTCGGGGACAGGGGATTGAATTCCTGGCACGAAGCAAAGCATTGCAGATACGGCATGGGTACACCCCCGCTTGCTGCCTCTGCAGCTAAAAGGGGTGGGCGATTGGGGAGGGCAGTAAAAATACAGCTCAACCGTGCGGTTTTACACCCCCACCCCCCACCCCAACTGCTATTTTAAATGAGCCCTTAGAGGGAATTTCCTTTCTTTGATAAAAAAAAAAAAATTTCCTTCCACTTCCTATGGTGCCCATAAGAGAGGAAGTACAGGGATTATTCCCCCGATAGGATGCAGATGGCAAAAAAAAACAAACCAACCTGACGGGGGTTTTAACCCTTCTATACTATATAAATGGATAAATACATTGTAGCTTTAGATACTCTTTAAACATTATGGAGTTTTGAGTAAAAACATGCAGACATAGAGAAGCAGCTGTAGTTCTCTATAAATAAGACACAGTATATCATTTATTAGTGTCCCTTTATACTAGATAGCCTTCTCTGCCCTATTTTATATCAGCTGTAATGTGTCGCCTCTTCTTCTGAACTCGCCAAGCCCCGTTCATTTATCTTCTCTATTATTAGCGTGTGCAGGCCAAGAAAGTAGCTGGTGCCTGGTGGGACTTAACCCAATGCTTGCCAATTCTTCCCAATACTTTCATATATGTTCCTATCCCATGTGTATACACTTTATGACCTCCCACCTCATATTGTGTAGGTCCCCCTCTCTGCTGCTCTGACTCGTCGAGGCGTGGACACCACTAGACCTCTGAAGGTAGGTGACTGCAGCCAGAATGGAGAGCTGCAGGCGCACACCAAACCACTGCAGGTTAGTGCCGTGGAGGCCCCCTCATAAGGAATGCAGGGGCGCCGCCCCTCTAATCCATGTGCCCCTAATCTCCATGCAGGGCGCCGGACGTATGGATTTCAATTGGGGTTTTTTTTTTTTCAGCACATGATTAGAGCCCGAGGCTCTAATTGGCTTCAAAAAGGCTGGGCTCGGGGCGCAGCTCACTGCGCCCCGAGCCCACCCAGTTGTGTGACATTAGCGACTTAATATTCGCTAATGTCTTCTTGCCAATGGCTCCTGCTGCTATCATTCTATCCAATGAGGAGCGAGACAGTGGCTGAAGCTGCTGTGCTCATCTCCGTCGATGGAACGATCAGGTTCAGGTAAGTAAAAGGGGGCTCTGGGGGGGATGCTGCACTACAGAAGGCTTTTCACCCTAATGCATAGAATGCATTAGGGTGAAAAACCTTGAGGGTTTACAACCCCTTTGGGGAGCATAGTTAAATCAAGTATAGCACCCTCTAGTTAGGTAGGTGCTAGAGGTTAGATTTTTCTTTAGAGTAGGAAAATTTAGGCAGGACTAGCTGGTAGCTAGGCCTGTTTGTTTTCATTCTGGGCTGGGAGTGGCTCAGGGTAGGACTGGGTGGCTCACAGGTAGCATTACTGTCACCTCCCTCTTCTTTCTAGAAGGTGCTAGAAAGAGAGGAGGAGAGGAGATGAGAGGTGGAGCTGCCTGGGGTATTCTGAGGAGCCTTGACCAATCACAACTTGGATTGACAGGGGGCAGGCCTTCTTAAATACGCAGGGTCAGCCCAGCTGGGGAGGAGTTGTCGGGTGGAAGAGCTGGAGTGAGAGAGTGTGGAGGCTGTCGGGGCCCACAGGGAGCTCCCCAGTCTGGGGGGGGGGGTGGCCTTGGGTCTGGGCTCGGGTGCAGCCAGGAGGAGAAGAGATCCTGGAGGAGAGGCACATGAGAGAGCAAAGAGGACAGCGGGAGAGAGCACTGCTTAGAGACTCCAGAGAGGACAACTGGTCGCAGCCAGGAGGGCTGGTGAGTGAAGCACAATCGGGAGTACTGGGGAGGCACGCCTGAGAGAACTGGGATTATGCAGTTTGAGATCGGTGCAGAACCAGAAGAGTGGACTGTGAGAAGGGCAATGGAAAGAGGAAGCTCCAGCCAAGAGGGCTGGCAGGGCCTGAAGAGGGTTTACTTGGATCAGTAGCCGAGTTGAGGACAGTTAGCACCAGAACTATTTCTACATCATAGGGGCCCGAGGCCCCTGCCTGCAAAAGGCAATTCACTGAGGCCTGGCTGAGTTAGTGTCAGGCCTAACCATGTGGTACTAGCTGGTCTAGGAATCTGCAGCAAGTGAAGTGGAGGAGTAAGGGAAAGAGGTCTTAAGCAAGAGTTGTGCTTGTGAGAAGACAGGAGTGTATATAGTAGTCCCAAGTAAGTTATACTAAATCTTTCTGGGCATCCCATAATTTCCCTTTCCCATCCAAATTCAATCTTCTCAATTAAAAACAAAAAAACAAAGCTTATGGACTGTTCTATGTCTCTGAGTGCCTGAGAGATGGGTGCCGGGCTGGGCAGGGTGATGGGTGAACCACAATATTCAGCAGCCCCTACGGGGGCATGGCTACACAAACGTGGTCAGTCTGTCCCCCAGTGCAATCTCCCCCCAGGTCAATCTGTCCTCCAGTATAATCCCTTCCTGGTCAGTCTGCCCCCCAGTACATCCTCCCCAGGTCAGTCTGTCCTCCAGTATAATCCCTCCCTGGTCAGTCTGTCAAAAATGTGTGCTTGTGTCAAGGCTGGGCTCAGCCCTTCCTTCTCAAAGCTGGCCATTCAGCTGTCGGCTAATTGCCAGCTCCTATCTCTCCACAGTGACTCACCTGTTGATGATATCTTGCTCATCAGTCCTGCCTACTTAAGCCATCCAGTCCAGATGATCTCTGCCTTCACCTTGGTCACATCTCTAGAGACGCTCTCCTGTGTTCCTGTTAAAGACTTGCTTGGCTGACATTCCTTCTGGCTCCAGATCCTGCTTGCTGTTCTACTACACTCCTCTCTGGCTCCCTGACGTTTTGGCTTGTCTGACTATCCATTCCGGTTCCTGGACTCTGGCTATGTTTTGACCATGTTTACTGTTTACCTTTTTTTTTAATTATTATTATTAAACAAGTGTGATTTACCTGTACTTCTGTCTGTCTGATTCATGGTTTCTGACAGCGTGTTCCCAAAATGTCAAATGTAAATACAGACTGACACTGAGCTTATATTTTTGCTTTGACTGGGAGTGAATACAAGTCAGTTACGCAGATCTACACCTAAGAGGAAAGGCTGCATTAATTTAATTACTTAAAGCACAATTGAGGTTTTAAAAAAGTTAGATGGAAACATTCAATAGTGCGCAAACACCTTAAGGGCTCATTTACACTCATTTCTAACTTCAACGTGCTTTTTTTGAGCTCTGCTGATCCCTCACTCAGTAGTAACCCCCAGCTCTGCTGATCCCTCACTCAGTAGTAACCCCCAGCTCTGCTGATCCCCCACTCAGTAGTAACCCCCAGCTCTGCTGATCCCCCTCTCAGTAGTAACCCCCAGCTCTGCTGACCCCCCTCTCAGTAGTAACCCCCAGCTCTGCTGACCCCCCACTCAGTAGTAACCCCCAGCTCTGCTGATCCCTCACTCAGTAGTAACCCCCAGCTCCGCTGATCCCCCACTCAGTAGTAACCCCCAGCTCTGCTGATCCCCCACTCAGTAGTAACCCCCAGCTCTGCTGATCCCCCACTCAGTAGTAACCCCCAGCTCTGCTGATCCCCCACTAAGTAATAAACCCCAGCTCTGCTGATGCCCTACTCAGTAGTAACCCCCAGCTCTGCTGATCCCTCGCTCAGTAGTAACCCCCAGCTTAGCTGATCCTCTGGTTTGCTGATCTTCCTCTCTTTCTGGTTCCCACTCACCTCCCGCTATATTTTTCCCATGCTGTGCACTACGTGTGACATTGCTAGTTTCTCCTGTTCTGGTCGGCCAGCTCTTCTGATTCTCTGCCACTCAGTCTCCTTTCTCTTTCGGTCCCCGCTCACCTTCGGCTATAGTATCCCCATGTTGCACACCTTTGTGTGCCATCTGCTAGTTGCTCTGCTCCAGTCCGGGCCCCACTCACCTTCCTGCTGCTCCTCACTGCACACCAGATATGACAACTGCACCAGACACTCCCAGAATATATACACATGAACCGGAAGGGACTGCTGATGACATCTTTCCGGTTTGCTTGTTGGTTCCCAGTGCATCCTGGGATATCTCACACCTGCAATACCTCCAAAAATCTGAACAGCCTCTCAAAGCTGCAGGTGCTGTAAGCGAGCTTTGACATAGACTTCTATGGAGGCTTTGAAGACACTTTGTAGCACCAAGAAAGCGACATGGGGTATAATATTTGAAGGGAAGGGAAACAAACACAAGCAGGACTGTAAGGCAACAATTTTATTTAGTGGCAGGGGCTTTGATTGGCATTCAGAGTGCTTTAAAAAAAAGTGTGTCCAATGCCACATTTTAATCAAATGTAAACAAGCCCTTAATGGAAATTAATTGCCAATTAAAAATAATAACTTTAATTCTTTTTAAATTGGCTGCCTTAATGTAACACATATTGATGCACTGCATTAACCCATCATAGTGTGAATGGGCCCCTTTGCTGCACATTATCAAATATATACACCTGCTCTTTTTGGGCTTTCAGGGTCCATTCACACAGGTATATGCGTATTTTCTGCATGAACTCAGGTTCTTGCTGGCAGAAGATTTTGCATAAAACACATGTCTAAAGCACTCTCTTTTTTTTTTTTCTTTTCTTTTTAATACCTTTATTTGCGTATTTCCAATGTACAATACACAAAAGAAGAAAATTTAGATGCGTACAGTATTACTTCTTTCATTCAAATGAACGACTGCACTTGTACACACCTTATGCATTTAAGCGCATTTATGCATGTACTTGCGTAAAATCTACAGATCTATGTGACCCTGGATCCCCAGGTTTCCTACTTTTTCGAGCTTGGCTAAATGCAGAGCCCATTTGTCACACGTAGATTTGGATGGGCTCATTGATTACCATAGTACTGCGTTTAGATGCACACAAAACTATGCACTGTCTGCCCGTGTGAATGAGCCCTAATAGTGTAAATTCAGATTCTTTAAAATGCCCATTTCTGACAAGTCCTCGTAAACCTCTGCAGGCCCCTCAGATATGCAAGTGGAAAAACGTACTTGCTCCTATTGTGCATTATATATATATATATATATATATATATATATATATATATATACATATACAGTGTGTGTGTATATATATATATAGACATGTGAGATTATTTTCGTACGAATTTTCTGAAAATTCGTACATTCGTAAGGATCCGAAATACGAATTTTTATGCATACGAATTTTGTACGAAATACGAAATTTTGTTTACGAACTTTGGATAAATTTAACATAACGAACTTTCGTTGCTGTTACGAAAAGGTAACAAAACTAAAAGTTTAAAAAACCCAGGAAGTCAGCACAGCATGGGGATGATGGGAGCCCCTCATAATGATAAATTTATCATTACGAACTTTCGTTATTGTTACGAAAATTTTATGAACTCGTATTTCGTACGAATCCGAATTGAATTTCGGACATGAATTACGAATTAATTTCAATACGGAACGGAACGAAACAAAACTAATTTATTGACGGCGCACATGTCTAGTGTGTATATTTATATATATATATATATATATATATATATATATATATATATATATATGTATATATATGTATATATATATATATATATATATATATATATATATTTTTTTTTTTTAATTTTTTTTTTTTTTTATTATTATTTCATTTAATTTTTTATTTTTGCGTTTTATTTTATTTTTTTTAACACATCCATTGAAGTCATGTTATTTTGCCTTGGTTAATTGCATGTTAATTACAGTTTTAACTCCTATTCTAGGTCTTCTGAGATTCCGTAAATGACTTTCTGTTCCCCGATGACCTGAATGCAGAATAGCTAGGCAAGATCTCAGTTTCTGAGTTTCTGAGAATGCTATTCATTTATTTTTACATTAAAGTGCACCTGTCACTTTGTAGCAAAGGGTAGTTTTCAATGGAGAGCGCAGGGAAGAGACATTCTTATGTACAGAGGTGTTCACATTGCTTCATGGCCTAACTCCAGACAATTTTTTTATTTTTATTTTTGCAGTTTTATATAGAATAGGGAAGGGATACAATTTTTTATCAATTTTTATCAGACGCCATGATTTCTTCTTACCTACTGTCTGTCAAAGATCACCAACAAAGCTGATCTGTTATCTGTGATTTCTACAGGCTTGTGGTCTGTTCTTAACTTTTCTCTGCGCAGGACTGGAAGGGATTGGAGTCTCAGCATCCCACCTGCTGATTATTACAGCAAGCTTCAATCTCCACCCAGCCTCTTAAATAACCTTTCTATTTAACCCCTTACCGCCCAGCCCTGGCATGCCTTTAATAGGGTCTTTTCCCCCCAGGGGGGCAGGACTGGATTTACATCTTATGCCCCATACACACGGTCGGATTTTCCAACGAAAAATGTTCGATGGGAGCGTGTTGTCGGAAATTCCAACCGTGTGTAGGCTCCATCGGACATTTTCCGTCACACAAAATTTGAGATCCGGATCTCAAATTTTCCGACAACAAAATCAGTTGCCGTAAATTCCGACCGTGTGTACACAATTCCGACGCACAAAGTGCCACGCATGCTCGGAATCAAGCAGAAGAGCTGGCTATTGAACTGACTATTAAACTTAATTTTTCTCGGCTCGTCGTACGTGTTGTACGTCACCGCGCTATTGACGTTCGGAATTTCCAACAAGATTTGTGTTACCGTGTGTACGCAAGACAAGTTTGAGTCAACATTCGTTAGGAAAAAATCCATGGATTTGGTTGTCGGAAAGACCGATCGTGTGTACGGGGCATTAGGGGCCTATAGGCAGAGAAATTCGAAGCGTTCCCCCCCCCAGAAAAAAACTGTGATAATCAGGACGCTCACCACTAAGCATAAATTCCTTCTGCAGGTTAAAATTCTCCCCAAACAAATATGCAAATATTCCCCCATCCTCATAGTCCCAATCCCCCTCCCTGCACACAATATATTGTCAAAAGTATTGGGACACCTGCCTTTACACGCACATGAACTTTAATGGCATCCCAGTCTTAGGCCTGATTCACACCTATGCATTTTTTGTGCATTTTGCAGATTTGCACTACAGAACATGTTCTATAGGAAACCATGTTAAATGGACTGTAGTGCAAATCTACAAAATGCAAAAAGCACTAAAAGCATAAGTGTGAATCAAGCATTAGGCTCGATTCACATCTATTCATGTTGCTTTTGAGCGTTTCTGCAGTGTTTTTTGCGGTGCTTGTCGGGTTTTTGAACATGCGTTTTTGCCGCGTTTTTACCTGGTTTTTGCCGCGTTTTGCGGGTTTTTTTTACAGTGTTTTTTTTAATACTGTATACAGTGTTAAAAAAAAAAAAAAACGCAAAACACGGCAAAAACGTGGTAAAAATGCGGTACTTGCATTTTTGGATGCGGGTCCATTGAATTCTATTACATGCAAAACGCAGCATTTTGCATGAAAAAAGTCCCCGACCCTTTCCAAAAACGCAGAGGCACAAAAATGCATTGATGTGAACATGTTCCATAGGGACCCATGTTAAAAAATTCCCATGCATTTCTGCAAAATGCAAAATGCATCAAAAAACGCGTTAGTGTGAATGGATGCAGTCTTTCAGTGCCAATCAGTTTCGCCTATCAGTGCCCATCAGTGCCACTCAGTGCCACCCATGGGTGCCCATCAGTGCCGCCTATCAATGCCCATCAGTCCTGCATATCAGTGCCACCCATCAGTGCCGCTTACCAGTGCCCATCAGTGCCGCATATCAGTTCCCATCGTCAGTGCCCATCAGTGCCCGCTCATTGGTGCCACCTCATCAGTGCCGCCTTATCAGTGCCCATCAGTGAAAGAGAAAACTTACTTATTTACAAAATTTTTTAACAGAAACAAAAGCAAAACTTTTTTTTTTTTCAAAATTTTCGGTCTTTTTTCTTTTTTTTTTTTCAAAATTTTCGGTCTTTTTTCATTTGTTTAGCAAGAAATAAAAACCGCAGGGGTGATCAAATACCACCAAAAGAAAGCTCTATTTGTGGAAACAAAATAATAAAAATTCAGTTTGAGTACAGTGTAGCATGACCGTGCAATTGTCATTCAAACTGCGACAGCGCTGAAAGCTGAAAATTGGCCTGGGCTGGAAGGTGTATAAGTGCCCGGTATTGAAGTGGTTAATCACATCTGCAAGATGATCAGACAGACAGAAACAATAGGTGACTCAATGCATTTGGGAATGCACACCTAGGAGGCAAACAATGGGACAAGGACACTTAACACATAACCCCTTAAACAGATTATATCAGGAGACCCCAGTAACAGGTTGCTTTGAGCTGATCATATAACATCTGCTCTGGGTATCACAATCTAAAGCAGCCATTGCCGGTTTTCGGCATAGAGAACCTAGATATGTATTTGGATCCTCCAGTTCCCAGACTCTGTGTGTTTTGGGCAGACATGGACTTGAATCAGAAACAAGACCACTCCAAGGGTTCCCCAGGCACACACCTTAGGGTTGCCACCTCATCCCATTAAACCCGAATACACATGAATTACACAGGTTCTGTGGCTGATTAAGGTGGTAATTAAACTCACTTAGTGCCTTTTCTGCATTAAATTAGCCTTGGAACTTGTGTAATTAATATGTTCGGGTTTAAAGAGATGAGGTGACAACCCTAACACACCTCCCAAAGAGTAGTGTTCCCTTGAAAGCGTCAGTAGACAAGGGGCCACCCTGCAGTCCCATCCAAAAGCCCCTGTCCTGGTTGGGTCTGTCGCACAAGTACACACTATAGGAAGTTCTGCTCTGTTCATTTTTCATTTTAGAGGATTACATCCACTTTAATGCACAAAAAAGTGGATTTATATTTTTTGTAGCTATTGGAGAATATATTTCGATGAAAGTTTTGTGACCGGAGGTCAGCTTTACCACTTGAGCCCCGGAAGAATTTACCCCCCCCGACCAGAGCACTTTTTGCGATCCGGCACTGCGTCACTTTAACTGACAATTGCGCGATCGTGCGACGTTGTACCCAAATAAAATTGACGTCCTTTTTTCCCACAAATAGAGCTTTCTTTTGGTGGTATTTGATTGCCCTGCGGTTTGTTTTTTTTGCGCTATAAACAAAAAAAGAGCGACGATTTTGAAAAAAAACGCAATATTTTTTACTCTTTGCTATAATAAATATCCCCCAAAAATATATAAAAAAAAATTTTTTTCCTCAGTTTAGGCCGATATTTATTCTTCTACATATTTTTGGTAAAAAAAAAAATCGCAATAAGCAAATATATTGATTGGTTTGTGCAAAAGTTATGTCATCTACAAAATAGGGGATAGATTTATAGCATTTTTATTATTATTATTTTTTTTTTACTAGTAATGGCGGCGATCTGTGATTTTTAATGTGACTGCGACATTATGGCGGACACATCGGACAATTTTGACACATTTTTGGAACCATTGGCATTTATACAGCAATCAGTGCTATAAAAATGCATTGATTACTGTAAAAATGTCACTGGCTGTGAAGAGGTTAACACTAGGGGGCGGGGAAGGGGTTAACTGTGTTCCCTGGAAGGTGATTCTAACTGAAGTGGGAGGGGACTGACTAGAGGAAGTGACAGATTGTGGTTCCTAGCTAATAGGAACACATGATCTGTCACTCCTGTCAGAACAGGGAAGTGTGTGTTTACACACACTCGTCCCTGTTATGTGTCTCCTGCTCACGATCGCTCGTGGCCGGCGATCATCGAGACTGTCGGCCACGAGCATCGGCACCCCCGCTGAGTAAGGTGGTTTCGCGCAGGGGAGCCAACCTGCCGCAGTAAGACTGCGGCGGCTGGTCTGGAAGCGGTTAAACGTCTTTTATAACTATTGCCTGCTCTTTAAAATGTATTTATGACTGTGTTTGTTCTTTGGAATTCTGTACCTTGAACATTTCTTTGTCCTTCTACTCCTTCTAATCTTCATTGCATGAAGCACGCTTTTAAAAGTTATCTCTTCAAGTACACCAGCCTAGTGTTTATAAAACTCGTTTTCTTAGGGTGAGTCACGTCTAGCCACATATTCCTCCCCTTAAAGCGGAGTTCCGCCGAAAAAAAAGAAAAGTCAGCAGCTACAACTACTGCAGCTGCTGACTTTTAATAATTGGACATTTACCTGTCCCAGGGTCCAGCGATGCGGGGGAACGAAGCCCCGCTCCTCTCCCCCCTCCTCTCTGCGGCGCCGACATTGTCACTGTGGGCGCCCGGCTGCGCGAGCCACGCTGCGTGCTGTGACTGGCCGAGCAATCATCAGGGACCTCTGACGTGTCCCAGATGATTGCCGAGAGGGAGGGGGGAGAGGTGAACTTCCTTCCCGTGCCCCGGGAAGAAGCGGGAGCTGGAACCTTATAAAAAGAGGGTTTCCACTCCCCCTCCCCAAAAAAAATTACATGCCAAATGTGGCATGTCAGGGGGTCACCTTCCCTTAAAGCGGAAGTTCCATTTTTGGGTGGAACTCCGCCTTAAGTCCTGTCTGAATAATCCTCACTGAGCTCCCTCATGTCGCTGATTTCTCCCAGGGCTCGTTCACACCAAAACACATGTTAACGCACTTTGCGCCAACGTGTAATAATATGCATGTTCAGACAAACTGTATTGGTGGAGTTAGTTGAGCTCTCCTGAAGACGATGGATTCTCTCTCATCCATGCATTTAGCATGCACTGAAAAATGTATCAACGTGTATCTGGTGTAATACAATGTGGATCTATCTCTCTATCTCTATCTTCATCTATCTCTCTCTATCTATCTATCTCTTTCTATCTCTATCTACCTCTCTCTCTCTCTCTCTCTCTCTCTCTCTCTCTATCTCTCTATCTATCTATCTATCTATCTATCTATCTATCTATCTATCTATCTATCTATCTATCTATCTATCTATCTATCTATCTATCCTTGAAAAGTATTCATACCCCTTGAAATTCTCCACAATTTGTCATGTTACAACCAAAAACATAAATGTATTTTATTGAGATTTTATGTGATTGACCAACACAAAGTGGCAAATAATTGTGCAGTGGAAAGAAAAATGATACATGATTTTCACATTTTTTTTACAAATAAATATGTGAAAAGTGTGGGGTACATTTGTATTCAGCCCCCCCCCCCCCGAGTCAATACTTTGTAGAACTGCCTTTCACTGCAATTACAGCTGCAAGTCTTTTTGGGGATGTCTCTACCAGCTTTGCACATCTAGAGGGGGACATTTTTGCCCATTCTTCTTTGCAAAATGGCTCAAGCAATAACAAACTTACCTGCTCTGTGCAAGGGTTTTGCACAGCGTGGCCTCGATCCTCCTTTTCTGGGGTCCCCCCATGACACTCCTGGCTCCTCCTCTTCTCGCGTGCCCCCACAGAGAACTGCATTCTATGGGGGCACTCATGCGGGCGCGCTCCCGTGTCCTGCTGCTGCGTAAATTGACACAGACTGCAGGACTCAGCCCCGCCCCCTGGCTCGTGTCACTGCATTTGATTGTCAGCAGCGGGAGGCAATGGCTCCTGCTGCTATTAATCTATCCAATGAGGACCAGAGACAGCGTCTGGAGCTGCTGTGCTTATCCCCGTCGCTGGAATTATCCGGTTCAGGTAAGAAAAAGTGGGGATCTCAGGGGCTGCTGCAGTACAAAAGGTTTTTCACCTTAATGCATAGAATGTTGCTGGATCATTGGGTCCTCGGGAGACCCTGACATACATCGTGCTGGGTGTTCTTTTCATATATCCCTTTTATATATCTTTGTTCAGGGGACATGTGAACCTCTCTGCTTTATTGCTTTGGAGGAGATCTCTTTCTATGTCCCTTACTTGCGGAACCTTCCTTTGTTATCTACTTTGTGAAGGGAATGTATGGCTATTGGTCTGGTCCTAAGTTACCCGATATACTCAGATTTTAGTGGACACACTATCTGATGTGCAACCACTGTGGGTTCTACATATGTTTGATGCCAGCAAGATGGTGCATTGTTGAAGGTCTCCCCTTAGCCTCAACATACCTGATGAATGTTTTAGAGATTTGTGGAGCCAGACTCATGGAATGAAGCCCTGAAGAAGCGGCCTGAGCCGCGAAACATGTCGGCAAGCTCCATATAATATGTTTGATTTTATATACTCATGGGCTTCTGTTTGTCCTATTTTCCTTTTGTGTATATTTGTCCTTTATATTTGAATAAACGCTCTTTTAATTGATATATTTGCATATTTAATCACCAGGGAACAACCACATAATGCCCAGTTATTCTACTTACCTTTATTTACCACTTACTATATAGGGCTGGTGTTCCTTTATGGTTGTCAAGCTGTATTAGCCTTTTTTCAGTGGCCTTAACTATATATCCACATTCCTGTAGAAAAAATGGAACATGCAGCATTTTTCCTGCACTGAACTGTACTGGAACACAGTAAAACGAATATAAAATGTACTGAAACGCACATCAACACACCAAAAATGCTCCAGAATGCACATATCCCCGTTTTAAGGTGAAGAAAAAAAGAGGGGAAATTGCACCGGAAATCACAAACGTGTTGAAAATTTGCATGCAGGAACACATCCGCACTGCGTTTCTATGGTGTGAACTGGCCCCAAAGGAAATATATGACCAAAGCTTTGTTGGACATACTTCTCCTATGGATCACAGAAGTGCAGTTTATTCTGCACTCCTGTGATCCATTTTCAGATGACAGCACATTATGAAAAAATAGCAAAAAAACTACTTTCCGATGATAACACTTACTGTAGATTAGATCACAATCCCTTCCCAACAGTAATTCAGGAACTAAATCGGAAACTTACCTTTGCTAAAGATGAGGGACTGCTGACCATGCGTGAATTTCAGTATCTTTCTGTTCAGGAGTTCAACGTACCTACCTTTCACATAATCCCTAAATTGCATAAGAACTTAGAAGATCCATCGGGCAGACCGATCGTATCGGCCTGTCAAGGTCCCTTTGAACGAATAGGCAAGTATGTTGATCTTCTGTTGAAGTACATGGTCACTGGTCAAAAATCATTTGTACAAGATACTTGTCACGTCCTAGCCAAGTTAGCAGAATTCAAGAATCTTGACCAACTAGGTGAAATCTGGCTCGTCGGTATTGACGTCGAGTCATTGTACACCTCAATTCCCCACGCATGTGGGATTAAAGCAGTTGAGACTTTCCTGAACATCACATATCCAGAATCAGGATCTCAAAACGAATTCCTGATTGATCTTTTGAAATTTATGCTGGGAAACAACTATTTTCAATTTCTAATGGTTTACTACCAGCAAATACGTGGAACGGCTATGGGGGCAGCATGGGCACCTTCCTATGCATGCCTTCATTTAAGTTTCTGGGAGGAAGAGAGGGTGTTTACCTCGTCGATGTACCGTGACCACGTTCATGCCTGGTTACGGTACATCGACGATATTTTTATGATCTGGCAGGGAACTCAGACCAAGTTGTTGCAGTTCATTCGTGAACTGAATGTTAACACATTTAATATCCATTTGACATATTCTCTCAGCCAAACAAAGTTGCCATTTCTCGATCTGCAAATTTGCTTAGAGAATGGGCAACTTCATACCTCGACTTTCCGCAAGGAAACAGCAGCAAACACCTTTTTGAGTGCCACTAGCTATCACCCTGTCACGAAGATCCTGCCAGTAATCGGCGTCCCAGGCGCACGGGAACCCGGCCACGGGTCCCATTGCGCATGCGCGCGCGTTCATGGGTGCGGTCACGCACGGGCACGCGCGCGCGCACTCCCGCTGGTGTCAGGCGGGCTATTTAAACCTGCCTGGCACACTCCATCCCCGCTGTCTGCTCTACAGCGTTCTGTGAGTGTTACCTGATCTGATCGGTGTTTCCTGTTATCTGACCCGGCTTCCTGTTTGACGATCCTGCTATCTGCCTGCACCAGACCCTCTTGGCTTGCCTGGCCATCCCTCTGCATTACCCCTGGTACCTCTGCTGTCTGAACGTTACTGACTACCGGCTTGTTGACCCTCCGCTGTGTTCATCAGCTTCCAGTCTGCTATTACCTGCTGTTGTTCCTGGTTCCAGTCCAGCTACCAGTCTGCTATTACCTGCTGTTCTTCCTGGTTCCAGTCCAGCGTTCCAGGCTACCTTCTGCTGTGTTCCAGCCCAACGTTCCAGTCTACTACCTGCTGTTGTTCCTGGTTCCAGTCCAGCTTCCAGTCTGCTATTACCTGCTGTTGTTCCTGGTTCCAGCCCAGCGTTCCAGGCTACCTTCTGCTGTGTTCCAGTCCAGCGTTCCAGGCTACCTTCTGCTGTGTTCCAGTCCAGCGTTCAAGGCTACCTTCTGCTGTGTTCCAGTCCAGCGTTCCAGGCTACCTTCTGCTGTGTTCCAGCCCAGCGTTCCAGGCTATCTTCTGCTGTGTTCCAGCCCAGCGTTCCAGGCTACCTTCTGCTGTGTTCCAGCCCAGCGTTCCTGGCTACCTTCTGCTGGGTTCCAGTCCTGCATTCCAGTCTCTGTCCCCAGTCTACTCCTCAGGCTACTGACTCCAGAGGGTGCCACCACTACTGGATCTTCAGCAACTGTTGATCCTGCCAGGCACCCATACCACTCTTTACTCCTGGCCCTCTGTCTCCATTCCAGGGGAACGGGAGTGGGAGCTGTAAGGGAGGTCTTTTCCTGCACTTCAGGCTCACAACCTACCAGGTACGTGACAGTAGCAGACAGCCATGTCTGAGCCTGAGCAGGGAACGTCTCCCATGGAGGAACTCTGCGCACACCTGGCAGGATTGACTGAAGCAGTCAAGAATCTGCAGCAAGGATACACCAGACTGGAGGAACGAGTGTTAACCCTGTCTAACCCCATTGGGGCCCAGGGAGCTACCTCTGCTCCTGCTCCTTCAGTTGGGCCTTCCTCAACGGTGGTGATGCTCCCTCCGGAACCTAAGGTTCCCACACCTGAACGTTTCTTTGGAAATCGCCATAAGTTCAGAGCCTTCCGCAACTCCTGCGAACTGTTTTTTGCTCTTCAGCCACGTACCTTTTCCCTGGAGGCTACAAAGGTGGGCTACGTGATTTCTTTACTCTCTGGTGACCCCCAAACCTGGGCCCATCGCCTCTTAGAGCAAAAAGACATTTCTCTGACCAACCTCTCCACCTTCTTTGATGCACTAGGCCAGTTATATGATGACCCCCAGCTATCTGTAACTGCAGAGGCGGCTCTACACACCCTTCAACAAGGTCGCAGAGCAGCGGAGGATTATGTGGCCGAATTCAGGAAGTGGAGTGCGGACACTAATTGGAACGATGCGGCTCTCCGTTATCAATTTCGTTGGGACTTTCTGATCCTCTGAAGGATGAACTGGCCAGGGTGGGTACACCACAGACTTTAAATGCTTTAATCGATCTAGCTATTCAGATCGATCGACGCCTACGGGAGCGCAGGTCTGAAAGAGCTATGGGGTCTTCTCGTCCAACTTGGGTTACCCCTAGAGTTCCCCATCACCCATCTTCAACACCACCTGCCTCCACGCTTAACTTACCTGAGCCAATGCAATTAGGAGTCCTGCGACCTTCACTCACCCCAGAGGAACGACAACGTCGTCAAGCAAATAACTTGTGCCTGTATTGTGGGGAACCCAGGCACTATGTCAGGAACTGTCCCCTCAAACTTCGTAAGTGTTTATCCCTATCTACTGACTATGTGACATCTCTGGTTAAAAATACCACTCACCTTGATCTTCCTCTTCTGCTACAGCTTCCAGGGAAGGATTTACAAATCACCGCCATTATTGATTCAGGAGCCTGCAGCTGTTTCATGGATTCTCGTTTTGCCAGCCAACACCAAATACCCCTGTCACCTAAAGCCCATGGACTTTCTATCCATCTAGCTCATGGGACCGCTATCAAGTCTGGACCTGTCACCCAAGAGACTATGCCAATACCCGTTTTCATTTCCAACGTCCATCAGGAACAGCTACGTCTGGACATTATTGCTTCACCCCTGTTTCCCATAATTCTCGGCATGCCATGGTTACAGGCCCATAATCCGGACATAAATTGGATCACGGGTGAGGTGACCTTTCCCTCTCCTTACTGCCAACAATTGCAGAACCCAGAACACCCAGGAGACCCCTACTCTGTTATGCCTAGATACAGACCCTAGTTTACTTCAATCCATTCCTTCCGCCTATCATGATTTCCTGGACGTATTTAGTAAACAGAGGGCAGAGGTGTTACCCCCTCACCGGGCCTATGACTGTCCCATTGAGTTACTTCCTGGTGCTGAAATTCCTTTTGGAAGAATATTTCCCCTGACTGAGGTGGAGCAAGGGGCATTGAAGGAATACATTGACGAAAACCTCAAAAGTGGCTTCATTCGTCCATCCATGTCCCCCGCAGGTGCAGGCATCTTCTTTGTGCAGAAAAAAGATAAAACCGTCAGGCCGTGTGTGGATTACCGCGAACTAAACAAAATTACTGTGAAGAATCGGTACCCTCTCCCCTTAGTACCCGAGTTGTTTCAGAGACTGGGGACGGCTACCATATTCACCAAACTTGATCTCCGTGGGGCCTACAATTTAGTTCGTATCAGGGATGGAGACGAATGGAAGACCGCTTTTCGTACCCGTTATGGACATTTTGAGTACCTCGTGATGCCTTTCGGCCTGTGTAATGCCCCTGCCACATTTCAATACTTTATTAATGATGTGTTACGTGACTTTTTAGATCTGTTTGTCATCGTCTATTTAGACGACATATTGATTTTCTCTTGTTCCCTTGAATCCCATCGCAGGCACGTCAGAAGTGTATTGGGCCGACTTCGACAACACGGTCTATATGCAAAGGCTGAAAAATGTGAATTCGAACAGGAAAGTATTCCATTTTTAGGGTTAGTCATCTCCAGTAAGGGCATTAAAATGGACCCCCAGAAGGTCACGGCCGTTCTAGATTGGCCAGTCCCGACTGATAAGAAAGGAATCCAGCGATTCGTTGGATTCGCTAATTTTTATCGCAAATTTATTAAGGGGTTCTCAGCCATCATTGCACCCATCACACAGCTTACCAAACAGGGTACACGCTTCCATTGGTCGGCCGAGGCTCAAAAAGCTTTTGAGACTCTCAAGGGCCTTTTCACCTCCGCCTCTGTGCTGAAGCATCCAGATTCCTCTCTGCCATTTATTCTAGAAGTGGATGCATCTGAAATTGCTGTAGGAGCAGTATTATCCCAAAGACAGGGAACCAAAGCCCTGCTGCATCCTGTGGCTTTCTTTTCTCGTAAATTATCCACGGCAGAGAGAAATTATGATGTAGGTGACAGAGAGTTGTTGGCAATCAAGTCGGCATTGGAGGAGTGGCGCTATCTGTTGGAGGGTGCCGCTCATCCAGTTTTAATCTTTACAGATCATAAGAACCTGGAGTATTTGAGGTCTGCAAAGAGGTTGAAACCACGTCAGGCCAGGTGGGCTCTCTTTTTCTCCAGGTTCTCCTTTCATGTCACTTACCGTCCTGGTTCCAAGAATACCAAACCTGACGCCCTGTCTAGGATGTTTCACAAACCTCAAGAGATTTCCCCTCCAGACACCATTTTGTCTCCAGGGAACTTTCTTCTACTTCAGGGAAACCTGCTTTCCCAGATTAAACAGGCCTCCGCAGAAATGGAATCTTCCATTAAGACAGAGCTCCAGGCCAAGGACGGGTTATTGTGGCATGAGAGTAGGATCTTTATACCTGAAACATTACGAGTTCCAGTACTAGAGCTTTGTCACGATCATGCGTTGGCTGGGCATTTCGGTGTAGCTAAGACCACTGATTTGGTTCAGCGCACCTTCTGGTGGCCTTCGCTGCGCAGAGATTGTAAAGAGTTTGTAGAGTCCTGTACCACCTGCCTTAGGAACAAGGGGCACAAAACAAAGGCATGGGGTCTACTAAAACCCTTGCCTGTCCCAGATAGACCCTGGAGAATGCTCTCAATATATTTTATTGTAGAACTACCCCCGGCCGGGGGCTTCACTTCAATCTTTGTCATAGTGGACCGGTTGTCGAAGATGGCGCACTTTGTCCCAATGAAGGGTACCCCTTCAGCTACAGAAACAGCACAAGCATTCATTAAAGAGGTCGTCAGGCTCCATGGGGTACCAGTTAACATCGTTTCAGATCGAGGGGTACAATTTTCCTCTCGATTCTGGAGGGCTTTGTGTAAAACCTTGGACATTGAACTCTCATTTTCATCGGCTTATCACCCCCAGACTAATGGGCAAACAGAAAGAACAAACCAGACCCTTGAACAATATTTGCGCTGTTTTTCTTCCTTTGCCCAAGATAATTGGATTGCTGTTTTACCATTGGCCGAATTCGCTTATAATAATTCTATTCATTCTGCTATCAAGCAAACTCCGTTTTTTGCGAATTATGGTTTCCACCCCTCATTTTTACCAAACTCTCTTCCAGAATGCACAGTACCCGCAGTCCAGGAGAAATTGGATTTCTTTACCTCTAACAACCAAATTTTACAGGACACCATGACCAGAACCCAGGAGTACAACAAAGCAACCTTCGATAAAAAGAGGCGAGGTGAGCTCTTACTTGCACCTGGGGATCAGGTATGGTTGTCCACCATAAACCTTAAGTTGGCCTGCCCTTCCAAGAAATTGGGTCCCAAATTTCTTGGACCATTTCCTGTTAAAAGGAGAATTAATGAAGTTGCATATGAACTTGAACTCCCGGATTCACTAAAGGTACATCCAGTTTTTCATGTGTCCTTGCTTAAACCATCTATTACTAACCCATTTCCAGGTCGAAGTACGGATCCTCCTGATCCAATCCTGGTAGATGGGGAAGAGGAATTCGAGGTGGAGGCTATCATGGACCACAGGAAAAGAGGTAACCAAAATCAATTCTTAATAAAGTGGAAGGGGTTTGGCCCAGAGGAGAATTCTTGGGAGCCAGAGGATAATATTCATGCTGAAAACCTGTTACAAGCCTTTAAAACAGCCCATCCAGAGAAATTTTTCCAAAGGGGCATCCGGAGGCTGCCCCTTGGGGGGGGGGCAATGTCACGAAGATCCTGCCAGTAATCGGCGTCCCAGGCGCACGGGAACCCGGCCACGGGTCCCATTGCGCATGCGCGCGCGTTCACGGGTGCGGTCACGCACGGGCACGCGCGCGCGCACTCCCGCTGGTGTCAGGCGGGCTATTTAAACCTGCCTGGCACACTCCATCCCCGCTGTCTGCTCTACAGCGTTCTGTGAGTGTTACCTGATCTGATCTGTGTTTCCTGTTATCTGACCCGGCTTCCTGTTTGACGATCCTGCTATCTGCCTGCACCAGACCCTCTTGGCTTGCCTGACCATCCCTCTGCATTACCCCTGGTACCTCTGCTGTCTGAACGTTACTGACTACCGGCTTGTTGACCCTCCGCTGTGTTCATCAGCTTCCAGTCTGCTATTACCTGCTGTTGTTCCTGGTTCCAGTCCAGCTACCAGTCTGCTATTACCTGCTGTTGTTCCTGGTTCCAGTCCAGCGTTCCAGGCTACCTTCTGCTGTGTTCCAGCCCAGCGTTCCAGTCTACTACCTGCTGTTGTTCCTGGTTCCAGTCCAGCTTCCAGTCTGCTATTACCTGCTGTTGTTCCTGGTTCCAGCCCAGCGTTCCAGGCTACCTTCTGCTGTGTTCCAGTCCAGCGTTCCAGGCTACCTTCTGCTGTGTTCCAGTCCAGCGTTCCAGGCTACCTTCTGCTGTGTTCCAGTCCAGCGTTCCAGGCTACCTTCTGCTGTGTTCCAGCCCAGCGTTCCAGGCTACCTTCTGCTGTGTTCCAGCCCAGCGTTCCAGGCTACCTTCTGCTGTGTTCCAGCCCAGCGTTCCTGGCTACCTTCTGCTGGGTTCCAGTCCTGCATTCCAGTCTCTGTCCCCAGTCTACTCCTCAGGCTACTGACTCCAGAGGGTGCCACCACTACTGGACCTTCAGCAACTGTTGATCCTGCCAGGCACCCATACCACTCTTCACTCCTGGCCCTCTGTCTCCATTCCAGGGGAACGGGAGTGGGAGCTGTAAGGGAGGTCTTTTCCTGCACTTCAGGCTCACAACCTACCAGGTACGTGACACACCCCCATTGGATCAAAAATGGTATTCCGGTGGGCCAATTCCTACGCTTGAAAAGAAATTGTTCAAAGACCAGTGACTACCAAAGGGAGAGCCACGATCTCTACACCAGATTTAGAGAGCGAGGCTACTCACATCGGCAAATCAAGCGAGCCAGGAGGAAGGCAGCGACTCGGAACCGTCAAAGTCTGCTTTCAATTGAGACTAGTACCCCCATCTCATCTAACCAAAAAACTGATGATCCTGTTAGAATAATAACAACTTTTGGATCTCAGTGGAATGACATATAAGATTAATTTTAGAAAAACATTGGGGTCTACTAGTTAATTCACCTGGCCTGAGTAAAATCGTGGGCATCTCTCCCCAGTTAGTGGCACGATGTACAAAAAACTTGGGAGATATGCTGATCCAGTCAGAATTTACCCGAGAACATGAGAGTTCCTGGTTATCAAACTACCCACGAACACTAGGCATGTACCCTTGTAACAGATGTCAAGTCTGTCCCTATGTACACAGAACCTCTAACTTTACGGATGCACATGGAAATGGATCATTTGAGATTCGTGATTTAATCAACTGCTCAACATCCTGGCTAATTTACATGATAACATGCCCATGTCCCAAAATCTATATCGGAAAAACGAAAAGACAGCTAAGAATCCGTATAGGCGAGCACCTGCGAGAAATCAATGATAAGACCAAAATTCCTGAAAAACCCCTAGCAAAACATTTTGCTCAATTCCATGCGGGCAGCTCCCGGGGTATGAAGGTAAAGGGTATCTACGCTTTAAAGTTACCCCCCAGACGCAGCGACTTTGATCGCATACTCCTACAAAAAGAAAAATGGTGGGTGTATCGCCTAAAGTCGCTTATCCCCGTAGGGTTAAATACTGAATTAAACTTGCAGCCCTTTCTACCTACTTAGACGACCACTTCAGTCCTAATTCTATTTGGAGTCACTCATTTTTCATTTTTCGTTTTTTGCTTCTGTTTTCGTTTTTTGTTTTTAAAGTGCGATCATGTCTATGTTTGTGTTCCATCCCCTCTTGTTTCTCAATTACATTATCTATCACTTCAGTTTTGGCAACTATATCATTCTCTTTGGATGCATAACAGTAATATTGAGCAACTCTGTAACCAAAATTAAAAAGTCCCCAGTTTCCCTTTCATAGTATCCCATTGCCATCGAACAATTCTCAAGAATGGCCAATTTACAACATGTGACAGAATTATAAGCATATGATCAGTCTATTTGAGACACACACATAGTTAAACTTTAACACATCAGGGCAGTGATTGAACGCAGCCATCAAGATATAAAAGGAGCGCTTTCACAGGCCCTGGCACCGTCCAAAATGAAGCTACGCTAAAGGCAATAGCGAAACGCGTTGACGTCATCAACGCCGACACGTCACGGATGACGCGATCTGAATGCGAGGAGTGATGCGGAGGTAGTTGCAGCTGTTCGGCAAACTGTATCAGTCTGCCTTATCCGTTCGACCCGGCACCTGGAAGGACAGATCGCCTCAACTTACTGGCAGCGTATGTGCTACACAGGCGGGATACTTACACCGGGAATCTTACGACAGCGGGCGGTGGATGGCCTCTACAGTACCGGACTAAGAAGGAGGTAGATTATGCGGCCACCTATTTGGAACTCCCGCTATCCCTCCAGTCCCAGACGCTGAACCACAAGCAGCACTCACCATTAACACCTCCATCTCACTTAAAAGGGCAACATGATGAATGATCAATCTTCAATGGGAACCCAGAGGAGATACTTTTAATCCAGCAGAGTCACGAACGGTAAAGTTTTCACTTTCACTTATTCAAGTGTTCACTTTACCTTTAGAGTTACCGCTACCAGTGACTGTTGCGTGGAATTTTCATGTGGTTTATTACCATTAATTATACTTTGTCAACCAATATTTTTCTTTTCTGATGTCAACCAACGGGATAGTTTATCATTTGGACTTCTACTGCTTTTAGGCAATAAGCACAGTACTGTAACCTTGCAGCCAAGACTTAGGGTTTAATCAATACAGCAGTACCCAGTACCAAATAAATAAATAATAGTTCCCCTCTCCCCACATTCACCTCCATCATCCTTAAGGATCTTTCTTGTTGTCAACTGGTTTATTTGGATTATAAGGGATGTAATATCCCATCAACTATCAAATTGACCCACCAATAACCAGGCGACAATTAGCAAGATCCTATAGCGTCCGGACGTTGACCAACGTTGAGTGTTATATGTTTTTTGTCCACTGTATTGTATGTGTTTTTTTTCTGTCTGGCCAGTTAATAATCATGCATGAAGTAATTAGGCCCTACTGGACCTAATTGCATTCTAACCATTCTAGTTTTAAAATAAGGTTGTTGCACAACATAATCAAATGTTTTTTAATTATTCAATAAAGACATTTATATTTTTTGGTAAATACAGTCAGCAATTTTTTGATACACTTTCCAACTCAGTAGCTACAGTAACTCCTTACCCGGATCTGTAAACCAGGTGCCCCTCTTTTCTTTAAAGCCCGCTGTCAGCTGACATCACAGAGCCGGTCCATATGGTCAGGATCTGCCCAGAAGCCTGGACCAGTAGCTGGCTCAGCCTCTCAACGATCCGCTGAGAGGCTGAGCCAGCCCCTCCCACCCCCTCCACAGCCCAGAGCTCCAATGAGCACTGGAGGGGAGAGCAGAGTCCGCTGACTGACAGCCATGGCTCTCTGCTCAGAGCGGAGAGGAAAAATTGAGCAATCAGAGGTGTTTCATCTTTCAATTCTCACTGCAGAGCCAGAAGTGAACAGATGCTGCATTCACCTAGTTGAGTTTAATGGGTTTTTTTTCTTTAAAACCACAAACGTCTCTTTTTGAAAAACATATGTATATTTTATGAGTACACACATGTAATCCATAGGGATTCTACGAATAAATTTTACAGCATATCGTTATTCCTCCCTCCCTACTCAATATTGCTTTATACCTTATTTTTTTCTAAAGCTCAGTACTGTAAAGATGAGAATAAGTCTCCCCAGGGGGATTTAAATGATTTATCACAATGTGTTGTGTGGGTCCCAGATCCCCCACTTCTTCAGGTTCTGTGAAACTATCAGAGATAATCAAAATCCTTTCTAGTGATAAATTGAATATAAATATATATCTTTGTAATATCATAAAACTTTGTTAAATAAACACCAGAGTTGGGATCAGGAGCCTGACCACCAACCACGCTAAACCTCTCCCAGGACCAAAGTTCTGATCAAGAGCCTGGGGAACACCAACCTCACCAAGCCTCCCCCCTGGACCAAAGTTGGGGTCAGGAGCCTAGGGATCACCAACCACACCAAGCTACAGTACCCTTCGCAGAAAAACACTTGAAACCAATAATTTTGGAGGAACGTCCACATACAGTAACTTTGGCCATAGCATGTAGCATGATGAGTATGAAAGAAAATCCCCCTGTAGCCGCACATCGAAACAATCCCGTTAATCTTGAGTGTATGGCAACCTCAGCCTGGGCTCCAACCAGGCCACACTCCTACAGGGAGATTATCTTCCATACTCAGTGGCAGTAGGAGCTGGGGTGAGCTTTCTCCGAAGCCACCACTCACAGCAGTGGACACCAAGGACTTGCACCATTTCTAAAGCCTGAGCGGCTCACATACTGGGTTCTTTTGGGTCACATGTAGCATGATGGACATTGAGAAAATGAATCACTTACATCAAAAAAATGAGAAGGTGTACAATGCCTGTTCTTTTTTAAATGGTCTTTAAGCCATAGGACACCTGTGTTCTTCACAGACAGTCCATTCTGTGCACGTCGGACCTAATCGCACAGCTATGGCGTGCATTAAATGCTGTTATAGTATAATGGTGTTATATAGAGAGGAAGGAATCAATGCAAGACTTCCCGTTGAATGATTTGTGCTATGTAATAATGATGCAGACAGGCGACTGATCAAAAATAGCACCATATCAGCATCCACCTTTCTTCTGCATGATTCATAAAGTCATATTACCACTGAAAACCTCCATAATACATATTATCTCCACCAGCTTCGTGTCACGCAGGAGATGAGCCATTGTCATCCTTTTTTTGTGTTCCAGAATACAAATCCAGCAGTTAGTAGAAGGTAATTATGTGAAATCACAACGACCGACGATCACAGGAAGAAGACGTTTGTATATTTCTTTTTATTCCATGGGAGGATTGTAATGACACATCCCCTCCAATACTTCCCTAAGACCCTTTATGATCAGAGTCACCATTAATACTATTAATAAAAGCGGAAATAATAATAGAGATGGAATAATGTCTCCCCTGCTTGTAAATTATTATGGTGTGCAGTGACCATAAAAATATACAAAGCTGCAGGCGGACTGTGCTTATAAAGGTCACAGAATACGGAGGTGAATGCTAACATACACTATATTGTCAAAAGTATTGTGACGCCTGCCTTTACGCGCTTATGAACTTTAATGGCATCCCAGTCTTAGTCCGTAGGGTTGAATATTGAGTTGGTCCACCCTTTGCAGCTATAACAGCTTCAACTCTTCTGGGAAGGCCGTCCACAAGGTTTAGGAGTGTGTCTATGGGAATGTTTGACCATTCTTCCAGAAGTGCATTTGTGAGGTCAGGCACTGATGTTGGAGGAGAAGGCCTGGCTTGCAGTCTCCACTCTAATTTAGCCCAAAGGTGTTCTCGGGTTGAGGTCAGGACTCTGCAGGCCATTCAAGTTCCTCCACCCCAAACTCTTTATGGACCTTGCTTTGTGCACTGGTGCGCAGTAATGTTGGAACAGGAAGGGGCCATCCCCAAATTCTTCCCACAAAGTTGGGAGCATTGAAATTGTCCAAAATGTCTTGGTATGGTGACGCCTCAAGAGTTCCCTTCACTGGAACTAAGGGGCCATCCCAACCCCTGAAAAACAACCCCACACCATAATCCCCCCTCCACCAAATGATTTGGACTAGTGCACAAAGCAAGGTCCATAAAGACATGGATGAGCGAGTCTGGGTTAAGTCCTGACCTCAACCCGATAGAACACCTTTGGGATGAATTAAAGCAGACAGAAAAAGTCAGACAGAAAGAGAACATATTCTAAATATTTCCGACTGAACCAATTCCTATCGGGAAACCCGCTCCTCTGTATGCTGTTCCGACGGACCAAAAACTACGCATGTTCTGAAGCAAGTATGAGACGGAAGCTATTGGCTACTGGCTATTGCACTTCCTTTTTCTAGTCCCGTCGTACGTGTTGTACGTCACCGCGTTCTGGACAGTCGGACTTTGGTGTGACCGTGTTTAAGCAAGACCGCTTGAGTGGAATTCCGTCGGAGAGACCTTCGGAGTTTATTCCAATGGCAAAACCGGTCGTGTGTACAGGGTATTAGAAGAGTTGAAGCTGTTATAGCTGTAAAGGGTGGGCCAACTCAATATTGAACCCTACGGACTAAGACTGGGATGCCATTAAAGTTCATGTGCGTGTAATACTTTTAACAATATAGTATTTTTTATTATGTATTATAGGTTCTATCTATCTATCTATCTATCTATCTATCTATCTATCTATCTATCTATCTATCTATCTATCTATCTATCTATCTATCTATCTATCTATCTATCTATCTATCTATCTATCTATCTATCTATCTATCTATCTATCTATCGTGATATGGGGGATCATTAGCTTATTGTTAGATGCATTTTTAGTTGAGCCCAAGCCAGTCCAAACTGTAGTTTAATGCCGCGTACACACGGTCGGACTTTTCGTCTACAAAAGTCAGACAGCCTTTCCGACAGACTTCCGGCAGACTTTCGGCGGACTTGCGGCGGACTTGCGGCATACTTTCTAACGAACGGACTTGCCTACACACGACCACACAAAAGTCGGTCGGATTCGTACGTGATGACGTACACCGGACTAAAATAAGGAAGTTAATAGCCAGTAGCCAATAGGTGCCCTAGCGTGGCTTTTTGTCCGTCGGACTAGCACACAGACGAGCGGATTTCGGGGTCCGTCGTAGTTACGAAGTAAAGTTTTAAAGCATGTTTCAAATCTAAAGTACGTCGGATTTGAGGCTAAAAAAGTACGTTGAAAGTCCGGAGAAGCCCACACACGATCGGATTACCAGCCAGCTTTAGTCCGTCAGCGTCCGTTGGACTTTTGTAGACGAAAAGTACGACCGTGTGTACGCGGCATTAGGGTTTGTCAGTACACTTTTATTGAAAAAAGGATAAGTAAAGTCTTTACATCAGGTTTCCCTCATAGGGGGATTTCACCAGCAAAACAGGTAACACAAAAATGCCAAACCATCTGGCTCCTTCTTCAGCAGCACCACCACTGGTTCCTCAGACCAGTGTTTCTCAACGCCAGTCCTTAAGGCGCCCCAACAGGTCATGTTTTCAGGCACTCCATTATTTTGCACAAGTGATTTGATCAGTTTCGCTGCCTTAGTAATTACCACAGCCGTTTCATCCGAGGGAAACCCTGAAAATATGACCTGTTGGGGCGCCTTGAGGACTGGAGTTGAGAAGCACTGCCTCAGACCATATCCCCAGCTCTCTTGGTTCCCCTGGATTGCTCAGCCCACAGTTACAACATTCAGCTGCATGGCCCACTTCCTGAGCTCTCAGTATGGGATCTCCTGGCCCCCCAGGCCCCCTCACTCCCTCAAGACTCACAGGATCCCTCAGTCCCCTGGACCCATCTAGTCCCCTAAGCTTTCTCAGTCTCCCAAACTCGCTCGGCTGTCCCAGTCTTGTGGGAAGGAATCTTCTCAAAATGGAGTGCAGTCTCCTTAAATGTAGTAGATCACTTCCTCTCCCTTTAGCGTTACCCCTGAAGGAGCCGCTAGTTTGTGTCCCAGGTTCTTTTCCCTTTGTGTAGCAGCAGTCAGGCAAACAGCAGGATTCACTCCTTTGGCTCAGTAAACAGTCTAGGGGTTGCCTTTTAATTGCTTCCCATCCGCGCCATTGTAAAATGACATTTGGACAAGAGCCTTATTGTTCTGGAAGGACGTCATATCGCTCTGGTGTGATCGGTCACCTGCTGTGTCCACCAGACACAGTGGATGATTGATCAATGCGCTGGCCTGCTGTCAATCACAGCAGATCACATGTCAGTTGTAAACAATGGATGACTTCCTTTCATGCCATCCATTGTAAACAATTCTGTTGCTAACTGTGATTGGTCACCGTGATCACATGGTACAAACAGGTCCAATCACAGCCCATTTGTACCATGTGATTAGCTGTAGCCAATCACAGCTAATCACAACAGAACACAGTGTCTACACACTGTCATTCAGTAAAATAATTTGCTTATAGCAGTCAAATTCATTGCATTAAGCAATCATAGTATGTAAATGAATAAATAAATCCCAATCAACTCCCCAGAGTGGTACAGTGTTACTATGGAAACACTGTATTACTCTGGTCACAGTATGTAAAAAAAAAAAAGAAAGAAGAAAAAATGTTTTGAAAAAATATATTTGAACAAATATTAAAAAAAAAAAAATATATATTATTATTATTATTTTTTTTTTTATACATGCTGTCACCAGTCAGTGTCCCTGGTCACCGCCACAGCAGTTATATGATGATGATGTACTGCACTGGTGACAGTTTGTAAAAAATAAATAATAATTTTTTTTTACATTTTTTTAAATATATTTTTTCTTTTTTTTTTTTTACATTTTTTTAATTTACATACTGTGACCAGAGCAATACAGTGTTACCATAGTAATACTGTACCACTCTAGGGAGTTGAGCAGGATTTTTTTTTTTTTTACATACTAATAATATTTTTAATAAATTACAGTGTTATTATTATTATTTTTTACATACTGTCACCAGTCAGTGTCCCTGGTCACCGCCACACCAGTTATATGATGACGCTGTACTGCATTAGTGACAGTATGTAAAAAAATCAATCGAGAAATGTGAAAAAAAAGTTTTTCTTTCTTCATTTTCCAAAAAAATTGTGACAAAAAATGTACAACTTCAAAAAAAACGCACCCTGCCTCTTACTTAATACCTCAGACTGTCTACCAAAAAGGTCATTTGGGGGATATTTGTGCTGCCCTGGGGTTTTCGGGTCTCAAGAAATGAGATGTGATCATCAGTACATCAGGATTGATCGATTTTCAGATATATATATACTGTATATACCATAGTTTGTGAACTCTATAACTTTCCTACAGCCTAAATAATATACACTGATTTGGCTTATTTTCACCAAAGAAATGCAGCAGAATACATTTGGCCTACATTTATGAAGAAAGATTATTTATTTGCAAAATTTTATAACCTAAACAAAGAAAAACTGAGTTTTTTTGGTGTTTATTCAGCAAAAGATAACAAAAAGCCCAATGGTGACTAAATACCACCAAAAGAAAGCTCTATTTGTGTGAAAAAGAAGATAACATTTCATATTAGATTGTAAGCTCCTTGAGGGTAGGGACTGATGTGAATGTACAATGTATATGTAAAGCTCTGCGTAAATTGACGGCGCTATATAAGTACCTAAAAAAAATAAATAAATAAATATGAGTACAGTGTTACATGACCAAGAGGTCAAGAGGGTAAAAGTGCCCAGTATTGAGGTGATAAATGTTTTATTGCAGAGAAACTTGGATGGGCTTAAGGAAGCTGCGGGATGCTCCAGAACACTGAACAGGAATGTGAAGACATTCTTCTTTTTGTAGCTACTTCTCAGAACAGTTCCTTAAGCAGTGGGACATGAAGTGGACATCCCTGGGGCACCATAAAAAATGTTCCAAGCAAGCCCTTAGTGCATCAGGGGCTAACAGTAGCAATAGTCACAAGGATCCCTCTCTGGGGTCTGTACTCAGTGTCTCTGGGACTTGGAGGTCTCACTCCAGACTTAGACAGGCAGTCTCTTTAGTGAGCCTCTCTAGACCGAATCCGCAATGAAACCCCTCTTTTAGCTCTCTATAAAGCAGAATAGCCCCCCCCCCCCCCCCCAGGGTTGCCACCTGTCTGGAATTCACCCGGACATGGCTCCAGATCAACTTTCTTTGCAAACATTCTGTAAGTCTGCTGCAAGTTCTGGTTCAGTTATGTTGTACAATAGTCTTCCCACCATAGGGGTCACTGTGACTGACTTTTCATGCTGTAGACTTGCAGGGCTCTTGCTGTAGACTCACCATTGCAACTTTGCTCTTACTGGAGATTTGCTATGCAAATTTGCTACAAGCCACTATTGCGGGTTGGGGGGGGAATGTGAAGGGGGCCAAGAAGGACACTATTGTGGGTCGGTGATGTGAAGGTGGGCAGATAAGGACACTGCTGTGGGGGGGGGCTGATGTAAAGGGGGACATAGGATACTACTATGGGGCGGCGATGCGAAAGGGGGCAGAAAAGGACACTACTGCGGGTGGGGGGGTGATGTGAAGGGGGCAGAAAAGGACACTAATGTGCGAGGGGGGGGGGGTCTGAAGGGGTACAGAGGACACTATTGTGGGGCAGTGATGTGAAGGGGGGCAAAGGACACTATTGTGGGGCAGCGATGTGAAGGGGGGCAGGAGAGGACACTACTATGAAGAAGGGTTATGAACACTATTCGAGGGGGGGTAGATGATGTGAAGGGAGGTTCAGAACTCTACTATGAAGGGGATGGAGGGGGGTTGATGTGAATAGGGGCTGAGGACAGTGCTGTGAACGAGAAACTGTGATGTACAGGGGGGCTGTGATGTAAAGGGGGATTGTGATGTAAAGGGGGGCTGTGATGTAAAGGGGGACTGTGATGTAAAGGGGGGCTGTGATGTAAAGGGGAGCTGTGATGTAAAGGGTGGGCTGTGATGTAAAGGGGGGCTGTGATGTAAAGGGGGGCTCTGATATAAGGGGGGGCTGTGATGTAAAGGGGGGCTGTGATGTAAAGGGTGGGCTGTGATGTAAAGGGTGGGCTGTGATGTAAAGGGGGGATGTGATGTAAAGGGGGGGCTGTGAGGTAAAGGGTGGGCTAGGAGGTAAAGGGTGGACTGTGATGTAAAGGGGGCTGTGATGTTAAGGGGGGCTGTGATGTAAAATGGGGACAGTGATGTAAAGGGGGGCTGTGATGTAAAGGGTGGGCTGTGATGTAAAGGAGGGCTGTGATGTAAAGGGTGGGCTGTGATGTAAAGGGGGGCTGTGATGTAAAGTGGGGGCTGTGATGTAAAGGGGGGCTTTGACGTAAAGGGGGGGGCTGTGAGGTAAAGGGTGGGCTGTGATGTAAAGGGTGGGCTGTGATGTAAAGGGTGGGCTGTGATGTAAGGGGGGCTGTGATGTAAAGGGGGGCTGTGATGTAAAGGGGGGCTTTGACGTAAAGGGGGGGCTGTGAGGTAAAGGGTGGGCTGTGATGTAAAGGGTGGGCTGTGATGTAAAGGGTGGGCTGTGATGTAAGGGGGGCTGTGATGTAAAGGGGGGCTGTGATGTAAAGGGTGGGCTGTGATGTAAATGGGGGCTGTGATGTAAATGGGGCTGTGATGTAAAGGGGGGCTGTGATGTAAAGGGTGGGCTGTGATGTAAAGGGTGGGCTGTGATGTAAAGGGGGGCTGTGATGTAAAGGGGGGGCTGTGATGTAAAGGGGGGGCTGTGATGTAAAGGGGGCAGAGGACACTCATGTAACAACGGGATTGTAATATAAGAGAAGGTGGGCTGTAATGTCATCACACAAACATGCGATTCAGGCCTCTACATTAAGGACATTTTTCTGACCCGACCCCCGTGAATTTTAATTCAACACTCTAAAAAATTACTTTCATGTAAACTTTACAGTTATAACATTAAAAACATGTATTTTCCAAAAAATACCCCATAATTTTCTCCTTTAAAAAAAAAAGCATTTATTTGAGGTTACTGCCCCTTTAAACGTTCCCCGCAATTGAACTCTCCTTTTAAAATGTGGGAGAGGAGAGAAAAGAGAGAGGAGTAGTGCGCATTCATCTCCACACAATACAATGTAGATTTCACTTCTTTTTCTGCACAATCATCCGGCACAGAACATGTCAGAATCCTTTTACAGCTAATGTAGGAAATTGATGTTAATATATCAAGCGTAAGAGGGAACACAGGCGCTGAAGAGCAGAGGGCACAGTCAAGGTAAAGCAGAGGAGTTAGAGAGCCGGGGACGGGGGAGGGGTGGATGGGTTTTTCAATAGAAGTTCCAAATCATTATTAAAAAAAAATACTTGGGGGGGGGGGGATAAATAAACAATTAAAATCAGAAGAATGACTCAGATCTGCTCATAAGCGATTCAGAAGCTCTATGGTCAAGGTGCCCATTGAGGAATAAGCAAAAAACATGCCGGGGCTTGGCGCAGCATTTAAAGGGTTACTGGTCACCTAGCTTATAGATTGATCGGCTGTATCCAAAATGACAATCTATTTTAAAGATGACCTCCGGCCTTCCCTTCAGTCTTGCACAGTCGTACCGGCTCCTTTCCTGGAGCGAAATGGCTTACTCTGATTTCACTGCACACTGTGAGCTTCTCACAATGTGCCCTAAAAGCTGCAGCAAGTCAAATGGAGCCCCGCTTCGTTACCTAGCTGGAGGATGTCCAACCTGACTGTCCCTGGCCCTCCCCTTTCATTCACTGCATTTCATTCTTTTAACCACTTCAGCCCCGGAAGGATTTACCCACTTTCTGACCAGGCCATTTTTTGAGATACGGCACTGCGTCGATTTAACTGACAATTGCGCGGTCATGCGGCGCTGTACCCAAACAAAATTTGTATAATTTTATAACGACAATTTTGAAAAAAACACAATATTTTTAACTTTCTGCTATAATACATATACACATTTAAAAAAAAAAAAAAACTATTTTCTTCATCAGTTTAGGCCAATATGTATTCTTCTTAAAAATAGGGGATATATTTATGGCATTCCTTTTTTTTTTTTTTTTTTTACTAGTAATGGCAGCGATCTGCAATTTTTAGCGGGACTGCGACATTGCGGTGGACAGATCAGACACTTTCAATACTTTTTTGGGACCATTGACATTTATACAGCGATCAGAGCTAAAAATAGCCACTGATTACTGTATAAATGTCATTGGCAGGGAAGGGATTGACACTAGGGGGCGATCAAGGGGTTAAATGTGTGTCCCAGGGTGTCAGGAAAGGTTTCACTTGCTGGTGGCATTGTCAGATCTGTGGGCCGCAGTACTGGTGTCCACCAGCGGGTGTCTCCCGGCAGTATGGAGCCAACATTATCTCCTGCAATCAGGCATCACCTGAGACCGATTGCAGGAGGTGTATATATACCCGGCAGATGCTCCACACATTTGCCTTGGTATTGTTCCTTGAGCCATGGGCATCCGCAGAACTCTTTTCAGGGGGGAGCATCATTTTAGGGTCACCCATGCGCCGTCCCTTTTCGACAATGTCATTATCACATTGTCATGACCAGTGACAGCAGGCGTAGTACAATCCCTAGAATAAATAATTGATAATGGCCGACAGGCCCTCTTACCAGACCCAGCAAAATTACAGCAGTGATCCCTCTGGCTGGATGATCGTTCACTCTGGGTTCCCCGGGGGGGGGGGGGGGCGATTCTGGTCAGTAGTGTAGCATGTCTGTACCCTGGCAGTGGCTCAGTCTTTCTCTCTCTGGTGGCCCTGGGCAGCATGGCTCTCTCTGGTGGCGCTGGGAAGCGTGGCTCTCTGGTGGCGCTGGGAAGCGTGGCTCTCTCTGGTGCTGGGTAGCGTGGGTCTCTCTGGTGGCGCTGGGTAGCGTGGCTCTCTCTGGTGGCGCTGGGTAGCGTGGCTCTCTCTGATGGTGCTGGGTAGTGTGGCTCTCTCTCTCGCGCTGGGTAGCGTGGGTCTCTCTGGTGGCACTGGGTATCGTGGCTCTCTCTGGTGGAGCTGGGTAGCGTGGCTCTCTCTCTCGTGCTGAGTAGCGTGGCTCTCTCTGGTGGCGCTGGGTATCGTGGCTCTCTCTGGTGGAGCTGGGTAGCGTGGCTCTCTCTCTGGTGCTGGGTAGCATGGCTCTCGCTCTGGTGGAGCTGGGTAGCGTGGCTCTCTCTGGTGGCGCTGGGTAGCGTGGCTCTCTCTGCTGACACTGGCCAGCGTGGCTTTCTCTGGTAGCGCTGGGTAGCGTGGCTCTCTCTGGTGGCGCTGGGTAGCGTGGCTCTCTCTGGTGGCGCTGGGTAGCGTGGCTCTCTCTCTGCTGACACTGGCCAGTGTGGCTCTCTCTGGTGGCACTGAGTAGCGTGGCTTTCTCTGGTAGCGCTAGGTAGCGTGGCTCTCTCTGGTGGCGCTGGGTAGCGTGGCTCTCTCTGGTGGCGCTGGGTAGCGTGGCTCTCTCTCTGCTGACACTGGCCAGTGTGGCTCTCTCTGGTGGCACTGGGTAGCGTAGCTCTCTCTCTGGTGACACTGGGTAGCGTAGCTCTCTCTCTGGTGACACTGGGCAGCGTGGCTCTCTCTCTCTGGCTTCCGCCCAGCACACAACTCTTTCTTTGTCCTGTAGTACTCGCTCCCTCAGCTTTTCTCCAGGCCGCAGTCTCTCAATCTCTCTCTTGATTGAGCTGTAGCCTCCTTCTTGTGGAAAATGGGGCTGCCAGTCTTCGGAACTACATTTCTCATGTTGCTCTCCTCTCCTAGTCTCCTTTGATTGTCCCTCAGTTATGGCCAATAGGAAAGGAACGGAGCGGCCAGGAAGCTGGGTGGGGAACCTGGTGAGAGCCGCCGTCTCTTTTCCCTGACAGGAGAAAGAGGGGGCGAGCGGGGGAAACCTCTGACAGCCCGCAGCTTGCCTTTCTCCTGACAGCGCTGCCGAGTTCTCCCCTGGACTGAGCAGGGAAAAGAGCCTGCAGTCACACTACACTGATGGGGAGCTTGACAGCACCTGGATGGTGTTACCCCGCTGGCTGCCCACATCCCCATAGCGACGCCACTGTGCTGGATGTGCCGATCCGATCCCTGATTCCGGGGGGGGGGGCACTTGACCCCCTTTGCCCCTACCTGCGGACGCCCGTGGCCTGATCCATTCCGCCTGTTCCCCCTGTCTCCTGTTACCTGTTACCTGTCCTGTCTTGTTCCCAGCCCTCTCTGCTTGATCTCCCGTGAATGACCCTGGCTTGTTTACGATTACGATTAGATCTTATTCCTGTATAAACTTTTGGTTTAAGCAGTTATTTATTGTGCGCCACTAGGATTGGTTGCTGGTAATCACTGTTTGTCATATTGGAGGTGCGTTTACTTTTGTTTATTTACTTTCCTTATAATAAATTATATTATTTTCACTTTACACATGTTTGGTTCACTTTGTTGCAGTCCACACAGTTCTGGTCGCACCAGTCCATGACATAGGGAGTGTTTCTAACTGTGGGGGGGATGGGACTGCCTGGGGGAGCAGAGAGATCGCTGTTCCTAATCAGTAGGAACAACAGATCTGTCTCCTCTCTCTCTTGACAGAACGGAGATCTGTCTATTTACATTGACAGATCTCCGTTCTGTCTCCCTCAGGAGCGATCGCGGGTGCCCAGTGGACATCGCGGCCGCCGGGCACGTGCATCAGCTCCTACATCAAGCGGCGACGCGTGCCCCCTATACCCCTTAAAGCGCCTGCTGTACAGCTACGGCAATTTGCGCAGGAGAGCCAACCTGCCGCCGTATAATGACGGTGGCTAGTCAGCAAGGGGTTAATCATGGAGGCTCAGTCCAAAACAGTCCAAGGAATGGTCCACAGGTCACGGCTGGCTGTGGACACAGCTAGTCAGGAAAAGGCAGAGGTCAGGAAGAGCAGCAGAAACAGATAACCAGTAAAAAGCAGGAGGTCAGGACAGAGAGCAGACATGGATAACTAGAAACAAGCCAGAGGTCAGGACATGCAGCAAACATGGATGTATTCCATACTAGCACATTATGATTATAGGCATATGTCTGATGAAGGAGCACGCATGCTCCGAAAGCAAGCTCAACCACGCCTCCCATCCATCACCGCTGACGTGCTTGCTGTGTGACCGCCTTCAGCCTCGGAGACTCGGGAACCACCGGAGCCACCAGGAACTGTTGACCACCACAGCTGCCCAGCTGGACTACAAGAGCTCAAGCTACTTATGCCATGCACATTATATCTCACCAAAATGTGAGTTGATCTTGCTTTTATTAAACATTGAATTTTCATTGACATACTACACTCAGAGTGGCGCCGCTCCTCTCTCTCTCTTTCTCTCACCCATTATGGCTTAAACTGCCCAATTTTATTTTTTATTTTTTAATGCGGTTTACTACCGCTTTAAACAGTAGAACATAAAATGGTCAACACTGGGACACCATACGCAATATTTCAGGCCAGGAAAGCCTTAATGTTAATGCACCGGGGTTACCAGCAATAGCAGTCACTAGATTCCCTCTTGGGTCTGTACTCACAGTGTCCCTGGGACCTAGATGTCTCCCTTCAGACTCAGGCAGTTTCCTCAGTGGAGCCTCCAAACCGGATCCTCAGTGAAACCCCTCTTCCAGCAATCAAAGAATTAGCAGCAGTATAAGGTCCCAGCTTTGCACGGCTAAGACCTTGATGAGACAGGCATGGTCTTCAGCTGGACTGCCAGGAAGAGCAGCAGCCCTTCTGGCTTGGAACCACTCCTCCAGAGGAAGAACACTGCTCTTAGAGGCTCCAAACTATTTATGCACTCCCCAACCACCATCTGGGCACACCTCCCCAGGGATTGGAGCTGCATAAATATTCAAGCTGCTCATTTGACTCTCCCACCCATTACATTCTGGAAGCCTCCAGAAGACAGGGAGAAGAAATCAAACCCGCAGCCTGCAGAGCCCAGAGCAGCCCAAAGCAATCACATGCTGCCCTACTGACTACAGAAGAGCCACAGAACTAAATTTGCCTAACCAAACCTAGCAGCCTGTCTTGAAGAGTGCTACATCTAAAACGAGAAAGAGGGATCAATTCTTCCCCCCATCAAAATATTTTCTGCATTTAAAGCACATTCGCCTTCCCCAATTGCCTGATGATGATGACAGAGGGGAGCAGGTCTTCTTGAGCAATCAGTCAGGAAGTACCAGTTGAAAATGTATTAAAGTACAATATATTACACGATATTACACTCATACCTCCCAACATTCTGAGATGGGAATGACGGACACCTACTAGCAAATGTATGCAGGCATAGGACACGCCCCCTGACACACCCCCTTAAAGGAGAATTAACCAAAAAAAAGGTTAATTAAATCCCACAAGGCAATTTTTTCTATCACTACTATTCCTTTATAGCACTGGGAAACACTTTTTGAAAGATAAAAAGTGCATTTTATATACAACTGTATAGATCAGACCAAAATGAGGGACAAATGAGGAGGAAAGAGGGACAGAGGGACATTGCTCCAAATCAGGGACAGTCCCTCCAAATCAGGGACAGTTGGGAGCTTTGTACACTATATAGTTTTGGGACGCCTGCCTTTACACGCAAATGAAATTTAAATTTAAATTTAATGGCACCCCAGTTCAATATTGGGTTGGGCCACCCTGCAGCTATACCAGCTTCAATTCTTCTGGGAAGGCTGACCACAAGGTTTAGGAGTGTTTTGACCATTCTTTCAGAAGCGCATTTGTGAGGTCAGGCACTGATGTTGGAAGGCCTGGTTCGCAGTCTCCGCTCTAATGTGTTCTATCAGGTTGAGGACAAGACTCTGTGCAGGCCAGTCAAGTTCCCCCATCCCAAACTCGCTCATCCATGTCTTTATGGACCTTGCTTTGTGCACTGGTGCGCAGTCATGTTGGAACAGGAAGGGGCCGTCCCCAAACTGTTCCCACAAAGTTGGGAGCATGAAATTTTCCAAAATGTCTTGGTATACTGACACTTGAAGAGTTCCCTTTACTGGAACTAAGGGGCCAAACCCAACCCCTGAAAAACAACCCCCACACCATAATCCCCCCTCCACCAAATGATTTGGACCAGTGCACAAAGCAAGGTCCATAAAGACATGAATGAGCGAATTTGGGGTGGAGGAACTTGACTGGCCTGCACAGAGTCCTGACCTCAACCCGATAGAACACCTTTGGGAGGAATTTGAGCAGAGACTGCGAGCCAGGCCTTCTCGTCCAACATCAGTGCCTGGCCTCAAAAATGCGCTTCTGGAAGACTGGTCAAATATTCCCATAGACACACTCCTAAACCTTGTGGACGGCCTTCCCAGAAGAGTTGAAGCTGTTATAGCTGCAAAGGGTGGGCCAACTCAATATTGAACCCTATGGGCTAAGACTGGGATGCCATTAACCACTTAAGGACCGCCCAGGACTTTGAAGAGGGATATCGTTGTTATGGCTGCAGCTAGCTGCCATAACCCCGGTATCCTCCTCTTCAGCGGGCGGTCCGCTTTCAGATAAAAGTGGTCTCTGCGGCGGATTCGCCGCAAGATCACTTTTATCGGTGGCGGGAGAGGGGCCCTCCGCCACTTACCGGAGCCACCGGCAGCGACGGATGCGATCGGGTCCTCTTACCTGTTAGGTATGGAGCTGAGTGAGGGGAAGATGGCCCCCACCCGTCTCCATACCATTACAGGGCTGAAGCAACATCAAAACATCACTTCTGTCCATAGCTCATAAAGAGACATTTATTTTTTTATTTTTTTATTTTTCATTTTAGTGTAAATATGAGATCTGAGGTCTCATATTTAAGAGGTCCTGTCATGCTTCTTTTCTATTGCAAGGAATGCTTACATTCCTTGTAATAGGAATAAAAGTGACACAATTTTTTTTTTTTTAAGAACAGTGTAAAAAGAAAAAAGAAAAGTTAAAATAAATAAGAAAAAATTAAAATATTTTTTTTTAACGCGCCCCCCCCCCCCCCCCCCCCCGCCGAGCTTGTGCGCAGAAGCGAACGCATACATGAGTAGCGCCTGCATATGAAAACGGTGTTCAAACCACACATGTGAGGTATCACCACGATCGGTAGAGCGAAAGCAATAATTCTAGCCCTAGACCTCCTCTTTAACTCAAAACATGCAACCTGAAGAAATTTTTAAACGTTGCCTATGGAGATTTTTAAAGGGTAAAAGTTTGTCGCCATTCCACGATGGGCGCAATTTTGAAGCGTGACATGTTGGGTATCAATTTACTCGGCTTAACATCATCTTTCACAATATTAAAAAAATTGGGCTAACTTTACTGTTGTCTTATTTTTTAATTTAAAATTTTTATTTTTTTTTCCTAAAAAAGTGCGCTTGTAAGACCACTGCGCAAATACGATGTGACAGAAAGTATTGCAACGGCCGCCATTTTATTCTCCAGGGTGTTAAAATATATATATATAATTTTTGGGGGCTCTAAGTAATTTTCTAGCAAAAAAAAAAAAAGATTTAAACTTGTAAACAACAAGTTTGAAAAATAGGCCCGGTCCTTAAATGGTTAAAGTTCATGTGCGTGTAAAGGAAGGTGTCCCAGTACTTTTGGCAATATAGTGTATTTTAGGGGTAGGCAACCTTTGAGAGGTGGAGATCTTCTTGAACAACATGAAAGAGATCAAAGATCAACGGCGTTTGTCGCCCTTTGTTTAACCACTTGACAACTGGGCACTTAAACCCCCTTCCTAACCAGACCAATTTTCAGCTTTCGGTGCTCTCACATTTTGAATGACAATTACTCAGTCATGCAACACTGTATCTATATGAAATTTTTGTCCTTTTTCTCACACAAATAGAGCTTTCTTTTGGTGGTATTTAATCACCGTTGGTTTTTTTTATTTTTTGCGCTATAAAAGAAAAAAGACTGAAAATTCGGTAAAAAAATGAAATTTTCTTTGTTTCTGTTATAAAATTTAGCAAATTTAGGGCTCTTTCACACGGGGCGGATCAGTCATGATCCGCCCCGTGAACATCCGCTTGCTCAGCGGGGATAGCTCCGTCGATCCCCGCTGAGCAGGAAGATGACAGGTGCATCGCTGCACACTGTGCAGCGACGGACCTGTCAGAGCGCCGCTCTCCCCTATGGGGGGATCGGATGATGACGGTCCGTAGTGTCCGTCGTCATCCGATCCGATCCGAAAACGGAGGGAAAAGTAGGTTTTTCCTCCGTTACACTTTTCGGATCGGAGCGGGTCGGATGTCAGCGGACATGTCACCGCTGACATCCGACGCTCCATAGGGATGAATGTATGTCCGTTTTTCATCAGAAAATGGAAGGATGAAAAACGGACATACGGATTCCCTCGTGTGAAAGAGGCCTTAGTAATTTTTCATTGTAAATTTTGGCCACAATTTATACTGCTACATATCTTTGGTAAAAATAAGTATAAATCGGTGTAAATTATTTGGTCTTTGTGATAGAGTCCAAAAGCTATGGTGCCAATATCTGAAAATTGATCATACCTGAATTACTGACGGCCTATCTATATTCTTGAGACCTTAACATGCCAGAAAAGTACAAATACCCCCCAAATGACCCCTTTTTGGAAAGAAGACATTCAAAGGTATTTAGTAAGAGGCATGGTGAGTTTTTGAAGTTGTCATTTTTTCCCACGATTCTTTGCAAAATCAAGATTTTTTTTTTCTTTTTTTTTTTTCCTCAAAAATGTCATATTAGCAGGTTATTTCTCACACACAGCATATGCATACCACAAATTACACCCCAAAACACATTCTGCTACTTACTCCCGAGTACGGCGATACCACATGTGTGAGACTTTTACACAGCGTGGCCACATACAGAGGCCCAACATGCACGGAGCACCTCCAGGCGTTCTGGAGCACCCAGACCAATTCTGACATTTCTCTCCTACATGTAAAAATCATCATTTATTTGCTAGAAAATTACATAGAACCCCAAAACATTATATATGTTTTTTTTTTGCAAAGACCCTAGAGAATACAATGGCGGTTGTTGCAACTTTTTATCTTGCACGGTATTTGCGCAGCAATTTTTTAAACGCTTTTTTTTTGGGGAAAAAAAACTGTTTTGTGCTTTAAAAAAAAACAAAAGCAGTAAAGTTGGCCCAATGTTTTTGCATAATGTGAAAGATGAAGTTACACCGAGTAAATAGATACCTAACATGTCACCCTTCAAAATCGCTCACGCTCGTGGAATGGCGCCAAACTTCGTTACTTAAAAATCCCCATGGGCGACGCTTTAAAATTTTTTACTGGTTACATGTTTTGAGTTACAGAGGAGGTCTAGGGCCAAAATTATTTCTCTCGCTCTACCGATCGCAGCGATACCTCACATGTGTGGTTTGAACACCGTTTCATATGTGGGCGAGACTTATGTGTGCATTCGCTTCTGCATGCGAGCACACGGACAGGGGCGCTTTAAAAATTATTTTTTTTTTTTTATTGTTCATTTTACTTTATTTATTTTAGTTAGACACTTTTTTCCAAAAAAAATATTTTTTGATCACTTTTATTCCTATTACAAGGAATGTAAACATCCCTTGTAATAGGAATATGGCATGACAGGTCCTCTTTACAGTGAGATATGGGGTCAATAAGACCCCACATCTCACCTCTAGGCTGGGAAGCCTGAAATAATAAAAAAAAAAACAGACCTTGCTTCGATCGTAGCGTTGAGACGGTAGAAGCACCGGAGGGCGGCGGGAAGGGGGGAGGTCCCCTCTCGCCTCCCATAAGAACGATCAAGCAGTGGAACAGCCGCTATGATCGTTCCTATGGTGTAGGGAATCGCCGGCTGAAAAAGCTGATATCTGTATGATGCCTGTAGCTGCAGGCATCATTCAGATATCCCCGCACAAAGTCAAGGACGTCGTATGACGGCCGGCAGGCGGGAAGTGGTTAAAACACTTTTTTTTTTTAACACAAAGCATGTACATACCAAAAATGACACCCCAAAATAGATTCTCCTACTCCTCCTGAGTACGGCGATACCCCATGTGTGAGACTTCCACAGCCTGGCCACATACAGAGGCCGAGTACAGCTGAATATGGCCGAGCATGGCTGCGCATGGCTGGGTATAGCTGCGCATGGCAGGGTATGGCTGCGCATGGCAGGGTATGGCTGCGCATGGCAGGGTATGGCTGCGCATGGCAGGGTATGGCTGGGTATGGCTGCGCATGGCTGGGTATGGCTGGGTATGGCTGCGCATGGCTGGGTATAGCTGCGCATGGCAGGGTATAGCTGCGCATGGCAGGGTATGGCTGCGCATGGCTGGGTATGGCCGAGTGTGACTGGGTATGGCTGGATATTGCAGAGTATGGCTGGGTATTGCAGAGTATGACTGGGTATGACTGGGTATTGCAGGGTATTGCGGAGTATTGCAGAGTATTGCGGGGTGTTGCAGAGTATTGCAGGGTGTTGCAGGGTGTTGCGGAGTAGTACAGAGTATTGCGGGGTGTTGCGGAGTAGTACAGAGTATTGCGGGGTGTTGCGGAGTAGTGCAGAGTAGTGCGGGGTATTGAAGAGTATTGCGGGGTATTGCAGAGTATTGTGGGGTGTTGCAGAGTATTGTGGGGTATTGCAGAGTATTGTGGGGTATTGCAGAGTATTGTGGGGTGTTGTGGAGTAGTGCAGAGTATTGCAGAGTATTGTGGGGTATTGCGGGGTATTGCAGAGTATTGTGGGGTGTTGCGGAGTAGTGCAGAGTATTGCAGAGTATTGTGGGGTATTGCAGAGTATTGTGGGGTGTTGCGGAGTAGTGCAGAGTATTGTGGGGTATTGTGGGGTATTGCAGAGTATTGCGGGGTATTGCAGAGTATTGTGGGGTATTGCAGAGCATTGTGGGGTATTGCAGAGTATTGTGGGGTATTGCAGAGTATTGTGGGGTATTGCGGGGTATTGTGGGGTATTGCGGGTATTGTGGGGTATTGCAGAGTATTGTGGGGTATTGAAGAGTATTGCGGGGTATTACAGAGTATTGTGGGGCATTGCAGAGTATTGTGGGGCATTGCAGAGTATTGTGGGGCATTGCAGAGTATTGTGGGGTATTGCAGAGTATTGTGGGGTATTACAGAGTCTTGTGGGGTATTGCAGAGTAGTGCAGAGTATTGTGGGGTATTATAGTATGGAGGGATGGCTGAGCATGGATGGATGGATGTGACTGTATTTGTCACAGAGCAGCGTTGTGGGCACTACAGATGCAGCCCACAACGCTGCTACCATTCGATCCCTCCCCCGCTCCTCCCCCTCTGTACCGTTCGGTACACAGAGGGGAGGGAGGAACCGGCGTCATGACATGACGCCGGTTTGTTTACATGTGATCGCTCCGTCATTTGATCCGTGATCCGTGATGCGCCGGGTCCTCTGGACCCGGCGGTCACGGAAGTTCTCGGGTGCGCGCCCCAGGGGGCGCGCGAGAGCAGTATTCTGGGAGGACATCCATGGACGCCCTCCCAGGATAAGCCGACCGCGCTGTGGCCGTCTTTCGGCTATGGCCCGGTCGGCATGTGGTTAAAATAAGAACTTACTTAGCGCGGCCTAACTAAATAGAAAGAAAAAATAAATAAAACAAATTTCACTGTAAATCTATATAGTTGGCCTACCTTAAGAGTGGAGTGTGTGTCAGTCAGTAGGGCAGTGGACAGTGTGTGGATATTGTCAGTAGAGCAGTGGATGGTGTAAGTAGTGCAGTGGACGGTGTCAGTAGAGCGGTGGACGGTATCAGTAGAGCGGTGGAGGGTGTCAGTAGAGCAGTGGACGGTGTCAGTAAAGCAGTGGATGGTGTCAGTAGTGCAGTGGACGGTGTCAGTAGTGCGGTGGACGGCGTCAGTAGGACACTTGACGGTGTCAGTAGAGCGGTGGACGGTGTAAGTAGGGCGGTGCCGGTGTCAGTAGGGCAGTGGCCGGTGTCAGTAGGGCAGTGGCCGGTGTCAGTAGGGCAGTGGCCGGTGTCAGTAGGACAGTGGACGGTGTCAGTAGGGCTGTGGACGGTGTCAGTAGGGCTGTGGACGATGTCAGTCGGGCAGTGGCCGGTGTCAGTAGGGCAGTGGACGGTGTCAGTAGAGCAGAGGACGATGTCAGTAGAGCAGTGGACGGTGTCAGAGCAGTGGACGGTGTCAGTAGAGCGGTGGACGGTGTCAGTAGAGCAGTGGACGGTGTCAGTAGAGCAGTGGACGGTGTCAGTAGGGCAGTGGACGGTGTCAGTAGAGCAGTGGACGGTGTCAGTAGAGCAGTGGACGGTGTCAGTAGAGCAGTGAACTTGTGTCAGTATAGCAGTGGACGGTGTCAGTAGAGCAGAGGACGGTGTCAGTAGAGCAGTGGAAGGTGTCAGTAGAGCAGTGGACGGTGTCAGTAGAGCAGTGGACGGTGTCAGTAGAGCAGTGAACGGTGTCAGTATAGCAGTGGACGGTGTCAGTAGAGCAGAGGACGGTGTCAGTAGGGCAGTGGAAGGTGTCAGTAGAGCAGTGGCCGCTGTCAGTAGGACAGTGGACGGTGTCAGTAGGGCTGTGGACGGTGTCAGTCGGGCAGTGGACGGTGTCAGTAGAGCAGTGGACGGTGTCAGAGCAGTGGACGGTGTCAGTAGAGCGGTGGACGGTGTCAGTAAAGTGGTGGATGGTGTTAGTAGGACAGTGGACGGTGTCAGTAGAGCGGTGGACGGTGTCAGTAGGGCAGTGGCCGGTGTCAGGGCAGTGGGCGGTGTCAGTAGGGCAGTGGGCGGTGTCAGTAAGGCAGTGGGCGGTGTCACTAGGGCAGTGGAAGGTGTCAGTAGGGCGGTGGACGGTATCAGTAGAGCGGTGGGTGTTGTCAGTAGAGCAGTGAATGGTGTCAGTAGAGCGGTGGATGGTGTTAGTAGGACAGTGGACCGTGTTAGTAGGACAGTGGACGGTGTCAGTAGAGCGGTAGACGGTGTCAGTAGAGCAGTGGACGGTGTCAGTAGGACACTTGACTGTGTCAGTAGAGCGGTGGACGGTGTCAGTAGAACGGTGGACGGTGTCAGTAGAACGGTGGACGGTGTCAGTAGGGCGATGCCAGTGTCAGTAGAGCAGTGGGCGGTGTCACTAGGGCAGTGGATGGTGTCAGTAGAACAGTGGGCGGTGTCAGTAGGGCAGTGGGCGGTGTCAGTAGAGCAGAGGATGGTGTCAGTAGGGCAGTGGACAGTGTGAGTAGTTTTTTTGTTTTTTTACTATTTTTTTTCTCTTTACAAATATTATCTCCCCCCCTCCAATAGTAGTGTCCTCTGCCCTTAGTGGGAAGGCAGTAGGAAGAGCTCAGGGCGCCTGCAGAGATAGGTATTAGAAGGGGCTCTCTCTGCTTACTGGGAGATATCGCTGGAGGAGAATCCTGAGGCACCCAGACAGTCATAGGGGGTTGCAGGAGTCGTGGAAGGGTAACCGGAGTGCGGAATGTGCACCGAAGATGCGGATCCCCAGCGCTGAAGCGGAGCTCGGCAACTGCAGGACTGGCTCTGACTCTATCTAGGGCACACCCCCCCTATATTAACAAAAAGTTAACTTGGCCATCCCCGCCCTCCGTCCTGGGCTGTGCTGCCCTCCGCTCTGCCATGAGGATGAGAGCGACAGAGGCAGGGGGAAGGAGCGGCATGCAAGCGGGGGTCGGCAAAGTAGGGACAGTTTCACGATCTAACTGTCACCTGCCGGTGGTCAACAGGTAGATCGCGATCGACGGGTTGCCGCCCCCCCGATATATTTACTAGTGATGAATGTAAGGCTGGCCATAATACAGATACCATAGGCATGCGCACAGGGACACCCTATGTGGCGCAGATTCCCCTTGCTGCCTGAGCCCCTATATAATTTACTGGCCCCTTCCTTTTGTGAATGAACACAGTCGGTACTGATCACTCACTGTGTTCATACATAACTGAAGCATAGTAAACTGTGTTATATACACACACACACACACACACACAGGTGTGTGTTTAAGCTTTGGGTTGTACACCCTAATACTGTGCACACCAATGATAGATACCCTGTTTCCCCGAAAATAAGACCTAGCGTGATTGTCGGTGATGGCTGCAATATAAGCCCTACCCCCAAAGAAGACCTACCCTGTTTCCCCAAAATAAGCCCTACCCTGAAAATAAGACCTACAAGGATTATTTGGGGGGTAGGACTTATATTGCAGCCATCACCGACAAACACGCTAGGTCTTATTTTCGAGGAAACAGGGTACATACACATACACACTTCCAACATTTTAAGATAGGAATGAAGGACACCTACTAACAAAGGTATGTAGGCATAGGACACGCCTCCTGCCACACCCCTTTAAAGGAGAATTAACCAAAAAAAAGATTAATTAAATCCACAAGTGCTTTTTTTTACCACTACTATCCCTTTTTATTGGCTTGTAAAATTTACAAAGGCAGCAATTTATTAATCAGAACAAAATGAGGGACAAATTAGGGGGAACAAGGGACAGAGGGACATTGTTCCTAATCAGGGACAGTCCCTCCAAATCAGGGACAGTTGGGAGCCATGATACACATAATGTACATCAAATGTTAGGATGGGAAACCCAGATTTTGGGTGAATGCCACTGCATGCTACTCAGATGTTTTGCATTTGAAGAAATGTTTAATATATATAAGGCAGATCTTCCGATGGGAATTCTTAGAGGAAAATAATGAATAACTGGCAACTTGATTAATAAAATCTGCTTATGATATAGAATTGCATTAGAGAGACTTTTCATTTTTGTAAGATGTGTCCGGCGTTAAGCTTCCATTTTTTTTTTTTTACAAATATCTCTTTTTGGCGTTCTTCATCACCTTCATACCTGATGCCTAATGTGCGAGGGACTATAGCTGCAGGCCTTGACGATGCGCAGCCTTATGTATGAAAACATGAGACCGTTCACATATCCTGACACCATTTACTGACCCGAGCGCATCATGAATGTAAAAGACCCTCCGAAAACCTCCCAGGGACCTTCCAGAAGATGTATGAGCAGTAAACAGCAGACTGAAATGAAAATGAGGAGATATGTATGGGGAATATTAACAATCACATGTAAATAGGGATGAAGGGAGAGGAAAATATGGAAAGAGAAAAAAAGAGAGGGGGGGGGGGGAGGGAGAGACAGAGAGAGAACAAGGGGAAGAGAGAGGAGGAGAGAGAGGAGAACAGGGAAAAAAGTGGAAGAAAAAATTAGGACAGAAAGAGGAAAAGTGAACCGGAGTAAAGAGATAGAGGAAGAGGTAATAGAGAGAAAAGGCGGGGAGAGGAGAAAAAGAAAGCAGAAGAGAGGAAGAGAGGGGCAGAGAGCATGAGAGAGAGGAGGGGAAAAGGAGCAAGAGGAAGAGCGTGGGAGAGGGGAAGAGGATGGATGAGAGAGGAGAGGAAGAGAGTGGGAGAGAGGAGGAGGATGAGAGAGGAGAGGAAGAGAGTGGGAGTGAGGAAAAGGATGAGAGAGGAGAGGAAAAGAGTGTGAGAGAGATAAGAGGATGAGAGAGGAGAGGAAGGGAGTGGGAGCGAGGAAAAGGATTAGAGGAGAGTAAGAGAGTGGGAGAGCGGAAGAGGATGAGTGTCGAGAAGAAGAGAGTTGGGAGAGGGGAAAAGGATGAGAGAGGAGAGGAAGAGAGTGGGAGAGGGGAAGAGGATGAGAGAGGAGGGGAAGAGAGTGGGAGAAAGGAAGAGGATGAGAGAGGAGAGGAAGAAAGTGGGAGCAAGGCAGAGGATGAGAGAGGAGAGGAAAAGAGTGGAAGAGAGGAAGAGGATGAGAGAGGAGAGGAAAATTGTGGGAGAGAGGAATAGGATGAGAGAGGATAGGAAGAGAGCGGGAGAGAGGAAGAGCATGAGAGAGGAGAGGAAAAGAGTGGGAGAGAGGAAGAGGATGAGAGAGGAGAGGAAAAGAGTGGGAGAGAGGAATAGGATGAGAGAGGAGAGGAAAAGAGCGGGAGAGAGGAAGAGGGAAAAAGTGGGAGAGGTAAGTAAAGGAGAGAGTGGGAGAGAGGAATAGGATGAGAGAGGATGGGAAAAGAGTGTTAGAGAGGAATAGGAGGAGAGAGGAGAGGAAAAGAGTGGGAGAGAGGAATAGGATGAGAGAAGAGAGGAAGAGAGTGGGAGAGAGGAATAGGATGAGATAGTAGAGGAAGAGAGTGGGAGAGAGAAAGAGCATGAGAGAGGAGAAGAAAAGAGTGGGAGAGAGGAATAGGATGAGAGAGGAGAGGAAAAGAGTGGGAGAGAGGAATAGGATGAGAGAGGAGAGGAAAAGAGTGGGAGAGAGGAAGAGGGAAAAATTGGGAGAGGTAAGTAAAGGAGAGAGTGGGAGAAAGGAAGTGAGGAAGAAAAGAAAAGTGTGCGGGAGAGGCAAAGGACAGAGGGGAAGAGGTAAGAAGGAGTAGGAGAGGAAGAGAGTGGGGAAGAGAATAATAAGAGAGGGTGATAGAGGAGAGAGAGGAATGAAAGAGAGGGGTAGAGGGGGGAGAGAATGGAAGAGGAGAAGAGGAGTAGGAGAGATGAGAGGAAGAGAATGGGAGAGAGGAGGGGGAGATGAGAGAGTGGAAGAGGAGAGGAAGAGCGTGGGAAAAGCAAAAGAGAGAAGGAAAGAGAAAAGAGAGGTAGAGAGAAAGAGAAGAGAGCGAGGAGAGAGAGAAGAGAAATAGAGGGGAATTGGAAGAAGAGAGGGGAAGATGAGAAGTAGTGGGAAAGAAGAGGGGAGGAGGAGAGTGGGAGAGAGAAGGAGTGGAGATGAGGAGAGTGGGAGAGAGAGGGAGAAGAGAGAGGAAGAGGGTGGGAGAGAGGAGGAGAGAGCGAAGGAGGAGAGAGGGGGAGAAGAGGAGGAGAGAAGGAGAGTAGAGGAAAAGAGTGGGTGAGAGGAGAGTAAAGGAGAGAGTGGGAGAAAGGAAGTAAAGAAGAAAAGAGGAAGTGTGTGGGAGAGGGAAAGGAGAGAGGGAAGAGGAAAGAGAGTAGGAAAGTAGGAGAGAGGAGATGCAGAGAGGGCAAGAGTGGGAGAGGAGAGAGAGAATGCGAAGAGGTAGAGAGCGGGGAAAAGAAAGATGAAAGAGTGGGATAGAGGAGCGAGAGAAGAAAAAGAGAGGGGTAGAGAGGGGGAAGAGGAGGGGTGGAAGAGAGGAGATGAAGAGAGTGGGAGAGGAGGAGGGGAAAAGAGTGGAGGGGAGGAAATAGAAGAGAGTAGTAAGTGGGAGAGTAGATGAAGAGAGTGGGAGAGGAGAGAAGAGAGGGGGGGGAGAGGAGAGGAAGAGATTGGGGAAGAGAAGGATAAGAGAGTGGGATCGAGGAGAGAGAGAAGAAAGAGAAGGGTAGAGGGGGGGTGGGTAAGAGGAGATGAAGAGAGTGGGAGAAGAGGAGGGCAAAATAGTGAGAGAGAGGAGAGGAGTAAGTGGGAGAGTAGATGAAGAGTAGGAGAGGAGAGGAAAAGAGTGGCAGAGAGGAAGTGGAGACTAAGACAACAGAAGAGGGGCAAAGGAGAGAAAGAGAGTGGAATAGATGAAGAAGAGAGAATGTAAGGAATGAGGAGGTTTAGGAGAGGAAGGAAGAGGAATGGAAGATGAGAGAGAGGGGGAAAGTTGAAGGAAGAAGAGGGGCCACATTTAGGTTTGTAGTGATGAGATTGGCGGTGTGGGTGGAGATCTCTCTGCCAGAATCCCAGACATATCCATATAAGTAGCCCTGGGCTCATTCAATATCTTAAAAGCCACCAATAACTGAAATTTCCATTTAGTGTGGGTACACATTTTTATTTAAAGAATGCTAATTAAACCCTGATTTAAGCTTTTTTTTTTTTTTTTTTTTTTTCAGAAATGCTGATTTAACCTTAACATGATTTTCAAAAATGCCTGTATGTTTTCTGTACTGTGACTTTTCTGACCCGTATGGAGCAGTATTGGTGTATACTTAGCCGTACACTAGTCTTGCACTCCACTATAAGTATTGAAGAAAGACACTTCCCCTTTAAAAGGATCCCGATGCCCTAGAACATTTAAATGCACTTTTTCTTCCCGCATACATTCTCTCATGTTGAATCTAGGAGCAATTTGTTTCTTTAAGTCTTGAGAGCCTCCTCTCTTCCAGCTGTGCAAATACAGCTAGCTATTCCTTGTAATGCCGGAGTGATTGCTTGACGCCGTTCTCCGACCGCGGGGGTCACCCACAGACGGCTCGGGATGTGATTGCATGCGGCACGCGTTGCACACACTGTGCAGAATTAATAAATGGTGTGATACCAGCTTAGCAGCAACATCTGGCTGGAATTCAGGTTGTGTTTCGTGTTTTCCGCGTGCGTATGATGGCACTTGTCAAATGTTTCCCTACCAGGTAATTACTTTGATTAGCAGGTGTTCCAAGAATTTGCATATTAAAGAAGAGCTTCAGTGTAATGGAAACACAAGATATTGATTTAAAGGAAGGAGCTGCAGAAATCCTTAAACATAGTCAGTTAACTCTTTCATCCCTTCCCTTGCAGTGTGGATTGACCTGAATAGGTAATTCAAGACCTGACAACCGGACAAATGATGGGTCTGTACCCGCCCCCTTCATTACATGATGCCGCCTGGCAACACAGCTTATATTGAGTGGTCTGAGCTCCCATTGCATGGTGGGAGCTGACATTTCCAGGTCAGATATGGCACGCCGAGGAAAGAAAGGTGTGACCACACAAAAATGAAAAAGTGTATCAAATACTTACCATAATTTTCCTTTCCTTGTGCCAATCCATGGCGGCATACTGTCACATGTATGCTGCTATGTTGGAGCCAGGAAAATCCTATTTATTGTAAAAAAATATAAAAAACACACAACTTAATATAATTAATCTTAACCACTTCCGGGCCGCCGCACGCCGATATACGTCGGCTGTTTGAAGAGGGGTACCTTTATTATGGAAGCAGCTAGCTACCATAACCCCGGTATCCGCTTCTTCAGCGGGCAGTCCTGGTTACCGATAATAGAGGTCTCTGCAGCGGATTCGCCGCGAGATCACTTTTATCGGCGGCAGGAGAGGGCCCCCCCCCGCCGCTCTCCGGTGCCCTCCGCCGCTTACCGAAGCCGTTGGCAGCGGCGAAGGCGATCGCGTCCTCTTCCGTGTTAGGTATGGAGCTGAGTGAGGGGAAGATGGCCCCCACCCGTCTTCATACCATTGCAGGGCGGAAGCGACGTCAAAACGTCACTTCCGCCCATAGCTCTTAAAGCAAACATTTTTTAGCGTCGCCTATGGAGATTTTTAAGTACCGTAGTTTGGCGCCATTCCAAGAGCGTGCGCAATTTTAAAGCTTGACATGTTTGGTTTCTATTTACTCGGCGTGAGATCATCTTTCATATTATACAAAAAAAACTGAGGTATATATTATGTTTTTTTTTGTTTTTTTTAATTCATTGAAGTGTTCTTTCTCCCAAAAAATTGTGTTTGAAAAAACACTGCGCAAAAAGCATGTGACATAAAGAATTGCAACAATTGCCATTTTATTCTCTAGAGTCTCTGCTAAAATATATATATATATATATAAAATGTTTGGAGGTTATAAGTATCTTTCTGGCAAAAATATAGATTTTTACTTGCAAACAACAAATATCAGAAAAGAGCCTGGTCCAAGAAATATCCTCTAAGGCCCCTGTCAGTTTTGTCGGCGGACCTAAACAGGCGCTCCATGTTAGCCTATGGAGCGACGGATGTCAGCGGTGACATGTCCGCTGACATCCGACCTGGTCCGATCCGCTAAAATCAAACGTCTGGCCCTATGTTCGCATCGGTCCCTGGCGGATCTGATGGGGTGAGATCTGATGAAAACGGACATGCTGTCCGTTTTCGTCCGATCTCTCCATAGCAACCAGCGACGCTCGATAAGCCCCTCCCCACTCAGTGAGCAGAGAGGGACCTGTCATCCGCCGGCTCAGCGGAGATCAACAGAGAGATCTCTCACTGAGCTGGCGGACAGAGGCGGACTCCGTGGAAGCGGATCCGCCTCCTGCGAATGAAGCCTTAGACCAGTCATTTAAGGTCCTCTGCTACCGGCGCTGTTCCACAGAGGCAGCGTGAAGCTCTCTCAAGCCTGCGTGCCGGATTACTGTCTCCAAACAAACAGCCCTGACGGTGATCGTTCCCCCTGCACTACTACATTGTGCAGTCATCAGTGACTAGTTTACTAGACCATGGTGCCATCCCTATTCACATAATGTGTACATGCCGTGAGACCTTTAGGTTCTAGGCAAGGATCCATGATTGGTTCTACCAAAGGGCCGTTTTAAAACTTTATATTCCCCTGTGGTCACACTATGGCAGCGATGTCCCTCATATATGAGAACTCCCCGGTTTGAAATTGGCAGCAGTTTGTCACTCTATTGAAGTATTTATGTCGCATTGATGCACTACAGCCTGAGTCCACCACAATCATTGCCTTTAAACTCCTGAAGAAGCTCGTATTAGAGCGAAACATGTCGAGCGGCAGATTGTCATGGCACCTTTAAGTAGTTGCTTTATGTTGCATTGTTTAATGTGAATGAATTTGGGTGAAATTGCCTATGTCAAATTGTTTTTACAATCATGTCTCATTCTCCATGTGAGGCATAGATATTTTAATCTTGATTCAATAAAACAGTAATTTTATTTAATATGATTGTACAGATTTTTTGAATTTTTGACTACATTGTTGATTTAAACAGCACCTTAAAAGTAGCTGGGGAAAATGCTTTCCCCTCCCCCCTCTTTTTAGGCAAATCAGCCTTTATTTCCAGTTTATAATTAACTATGGGATGTGGTGCTTTCAGTTGACTATCTCTGTCCTCCCTAAATCCAGTCATTTAAGGTATTCTTTAGAGGATTGCTAAAGTTACTTTTAAGTACATTCTGAGTAATTATCTCTAATTCTTCTAAGGTAAAATGTCCTATCAAGCTGACAGAGTGCGCGCCCCGGCTGCTGAAATGAGACAAAGGCAGAATGCAGAGGTGACTGACATCCTATCTGCTGTTTCTTTCAACAGCGACTACAATAATGTCATAATATACTCAGAACTCCAGCATGGAGCAGAAACTCTTAAAATGCCCCTAATTCCAAAAATGTCACAAAACCAAAATGGAGCAAATAAGCAAAATTATTTCTTAGGGTCTACATTTACTTTAACCACCTCAGCCCTGGAAGATTCATGACCAGGCCATTTTTTGCGATACGCCACTGCCCTATTTTAACTGACAATTGTGGGTTGGTACGAAGCTGTACCCTAATAAATTTGTTTTCCTTTTTATTTCCACACAAATAGGGCTTTCCTTTGGTGGTATTTGATCACCTCTGTGTTTTAAATTCTTCTGCTACTGACACCGTCCACTGCTCTACTGACACCATCCACTGCTCTACTGACACCGTCCGCTGCTCTACTGACACCGTCCACTGCTCTACTGACACCACCCACTGCTCTACTGACACCGTCCACTGCTCTACTGACACCACCCACTGCCCTACTGACACCACCCACTGCTCTACTGACACCATCCTCTGCTCTACTGACACCACCCACTGCTCTACTGACACCATCCTCTGCTCTACTGACACCATCCTCTGCTCTACTGACACCACCCACTGCTCTACTGACACCATCCTCTGCTCTTCTGACACCACCCACTGCTCTACTGACACCGTTCTCTGCCCTACTGACACCGTCCTCTGCTCTACTGACACCACCCACTGCCCTACTGACACCCCCCACTGCTCTACTGACACCGTCCTCTGCCCTACTGACACCGTCCTCTGCTCTTCTGACACCATCCACTGCTCTACTGACACCGTCCTCTGCTCTTCTGACACCACCCACTGCTCTACTGACACCGTTCTCTGCCCTACTGACACCGTCCTCTGCTCTACTGACACCACCCACTGCCCTACTGACACCCCCCACTGCTCTACTGACACTGTCCTCTGCCCTACTGACACCGTCCTCTGCTCTACTGACACCGTCCTCTGCTCTTCTGACACCACCCACTGCTCTACTGACACCGTCCACTGCTCTACTGACACCGTCCTCTGCTCTTCTGACACCGTCCTCTGCTCTACTGACACCACCCACTGCCCTACTGACACCCCCCACTGCTCTACTGACACCGTCCTCTGCCCTACTGACACCGTCCTCTGCTCTACTGACACTGTCCTCTGCTCTACTGACACCGTCCTCTGCTCTTCTGACACCACCCACTGCTCTACTGACACCGTCCACTGCTCTACTGACACCGTCCTCTGCTCTTCTGACACCACCCACTGCTCTACTGACACCGTCCTCTGCTCTACTGACACCGTCCTCTGCTCTTCTGACACCACCCACTGCTCTACTGACACCGTCCACTGCTCTACTGACACCGTCCTCTGCTCTTCTGACACCACCCACTGCTCTACTGACACCGTCCTCTGCTCTACTGACACCTTCCACTGCTCTACTGACACCATCCTCTGCTCTTCTGACACCACCCACTGCCCTACTGACACCGTCCTCTGCTCTACTGACACCGTCTTCTGCTCTTCTGACACCACCCACTGCTCTACTGACACCGTCCTCTGCTCTTCTGACACCACCCACTGCTCTACTGACACCGTCCACTGCTCTACTGACACCATCCTCTGCCCTACTGACACCTTCCACTGCTCTACTGACACCATCCTCTGCTCTTCTGACACCACCCACTGCCCTACTGACACCGTCCTCTGCTCTACTGACACCGTCCACTGCTCTACTGACACCACCCACTGCTCTACTGACACCATCCACTGCTCTACTGACACCGTCCTCTGCTCTACTGACACCGTCCACTGCTCTACTGACACCACCCACTGCTCTACTGACACCATCCACTGCTCTACCGACACCGCCCACTGCCCTACTAATACCATCCTCTGCTCTACTGACACCAACCTCTGCTCTACTGACACCGTCCACTGCCCTACTGACACCGTCCTCTGCTCTACTGACACCGTCCTCTGCTCTTCTGACACCACCCACTGCTCTACTGACACCGTCCACTGCTCTACTGACACCGTCCTCTGCTCTTCTGACACCGTCCTCTGCTCTACTGACACCACCCACTGCCCTACTGACACCCCCCACTGCTCTACTGACACCGTCCTCTGCCCTACTGACACCGTCCTCTGCTCTACTGACACCATCCTCTGCTCTTCTGACACCACCCACTGCCCTACTGACACCCCCCACTGCTCTACTGACACCGTCCTCTGCTCTACTGACACCGCCCACTGCCCTACTGACACCATCCTCTGCCCTACTGACACCGTCCTCTGCTCTACTGACACCGTCCTCTGCTCTTCTGACACCACCCACTGCTCTACTGACACCGTCCACTGCTCTACTGACACCGTCCTCTGCTCTTCTGACACCACCCACTGCTCTACTGACACCGTCCTCTGCTCTACTGACACCTTCCACTGCTCTACTGACACCATCCTCTGCTCTTCTGACACCACCCACTGCCCTACTGACACCGTCCTCTGCTCTACTGACACCGTCTTCTGCTCTTCTGACACCACCCACTGCTCTACTGACACCGTCCACTGCTCTACTGACACCGTCCTCTGCTCTTCTGACACCACCCACTGCTCTACTGACACCGTCCACTGCTCTACTGACACCATCCTCTGCCCTACTGACACCTTCCACTGCTCTACTGACACCATCCTCTGCTCTTCTGACACCACCCACTGCCCTACTGACACCGTCCTCTGCTCTACTGACACCATCCTCTGCTCTTCTGACACCACCCACTGCCCTACTGACACCGTCCTCTGCCCTACTGACACTGTCCTCTGCTCTACTGACACCATCCTCTGCTCTTCTGACACCACCCACTGCCCTACTGACACCGTCCTCTGCTCTACTGACACCGTCCACTGCTCTACTGACACCACCCACTGCTCTACTGACACCATCCACTGCTCTACTGACACCGTACACTGCTCTACCGACACCGCCCACTGCCCTACTAATACCATCCTCTGCTCTACTGACACCAACCTCTGCTCTACTGACACCGTCCACTGCCCTACTGACACCGTCCTCTGCTCTACTGACACCGTCCACTGCTCTACTGACACCGTCCTCTGCCCTACTGACACCGTCCTCTGCTCTACTGACACCGTCCACTGCTCTACTGACACCGTCCACTGCTCTACTGACACCGTCCTCTGCCCACTGCAGTATTTGTAGCTGCTGACTTTTATTTTATTTTGTGGGAACTCCGCTTTAAGAGGGTGTGTGCCTTTATATATATATATATTTATATACACACACACACGCGTGTGTGTTCAGCCTTTGGGGTGCACACCCATGTGAGAGATCCACTATAAAAGGAACGTAGCGGTAAACATGTAGCGCTGCTCATTCCCCCCGGTTCCAGTTTAATGCAATGTTCTGTATATATATTAGGTTCCAGTGTCCTATTTTCACCTGATCTCTATCATATGGAAGACGCACTTGCATGTGAGGTGACAGATATCCCTGCTATGTATGGCGTCTAACGAACACAACCTATTTATAAAAGTAATACATAAAGGTGGAGGAAGTGAAAATAGAGCATTTGGTTGTGAAATGTCTTTGCATCTCTGGAAGAAAAAAAGGTCTGAATGGTATGCTTGTCACATATAGCCATGTAGTATATAAATAGTGCAGCGCTAAAATAAATGATAAATGTGAAAACAAGGCTGAAAAAGGAAACTAATGCAAGCATATGTGAAGGTTAAATCATTGAGTGAAGTGAACGTATTAAAAAAAACAGCACTAATATGCATATCAATGACAGTGATATAGGGTACACAAAAGAATGAAATTCAAAATAAATATTCAATATGATAATCCCAAGTGAGAAATATTATCATGTGTGGTAAAATTAGTGAATAAAAAGTCCCAATAGCATTGCAGGAGAAACTTCAATAGGCGGGTGCTACAATAAGCACTGTGATGAAAGAAAAGTCCCTTAATCCAATGGAGACCGGAACACCCAAAGTGAAATAGATCGGCTCCTTACCAGCTATACAGACCAAAGAGTTGGTCTCACCAAGCCACGGGAAATGGCTGCGATCGCGGTTTCCCAGACGACGTCCGTTAGTGACGAAACGCGTAGGGAGGAGTCTGCAGTTCCGACGTCATCACGCTTTCCTCCACGGAGGAGATGTTCTGACATCGGTAGCGTACGAAGGAAGCCTCGAGGGAAGCAGCCGCTTTGATCTATTGACATGATCACCTGTGTGTGCCTTTGCCCAGTCGTCTTTTTGTAAGTGCCATACTTTATTAAGTTCATTAAATATCTGTTCATACTGCACCATGGAAGTCCTCTTTGTTTTATATTTTGAGTGACATCGCCATCCTTAGTGGAGCAGCCTTGGTCCCTCCTATCCTTTCAGGAGTTCCAGTTATCACAACCTTGATATGTTCCTATGGTTTTTGGGAGACCCATTTCCCGTGGCTTGGTACAAACTCTTTGGTCTGTATAGCTGGTAAGGAGCCAATCTATTTCACTTTGGGTGTTCCAGTCTCCATTGGAATAAGGGACTTTTCTTTCATCACAGTGCTTATTGTAGCACCCGCCTATTGAAGTTTCTCCTGCAATACTATTGGGACATTTTTTATTCACTAATTTTACCACACATGATAATATTTCTCACTTGGGATTATCATATTGATTATTGATTATCATATTGAATATTTATTTTGAATTTCATTCTTTTGTGTACCCTATATCACTGTCATTTATATGCATATTAGTGCTGTTTTTTTTAAATACGGTTCACTTCACTCAATGATTTAACCTTCACATTAGTTTCCTTTTTCAGCCTTGTTTTCACATTTATCGTTTATTTTAGCGCTGCACTATTTATATACTACATGATTTTGGGTTTTGTATTGCAGACTCTTGGTGCAAGCTGCTTCTATTGTTTCGTTTTCAATTATTTTATCCTTGTTTAGTTGTTATTCTCTATCTTAGCGCAGCGTTTGGCCACTTTGGGCCCTTTTTGACCACATATAGCCATGTGTTAGTATCTTAAAGGGATGCTCCATTCTCATTTTTATCATTATTAGTTTTACATTCTGTGAAGTTATCTGTTCCTTGTCTCAGAATGCTCAATGTTGTACAGCGGGGGGAAAAAATTATTTGATCCACTGCAGATTTTGTAAGTTTGCCCACAGAAATGAAGAGCCTATAATTTTTTATCATAGGTGTATTTTAAATGATAATGACAGAATATCAACCAAAAATACAGAAAAAACACATAAAACAAATGTTATAAATTGAGTTGAGTTCAGTGAGTAAAATAAGTATTTGATCCCCAAGTAAAACATGACTTGGTGGAGAAACCCTTGTTGGCAAGCACAGAGGTCAGACGTTTCTTGTAGTCGATGACCAGGTTTGCACACATCTCAGGAGGCATTTTGGTCCACTCTTCTTTACAGATCATCTCGAAATCCTTCAGGTTTCTTGGCTGTCGCTTGGAAACTTGAAGCTTCAGCTCCCTCCATACATTTTCTATAGGATTAAGGTCTGGAGACTGGCTAGGCTCCATGACCTAAATGTGCTTAATCTTGAGCCTTTCCTTTGTTGCCTTGGCGGTATGTTTTGGGTTATTGTCATGCTGGAAGACCCATCCATGACCCATCTTCAGTGTTCTGGCTGAGGGAAGAAGATTCTCATTGAAGTAGAATTATAACGTATCGAACCAGGCAGGACCTCAGTGATGCAGGTTTATTAACAAAGCTTGGAACATACAGGTTTATGTTCAAAGTATTACAAGATGCAGGTCTAATTTATACAGTTTCTTACAATGCAAGCATATTAGGTACAACATGATTGGTTGCTAAGATCTACGTCAATGTAACTAACCATAAATCTGGCACCTGTCATACAACCAGACAAACTTATTCATTCCCAGAATTCCTATATGTTAATTACTGTATTATTTACATAATATCATAATATATATATATATATATATATATATATATATATATATATATATATATATATATATATATACACACATATACATACAAAGCTAACTGATTTATTCAATTTTGTCTAATTATCAATACATACATACACATCCGTGTTCTCTTATTCTATGTATTTTAACAGTTTTAATGAGGGCACAAGCAGACCTTTTTGACCCTGTCAAACTTAATTAATGTACATAACTTTCCCATATTCCACATAATTACTTTAGATAAGATTATCTTATTAGGCTGTAATTCAACTGCTGTCAAAGTGTTTCTCTTCGAAGTAGTAGACTTATGCCGCGTACACACGGTCGTACTTTTCGTCTACAAAAGTCGGACAGCCTGTCCGACAGACTTCCGGCAGACTTTCGGTGGACTTGCGGCGGACTTGCGGCCTACTTTCTAACGAACGGACTTGCCTACACACGACCACACAAAAGTCTAACGGATTCGTACGTGATGACGTACACCGGACTAAAATAAGGAAGTTCATAGCCAGTAGCCAATAGGTGCCCTAGCGTGGCTTTTTGTCCGTCGGACTAGCATACAGACGAGCGGATTTCGGGGTCCGTCGTAGTTACGAAGTAAAGTTTTAAAGCATGTTTCAAATCTAAAGTACGTCGGATTTGAGGCTAAAAAAGTACGTTGAAAGTCCGGAGAAGCCCACACACGATCGGATTACCAGCCAGCTTTAGTCCATCAGCGTCCGTTGGACTTTTGTAGACGAAAAGTAGGACCGTGTGTACGCGGCATTAAAAACCTAAAAATGAGCTATCCTAATAAACTTGTGACTGTCTTATAAAAAATACCAGCATGAAGCAGAGAAGTCATCTAAAGTTCAACATTTAAAAATGAAGACTTTCTATATTTATGGAAAATTTATGGAATAACATAGTATACATTAATAAAGATTAATAACTATTGCTTTACTATTGAATAATAATATCAATAAGACCACTACTATATAATAATAATAATATGAATAATAATATGAATAATAATTATAATATCAATAAAACAAATGCAAATTAATATGAATAATATAAAATATATCGGTTAATATGAAATTCTAGTACATTTCCCCCCTGTGGAGGCATAATCCTCAAAGCAATTACAATACAGATCACCCACCATGCCCTTCAGAGACCCCATGGGAACACTTATCACATAAATAGTCCAAAAAAAAAATCAGTCCAATCAAAGACACACTGCATCTTCTTCTGTAGTTGCAAAGTCTTCTCCATATGTGGAAACAGAACAAGGGTGCACACACCGCTTCAGGCAAAAAAATGGACACACCCGATCCAAGGTGCTAATCCCGGCTCATCTCCGTAGGCAATATCAAGAAGAGAAGAAAAGATTGATCGCACACTTGAATCCAAAAGATGCTGTAGAAATTTCTTTATTGTCATGAGCCAGACAAAATTGCAATGATGATAAGTTGACGCGTTTCACACAAAAAGAACGGCGCTTGACAACAAGCACGGTTCTTTTTGTGTGAAACGCGTCAACTGATCATCATTGCAATTTTGTCTGGCTCATGACAATAAAGACATTTCTACAGCATCTTTTGGATTCAAGTGTGCGATCAATCTTTTCTTCTCTTCTCCATATGTGGCATAGAAGACATAGTTGTCAATCTCAGTGGCATCGTGATCATCCTTGCCACAAACTTCTTGCAACAGACAACAGTTATGCCCTGTACACACGATAAGATTTTGGAAAATGTGTGATAGGACCTTGTTGTCGGAAATTCTGACCGTGTGTGGGCTCCATCACACATTTTCCATCGGAATTTCCGACACACAAAGTTTGAGAGCAGGCTATAAAATTTTCTGACAAAGTGCCACGCATACTCAGAATAAGTTAAGAAATGAAAGCTATTGGCTACTGCCCCGTTTATAGTCCAGTCGTACGTGTTTTACGTCACCGCGTTCAGAACGATCGGATTTTCCGACAACTTTATGTGACCGTGTGTATGCAAGACAAGTTTGAGCCAACATCCGTCGGAAAAAATCCATGGATTTTGTTGTCGGACTGTCCGATCAATGTCCGACCGTGTGTACGGGGCATTACTCAGCAACATCACATCAAGGATAACAGGGAAAAGAAACAATCAATTTAGCCAGTGAATAAAAGCCAAGTATATGGTTCCAGGGACCATTCAGCAGACTCAGTCCCATAAGGGCTCTGCCTTTTCCTGCAGAGGTCTTTTCAGCTTAGCCAAGTGCTTGATATTTCTGGAGAGATCTTCTTCATCATCATTTGCTGGTCCAGTATCATAGCAAAAGCTGCTTTGGATGCTGTAAGATACAAGTTCAATGCATACCTGTTCTGCAAAGATACAAGTCTCAGATTTTCCATTTCCTCCTTTATTGCACAAAATCCTTCCTTTGTAGCAATTAACATTTGTAACAAGTTGTATTATGTCTTCTGCGATCATCCGATATTTGTCTGGATATAAAATACACTTCAAAATTATAGTTGTAAAAAAAAAAAATAGTCAGTGTCAGGATACAATAGGCCTCTGACAAGCATTTCAGGGCAACCTACAAAGCAACGGCTCCCACACTATCATTTTATTCAATAACGCAATTTAGTGCGTTCCTTTTACTTCTACAACATCCACTAAAATAATATACATATATCTACACTGCCTTGCAAAAGTATTCACCCCCTTGGAATTTTTCGTGTTTTGTTGCCTCACAACTTGGAATTAACATGGATTGTTTGAGGATTTGCATCAAATTTAATTTACAGACCATGCCCACAACTTTGAAGATGTTTTTTTTTTAATTGTGAAGCAAACAACAAATAGGATAAAATAACAGAAAAGGTCATAACTATTCATGTGCATAACTATTCACCCCCCCTAAAGGTCAATACTTTTGTAGAGCCACCTTTTGCGGCAATCACAGCTCCAAGTCACTTTGGATAAGTCTCCATGAGCTTGCCACATCTTACCACTGGGATTTTTGCCCATTCCTCCTTGCAAAACTGCTCCAGCTCCTTCAAGTTGGATGGTTTGCGCTTTTGAACAGCAATCTTTAAGTCTGACTACAGATTTTCTATTGGATTGAGGTCTGGGCTTTGACTAGGCCATTCCAACACATTTACATATTTCCCCTTAAAACACTCAAGTGTTGCTTTAGCAGTGTGTTTGGGGTCATTGTCCTGCTGGAAGTTGAACCTCTGTCCTAGCCTCAAATAACACAGAGTGGGACAGGTTTTGCTCATGAATATCCTTGTATTTAGCACCATCCATCTTTCCCTCAACTCTGACCAGTTTCCCAATCCCGACTGCTGAAAAACATCCCCACAGCATGATGCTGCCACCACCATGTTTCACAGTGGGGATGGTGTTCTTTGGGTGATGTGATGTGTTGGGTTTGCGCCAGACATAGCGTTTTCTTTGATGGCCAAAAAGTTCAATTTTAGTCTCATCAGACCAGAACACCTTCCTCCATACATTTTGGGAGTCTCCCACATGCCTTTTCGCAAACTCAGGATGTGCCATTTTGTTTTTTGCTGAAAGTAATGTCTTTCTTCTGGCCACCCTGCCATAAAGCCCAACTCTATGGAGCGTACGGCTTATTGTCGTCCTATGTACAAATACTCCAGTCTCTGCTGTGGAACTCTGAAGCTCCTCCAGGGTTACCTTAGGGCTCTGTGCTGCCTTTCTGATTAATGCTCTCCTTGCCCAGTCCGTGAGTTTTGGTGTGCGGCCGTCTCTTGGCAGGTTTGCCGTTGTGCCATGTTCTTTCTATTTGGTTATGATAGATTTGATGGTGCTCCTAGGGATCATCAAAGATTTGGGTGTTTTTTTATAACCTAACCATGACTTGTACTTCTCAACAACATTGTCCCTTACTTGTTTGGAGAGTTCCTTGGTCTTCATGGCAGTGTTTGGTTAGTGGTGCCTCTTGCTTAGGTGTTGCCAGCCTCTGGGGCCTTGCAAAAAGGTGTGTCTATGTAATGACAGATCATGTGACACTTAGATTGCACACAGGTGGACATCATTTCACTAATTATGTGACTTCTGAAGGTAATTGGTTGCACCAGAGCTTTTTATGGGCTTCATAACAAAGGGGGTGAATACATACGCACATGCCAAATATCAGTTTTCTATTTCTGAAAAATAGTTTTATGTATATATTTTTCTAATTTTACTTCACCAACTTAGACTATTGTGTTCTGATCCATCACATATAATTCAGATAAAAAAAAACATTGAACTAAAGGCTGTAATGTAACAAAATAGGTAAAAAGCCAAGGGGGGTGAATACTTTGGCATGGCACTGTATATAGTTCTATCATAATACAATACTCTTAGAATATTCCTCAACATTATTAGTACATGTTTTCAGTATGAAGTATTTTAAATAGATTATTCTTTTACATTTTATTTTCTAATTCCCAGACAATACTGTTTCCCATACAATAAATGTAAAATTCATATTGTTTCTTAACCTTGGCTCCACCCACCAGTCACTATTATCCTGGTCATGTCATAGGTCAATATAGTCAGTCCAGATATTTTATTAGTCTTAAAACATGAATTATAAAACATCGTATTAAATAAATCTGTACACACACATATATCTCTTCCTTTTTTTTAAAGTATCCCCCAATATATAAATGAGAGTTCTTGGCCAACATTGTGCAAATATCAAGATATAAATAACGTAACGTATCTTATAAAGCAGCAATACCATACATTCTTAGCGAAATGTCATACTCATTACATTACACCTCCCCACTTTTTTTTTTCTTCAAAAAATAATAAAACTATTTGTTTATAATGATTGAACATTTTCTCAAATTGAAACTCTACTCAAAAAGATGTGATAAAAATGATGTTCATTAGCAAGAAAAATACACTCCACATGAATTATTATGCGGCCATTTTACTGGAGCTCAGAACCTCTGAGCCGCAGTAGAATTTCAGGTGGTCAGCAGACTGGCCTCTAGATTTTAATCAGTGCAAAAAAAAATTGAGCACAACTGAGCATGTGCAGAGACAGTGGATTTTAACCGCTTGCCAACCGCCGCATGTACATATACGTCAGCCGAATGGCACGGCTGCGCAAATGGGCGTACCTGTACGTCCCTTTGAATTTGCCGCCATGTGGTCACGTGCGCGCCGCCACCGTAAGCGCCCGTAAGTGTGATCGCGGGTCCCGCGGACTCGATGTCCGCGGGTATACCCGGGATCGTCTCACGGAGTTGGAGAATGGGGAAATGCTGATGTAAACAAGCATTTCCCCGTTCTGCCTAGTGACACTGTCACTGATCACCGCTCCCTGTAATCGGGAGCGATGATCAGTGATGTGTCACACGTAGCCCCTCCCCCCCACGGTTAGAAAACATCCCTAGGACACACTTAACTGATGAAGCGCCCCCCTCCTGGTTAAACCCTGTCACTCTTACACAGTAATCAATGCATTTTTAATCGCTCTGATCACTGTAGAAATGTGAATAGTCCCAAAATAGCACCAAAAGTGTCTGATCTGTCCGCCATAATGTCGCAGTCACGATAAAAATCGCAGATCGCCGCCATTACTAGTAAAAAAAAAAATTATTAATAAAAATGCCATAAAACTATCCCCTATTTTGTATATGCTATAACTTTTGCGCAAACCAATCAATAAACGCTTATTGCGATTTTTTTTACCAAAAATATATAGAAGAATACGTATCGACCTAAAATGAGGAAAAAAATGTTTTTTTATATATTTTTTGGGGATATCTATTATAGCAAAAAGTTACAAATATTGCTTTTTTTTCAGAATTGTCGCTCTTTTTTTGTTAATAGCGCAAAAAATAAACACTGCAGAGGTGATCAAATACCACCAAAAGAAAGCTCTATTTGTGGAGTAAAAAGGACACCAGTTTTGTTTGGGAGCAACGTCGCACGACCGCGCAATTGTCAGTTAAAGCGACGCAGTGCCGAATCGCAAAAAGTGCTCTGGTCTTTGGTCTTTGCCGTGTTTCATAGCTATACCTGCAAAATGGGTCAGCCTCAAGTGATCCAATAGGACTTAATTTTCTGACCAAAGTTCCACTTTAAGGTGTTCACAATAATACTTTTGACATATGTAGCAATGAAAACAAAGGTAATTCTCTACTAGACATGTGCAAATCGTTTAGTTCCAAATTAGTTTTTTAACAAATTTTGACAAATTCGTTAATTCCGAAATTTCCGAATTTCCTAATTTTTCAATTTCCGAAATTTCAAATCTCCAAATTTACGAAAATTCGAAATTTCGGAATTTCATAATTTCGGAAATTCGGTAATTTGGAAATTTGAAAATTCGGAAATTCGTACTTTCGGAAATTTGTAATTTCGGAAATTCGGAAATTTGGAAATGAGAAATTTTGGAAATTGGAACATTTCAGAACTTGGAACATTTTGAAAATTCGAATTCGGAAGTTCGGAAATTCTAAATTAGGAAATTCGAAAATTCGAAATTTCAAAAATTTTTAAAATTAAAAAATTTGGAAATGTGAAAATCCAAAAATAATAATGAAAATCTGAAAATTCAATAGGATGAAAATCTGAAAATTCGAAAACCCAAAAATCTGAAATAATAACTAACTAATAATAAATATTAAATTATAGGTATTGGAATTTCCTTTCAAATTTGGCTGTTAGTGAACGTAACGAGTATGAATTTATCCGAAGTTACGAATTATCTGAGATAACGAATGCCATATCTAAATGAATGGAACGTAACGATCTAATAAAAATAAATAATAATAATAATAATAAAACCTTTTTATTATTATTATTTATTATTAATTTGTTCCATTCTATTTGTTTAGATGCGGCATTCGTTATTTCAGATAATTCGTAACTTCAGATAAATTTGTATTCGTTAGGTTTACAAACAGCCAAATTTGAATGATTTTTTATAAAAATGGATACCATTATCTGATATCAGTGCTGTGTACACCCAAATCCAAGGAAAAACTTCCCACATCAGACACTTATGTCCCATACACACGATCAGAAATCCCGTCTACGGAATTCCGCTCAAGCTTGCCTTGCATACACACGGTCACACAATAGTTCTCTGAACTTTCGACCGCCAAGAACGCGGTGACGTACAACACTACGACAAACCGAGAAAATGAAGTTCAATGCTTCCGAGCATGCGTCGAATTGTTTCCGAGCATGTGTGATTTTTTGCGTGTCCGAATTGCATACAGACGAACGCATTTTCGGATAGGAACGTTTTCCGACCGAAAAATAGAGAACCTGCTCTCAATCTTTTGCTGGCTGGAATTCTGCCAGCAAAAGTCAGATGGAGCATACACACGGTTGGAATTTCTGACCAAAAGCTCACATCCGACTTTTGCTGGCGGAATTTCAGATCGTGTGTACGGGGCATTAGCTGTTGTCTCGTACATTTGCATGACCATATGAAAAACTTTGATTTATTTTAAAAAGGAGCAGACATTTATTAAAGTATAACTTTATCTACAACTTTGTTCTTTCATTGCAATATAATCTACCTGTATATACAGGAGCACAAAATAGACTTTGTAGAACTACACTTTATGAAACTACATTGTGATAATGTTCATAAACAAAAAGAAATCAAATAAAATTACGCGGTCACTTGCACAGTCTGTTAAATCCAAAGAGGTTAAGAAAATGTGCATTACTATGTCCCTACTTATCAGAAAGAAGACAATAAAACCTGAAAACATTAAATCAGTGTTATTATCAATGATGAAACAATGCCTAGATCAATGAGCGAAAGAGAGCTTCACATTTTTATACGACAGTTTCTGTTGTCAGTAAAACTTTCTAAATGTAAGATTACAGGGGCCATACAGTAAATAGAATGCCATTACAGTTTATTTAATTACATTTGACACATTAGCACATTGTGCTCATGTCTCGATAAAACATTTTTATAATTGGTGACCAAAAACAAGTCCCATATCTGGAATAAGGCTAACCCAATGTTTAATAAAGTAACAATACTATAGATTGATCTCACATTACATATATATATATATACACATACTCCTTGTACAATAAAGTATTATACTTAAAGCAGTTGTATAGTGCTTTTTTTTTTACTTTTACCTACAGGTAAGCCTATAATAAGGCTTACCTGTAGGTAAAAAAAATATCTCCTAAACCTTTACGGTTTAGGAGATATTCCCCTTGCTATGCGCCGCTGACTGCAGCGGCGCATGCGCACAGGGGATTCTCGGCTGAAGCCCGGCAGCTGCCGGACCTTGCCGAGTAAGAAATCTCCCGCGCGCAAGCGCGGGAGTGATGACATCGCGGCTCCAGCCACTCACAGCGCTGGAACGGCGATACCCGGAAGACACGCCGAGGCAACATGACAGCTCCCTCGGCGTGGAACAGGTAAGATACCGACGCCTCGTTCTAAGGTAAGTATTTCATAATGAGCTAGTATGCGGTGCATATTAGCTCATTATGCCTTTTGCTTTACAGGGTTAAAAAAATAAAAAAAATTGCGGGTATACAACCGCTTTAATTGGTTGGTTGCAGATTTACATTGCATGCTATTACTGTGTATGATCCCCAAAAATCCCAATTTTAATATAATGTTATTCAGGAGAGTCCCTCCTAAAATATGTCTTGTGTATATTGCACACAAGAACATAGCTTCCAGGTCTTTCAAAATGTTATTAGTTAACTAGAGTTTCCTTAAGAATAATTATATACAAATTTTATTGTTAATTAGATCATATTAATGCAGAGTGACCCTAATCCAAAAACTGGCTTTGCCACCTGTAGTAGTATAACTAGGAACTTGAATAATAAAAAATGAAAAGGAGTGAAATTTTACAAAGTATAGCTTAAGGGCTCTTTCACACGGGGCGGATCAATGATGATCTGTCCCGTGAATATCTGCTTGCTCAGCGGGGATCGCTCCGCCGATCCCCGCTGAGCAGGAAGATGACAGTTCTGTCGCTGCACCCTGGAAAAGTAGGGTTTTCCTCCGTTACACTTTTTCGGATCGGAGCGGGTCGGATGTCAGCGGACGTTCATCCGCTGACATCCGCTATTACATAGGGATACATGTATGTCCGTTTTTCATCCAAAAACGAAAGGATGAAAAACGGACATACGGATCATCCGTGTAAAAAAGGCCTTACTCACTTCCGGACCGCCGCACGCCGATATACGTCCAAACTTTGAAAAGGAATATCATTCTTATGACAGCAGTTAGCTGCCATAACCCCGGTATCCTCTTCTTCAGCGGACAGTCCACTTTCTGATAATAGTGGTCTCTGCGGCAGATTCGCCGCAAGATCACTTTTATCTGCGGCGGGAGAGGGGCCCCCACCCTCCCACCACGCTCCGGTGCCCTCCGCCGCTTACCGGAGCCGTTGGCATCGGCGATCGGATGCTCTTGCTTGCTGGGTATGGAGCTGAGTGAGGGGGGAAGATGGCCCCCACCCGTCTCCATACCATTGCAGGGCTGAAGCGACATCAAAACGTCACTTCCGCCCATAGCTCTTAATGCTCTTAAAGCAAACATTTTTTAGCGTCGCCTATGGAGATTTTTAAGTACCGTAGTTTGGCGCCATTCCATGAGCGTTCGCAATTTTAAAGCGTGACATGTTAGGTTTCTATTTACTCGGTGTAACATCATCTTTCATATTATACAAAAAAAACTGAGGTATATATTATGTTTTTTTTTTTTTTTTTAATTCATTAAAGTGTTCTTTCTCCCAAAAAATTGTGTTTGAAAAAACACTGCGCAAAAAGCATGTGACATAAAGAATTGCAACAATTGCCATTTTATTCTCTAGAGTCTCTGCTAAAATATATATATATATATATAAAATGTTTGGAGGTTATAAGTATCTTTCTGGCAAAAATATAGATTTTTACTTGTAAACAACAAATATCAGAAAAGAGCCTGGTCCAAGAAATATCCTCTAAGGCCCCTGTCAGTTTTGTCGGCGGACCTAAACGGGCGCTCCATATTAGTCTATGGAGCGATGGATGTCAGCGGTGACATGTCCGCTGACATCCGACCCGGTCCGATCCGCTAAAATCAGACGTCCGGCCCTATGTTCGCATCCGTAGCTCTTAAAGGGCCATTTTTTTTTAAATGCCAAATTTTTTTTGTTGGATTTTAGTGTAAATATGAGATCTGAGGTCTTTTTGACCCCCAGATCTCATATTTGAGAGGTCCTGTCATGCTTTTTTTTTATTACAAGGGATGTTTACATTCCTTGTAATAGGAATAAAAGTGACACAATTTTTTTTTTAAGAGAACAGTGTAAAAATAAAAAATAAAAGGTGAAATAAATAAAAAAAAATAAAAAATATTAAATGCACCCCGTCCCGCCGAGCTCGCGTGCAGAAGCGAACGCATACGTGAGTAGCACCTGCATATGAAAACGGTGTTCAAACCACACATGTGATGTATCGCCACGATCGGTGGAGCGAGAGCAATAATTCTAGCCCTAGACCTCCTCTGTAACTTACAACATGCAACCTGTAATAATTTTTAAATGTAGCCTATGGAGATTTTTAAGGGTAAAAGTTTGTCGCCATTCCACGAGCGGACGCTATTTTGAAGCGTGACATGTTGGGTATCAATTTACTCGGCGTAACATTATCTTTTACAATATAAAAAAATGGGGCTAACTTTACTGTTTTGCTGTTTTTTATTTCAAAAAAGTGTATTTTTTCCAAAAAAAAAGTGCGCTTGTAAGGCCGCTGCGCAAATACGGTGTGACAGAAAGTATTGCAACAGCCGCCATTTTATTCTCTCGGGCTTTAGAGAAAAAAAAGTATAATGTTTGGGGGTTCTAAGTAATTCTCTAGCAAAATAAACTTGTTTTTAACTTGTAAACAACAAATCTCAAAAAGAGGCTCGGTCCTTATGTGGTTACATTAAACTTGCTGATTGCTCCTGGAATAAAGAAACAAATTATTACTTTAGTCAAACTAATAATCAGCCTGATTACTAAATATTGTAATCAGGTAGGACAAAATAAGTTAAAGCCAATACCAATAAGGGACCTTGCTCAAGAGAGCTTACAAGCTAATAGAAATTAAGACTCTCATTCTCTAACTCACCCCCCTGTTATTTGTTACATATAGCACATATAATAAGATGTTTGCACTGTTTTCACCAAGCATCACTCTTCACTATTCCTTTTAGAGAATAAGAAACACATATAAATAAACCCCACTGCTATATTTGTTAATATTATGAAGTAGGCAAATATATAAAGATGACAGTATACCTAATACTGGACAATAAGATAGGGACATGACAAAATAAACAACAAAAGCTACAAGGGAGAATAAGGACTCTCCCTACAGGAGTGATACACTAAATATAAAATGCACCCCTCACTACTGCAGTCCATGATATAAAAGACAGAATATCTATTATAATCTACGATTTGTATTCTAATACAATAGAGACCTATTCCCATGATAGACAGTTCCCCTTTTAAAAACCAAAAGAAATGTTTAAGAATTAGAACGTATTCTGAGATTTTCTGCTCAGCTCATCGAGTTTCTGTCTAAAGTCACCAGACATAACTCCCTAAAACGTGCCCCTTAGAGAGCTACAGAATACTGAGATGAACTGTCACAAAAGTGATTTAAAAGGGTTGTAAACCTTCGTGTTTTTTCACCTTAATGCACCCTATGCATTAAGGTGAAAAAACACCTGGCAGTGACCGGCCTCCCAGCCCCCCTGTTTCACTTACCTGAGCCCTGGAACTTGACCCAGTGGGGACGTGCCGTCTCTCTGCCCAGGGTTCTCGGCTCTTGATTGGATAGATTGATAGCAGCACAGCCATTGGCTCCCGCTGCTGTCAATTAAATCCAATGACGCGGGCGCCGGGGGGCGGGGCTGAGTCATACATTCAGCGGCTATGGACGCCGAATGCCGGACTCGGGAGCGCACCCGCAAGGTAACCCCCTTAGGAGAGCACTTCTCCTAGGGGGTTATCTGATGTGGGGAGCAGCCGAGAGAGCCGCCAGGGGACCCCAGAAGAGGATGTTCGGGGCCACTCTGTGCAAAATGAGCTGCACAGTGGGCAAAGTAAGTATGACATGTTTGTTATTTAAAAAAAAAAAACCCTTATGCGCTGTACACACGACCCGTTTTCCTGTCGGAATAAACTCTGAGGGTTTTTCCGACGGAGTTCCGACGGAATTCCGCTCAAGCGGTCTTGCCTACACACGGTCACACCAAATTTCGACCGTCCAGAGCGCGGTGACGTACAGCACGTACGACGGGACTAGAAAAAGGAAGTTCAATAGCCAGTAGCCAATAGCTTCCGTCTCGTACTTGCTTCAGAGCATGCGTCGTTTTTGGTCCGTCAGAACAGCATACAGACGATCGGTTTTCCCGATAGGAATTGGTCCTGTCGGAAAAATTTAGAACGTGTTCTCTTTCTAGGTCTGTCAGAATTTTCGACGTAACAGGTCCGATGGGGCATGCACACGGTCGGAATATACGATGAAAAGCTCCCGTCTGACTTTTTCTGTCGGACATTCCGCTCGTGTGTACGCGGCATTACAATCACTTTAATGTTGTTTTTGCCCATACGTGCAGACAGCTATTTCTAAAAATTGTGGCCATACCTTCTACTCTCCTACACACATACTGAAAGAAATACATTATCTTGTCTAACATGTAATACTTACAACTGTAAAAATCTTTTTTTAAGCATGCCATTCATTACATTAGCAGGACTGAATTTATCTACAGATTCAAGCTATGCTGGGACTTGTGGTTCCACAACAGATAGTACTCAGAGAGCAGCTACAACAATGAGATATATACACAAGTTGTATTCAAGTATCCCATCAGGGGAGAGATCATTACAGTCATTGGCACCATCAAAACGTCTAATATTCTTATGACTATAAACTTCAGTATTATTTATGTCACATTGAACCATCTGCCTATTGCAGTATTTCAGCAAGAAAAAGGGGCTAATGACTATAAAACAAAACAAACCCTTATTAGATTGTAAGCTCTTCTGAGCAGGGCCCTCTTAATCCTCTTGTATTTTATTGTATTATAACTGTATTGTCTCCCTTTTATATTGTAAAGCGCTGCGTAAACTGTTGGCGCTATATAAATCCTGAATAATAATAATAATAAAACCCTCTTTTCAGTTTAAGGACTTCAATACAGGGCACTTATACACCTTCCTGCCCAGGCCAATTTTCAGCTTTCAGCGCTGTCGCACTTTGAATGACAATTGCGCGGTCATGCAACACTGTACACAAACACATTTTTCATCATTTTGTTCCCACAAATAGAGCTTTCTTTTGGTGGTATTTGATCACCTCTGTGGTTTTTATTTCTTGCGCAACAAATAAAAAAAGACCGAAAACTTTAAAAAAAAAACCCAAGTTTTTCTTTGTTTCTGTTAAAAAATTTTGTAAATAAGTACGTTTTCTTTTTCAATGACGGGCACTGATATGGCTGCACTGACGGGCACTGATACGGCGTGACTGATGGGCACCGATGAGGTGGCACCAATGAGGTGGCACTGATGAGGTGACACTGATGGGCACTGATAGGTGGCACTGATAGGTGGCACTGGTATGCGGCACTGATGGACACTCATAGGTGGCACTGATGGGCACTCATAGGTGGCACAGATGGGCACTCGTAGGTGGCATTGATCCTTCCAGAAGCAGTATGCTAGATACAAAAAAAATATGGGTGAACTTTGTGTTGTAAATTACCTAAATCAAACAACTTTCTTTTTTCTACAGTTTAAATAACTTCTAACTCTCTCACCCCATTCATGGCACTATCTAACTGAGGTACATATTCAAAAGAATATAAAAAAGATAAATGAATCATGCCTTCCACATACACACTCACCCACTGCCAATAACATTTTGAACTTTGACGCTAAAGTCACCATAGATGTATCAATCCCTAGTCACATACAATCATTCACATAGGGATCATTTTACACCTCATACAAAAAACACAGACACACACACAACAATACATTTAACCTCTTGCCGACCAGCCCCCGTCATTATACTGCGGCAGGTCGGCACGATCCCGCGAGCCGTCGTAGCTATACCTCGGCTTCTTTAAGCGGGATAGCAGGCGCGCACACACGCCCGCTGCACTGCGGGGGGGGTGTGCCGATGCTCGTGACCGGCGGTCGCGATGACCGCTGGCCATGAGCGATCACGGGCACGAGAGGCAGAATAGGGACGTGTGTGTCTAAACACACAAATCCCTGTTCTGTTCTGAGAGGAGATGCAGGTGAGTTCCTAATAGCTAGGAACCACAATCTGTCATCTCCTATAGTCAGTCCCCTCCCCCTACAGTTAAAACACAGTCAAGGAACACAGTTAACCCCTTGATCGCCCCCTAGTGTTAACCCCTTCCCTGCCAGTGACATTTACACAGTAACCAGTGCATTTTTATAGCACTGATCGCTGTATAATTGTCAATCTTCCCAAAAATGTGTCAAAAGCATCCGATGTGTCCGCCAAAATGTCGCAGTCACGATAAAAAACGCAGATCACCGCCATTGCTAGTAAAAAAATAAGTAATAATAAAAAAATCAAAATGGGTAACAGAAAAATACTGCGCCAACTAAGGTGTAACAGAAAAATACTGCGCCAACTAAGGTGTATAGAGCAGCCAACATAACAATCAGACCAATTGTGAGCAAATATAAATAACAAAATGTGGCGCTGAAAATGTGTGATGTTCGTTATTGGGCAAGACAAACCAGAATAGTCATCTGGGAGTCAAAAATGCACAATAAAGTTGGTAATAAAAAGCGCTTACATGAGTCGTGGCATAACAGGCATATCGAAAACCGACACGTTTCATCCGCATGGACTTCAACTGGGGTATATACCTTTTTATTACCTGTCTATATCTGGTCCTTCACTGTCTTAAGCAGCCAGAGTGTTTTTATACGAATTTTTATTAAACGTCCTTTTTTGAAGCAGTCTCACACTATGTGGAGAAATTTTTTTCATTTCCTACCCTGAGGGCTATATTGCTTTTATGCCGGCCTGGAGATTTGATTTACCAACTATTATACAGCCTTCTGCTGTGGAGATCCCAATATAGGACGACCTTGAGTAGGAGACTGGTGAGTGGTGCGGCCATCTTAAGATCAAGTCCGGACGTGGAACCAGACCCGCTCTCCCCTGGACAACCATTTTGGTCCTCCTTCTACAAGCCTGTCAGACTCTCAGCCGTATGGCTAGTGAGTCCACCTGTTCCGGTAAGGGTGTTTAATCTGTTTACACATGTTTTAGGCACCTGAGTAGCACATCATTCCAGAGTGCATCCTAGCCATGGATGATTGATATACTCTGCGGAAGACTCCATAAGTCAAGCTTACATCGACCCTTGATGCATGTTCAGTGAACATTTTATGAACTTCATACATATTTGTTTTTGATTGCAGTTTATTTGTTGATTTTTACACTATATATTTGAATGCATAGCACATTTAAGTATACTTTTGAGGTATATTTTATTCCTTTAGCACTTAATATTTGTTGTTGCACTTTGTTTTGCATATTTTTTGGGAATATCTTTCACATACACTTATATTCCTTTATAGTCTTCGGACTGTTAAAGGACTTTTTTTTGGGCACTATTTAGGTCTGTCTGATATTTACAGACACATCTGCGTCCTGATATATAGTTTTATTGTGTTTTTCTCTCCTATTTCTTTAGTAGAGACACGTTTTCATCAAAACTTTATTGTGCATTTTTGATTCCCAGATGACTATTCTGGTTTGTCTTGCCCAATAACGAACATCACGTTTTTTCAGCGCCACATTTTGTTATTTAAATTAATAATAAAAAAATGCCATAAATCTACCCCCTATTTTGTAGAAGCTATAACTTTTGAGCAAACCAATGAATATACCCTTATTGCAATTTTTATTACCAAAAATATGTAGAATACATATCGGCCTAAACTGAGGAAAAAAATAGCTTTTTTTTAAAAAAGAATTGGGGATATTTATTATAGCAAAAAGTACAAAATATTGTGTTTTTTGTTTCAAAATTGTCGCTCTTTTTTTGTTTATAGCGCAAAAAATAAAAACCGCAGGGATGATCAAATACCACCAAAAGAAAGCTCTATTTCTGGGAAAAAAAGAACGTCAATTTTGTTTGGGTACAGCGTCGTGCGACCGCGCAATTGTCAGTTAAAGCGACGCAGTAACGCAAAAAATTGGCCCGGTCATTGAACAGTCAAATCTTCTGGGGCTGAAGTGGTTAACTAACTAATAGAAATATAAATCCTCCTATCAAATACTAGTAACAAGTGTCACAAAATCAAAGATATGGATATGAAACAGAGAGTTCTAATTGTATTTTTATGGCAGATACATACCATTTCCATATTCATCATACACTATGCAGAATTCAGCATCAGTTGCATACTTCTTACAATTCACTCATAGAACTAACACACAGGGTCCTTCCACTCCAACGTCTTTACACCCACTACAGACTTATTCTAACCTCATTTGGGAGATGATCGTTCTCCCTCTAAAAATCACACATACAATATTTCCTAACAGTCTACAAAGATTACAAAGAAATGAGCTTACATATGTGAACATTCATTAACAAAACGTCATTATCTTCTGTTTTCTATATAGCAATACACAGTCATTCCACCAATGTGGAAAAAGTGCAGCGCTGTGAATACTTTCCAGAAGCACTGTATAAAATTAGATAAAAACACGTCAGTTTGTAGAGGTCAAAACTCTTAATAAGTAAATGAATACAGCTCCTTTCACACTAGCAGCAGTTGTTTACCGCCCCAATGCAAAGCGATCCAGTGGCGGGGGGGGGGGGGGGGGCGCTTTTTTAGAGGCAGGTGTTCAGGAAGCGAAGCGTGATGCCTGTTTTTTTTTTTGTCTTTTATTTTTAGGCATTGTGGGACGCAGTTGCGACTCGCTCCCATTCACTTGGGTGGGGGCGATAAATTTAATGGATCAGCCACCTGTTTTTACCACCCTCTACAGCCACAAGTGGGAAAGGAGCCTAAAGCTATTGTCTAAAAATGATTAGTGTCACATTCCTGCCGCTTATTCTACAAATGGAACTTCCTGTAGATATTGCCTCCGAACAACACCAAGATCACCCACTCATCCTTACATCTGTGCTATTTCTGGGTGTTTTCTATTTGTGGCGACATAGGAATGGATGTTTAGTGATGGCAGGACGAATATGACCATCTGCTCGCTTATTTTCAGTTGTGATTAATTTTCACATGAATGTAGTTTATTTTTTTTTTTTTTTTTGGACAAATCAGTTTTAAGTAAAGGAAGACATAAATGGATCTCATGAAATCATTTATAATATCAAAAATAGCAAATTAGAGAGAGTGAATGAATATTTCTGTAACTTTGACAGAGGCAGTATTTTCTGTTTTACCAAATCAGGCCTCATACACTAGATTGCCAAAAGTATTGGGACGTCGGCCTTTACACGCACATGAACTTTAATGGCATCCCAGCAGTGGCGGCCCGTCCATAGGGGGTGCACAGGTGCCACCCCCCAAGGCAGTCACAAAAAAAAATTAAAAATGGGCCCTTTAAAAAAATAAAAAAAAATAAGGGTGTTTGGGCGCCGGACACAGTGCACCATGGGAGGCGTGACGTCTGTGCAATCCCGTGATTGCAGACGAGACGCTTCATTTGCCCTGTTTAGATCTGCCTTGTGGCGCAATCCATTGCGCCGTATTGCTCCCATCCATAGTGCTGTTATGGATGCCTGGTTTTTGATTGGCACAAGCCTAGGACATGGGCGGTGCTTTCCCTCTGAGTTACGGCATCACTTCCAGTTTATCTGTGCCAGTGAAAAACCGGAAGTGACGTCAGTGGAACGCACGGCCCGAGCAGAGCTTTTTTTCCCCAGGATCGGCCGGCTGCATTGATAGGTCTCTCCTCTGAGTCCTCTCCTTATAAAGATTTCCTTTTTCCACCATCACAAAATTCTGATCCACAAAAGCGTCATCTTCACAGGATATTTTGTTTTTGGAACATAAAAAATCAAGCTAGCTCATACTTTCCATTAGTCCCAAGATTTTTAAGAATATTTTGCAATCACAGAAGTTGAATGCCATATGGCTGCTGGGTAATTCAGTGTACTTATTTAGATCACTGGGTAGCAGTGGAGAACATTAGACCCATTATAAGCCATGCATGGATTTATAACTGTATACTCTGCTGTGATTCTGGGCTATATACTCTGCTGTGATTCTGGGCTGTATACTCCGCTGGGAGTCTGGGCTGTATACTCTGCTGTGATTCTGGGCTGTATACTCCGCTGGGAGTCTGGGCTGTATACTCTGCTGTGATTCTGGGCTGTATACCCTGCTGTGAGTCTGGGCTGTATACTCTGCTGTGATTCTGGGCTGTATACTCTGCTGTGAGTCTGGGCTGTATACTCTGCTGTGATTCTGGGCTGTATACTCCGCTGGGAGTCTGGGCTGTATACTCTGCTGTGATTCTGGGCTGTATACTCTGCTGTGAGTCTGGGCTGTATACTCTGCTGTGAGTCTGGGCTGTATACTCTGCTGTGAGTCTGGGCTGTATACTCTGCTGTGATTCTGGGCTGTATACTCTGCTGTGATTCTGGGCTGTATACTCCGCTTTGATTCTGGGCTGTATACTCTGCTGTGATTCTGGGCTGTATACTCCGCTGTGATTCTGGGCTGTATACTCCGCTTTGATTCTGGGCTGTATACTCTGCTGTGATTCTGGGCTGTATACTCTGCTGTGAGTCTGGGCTGTATACTCCGCTGTGATTCTGGGCTGTATACTCCGCTGTGATTCTGGGCTGTATACCCTGCTGTGAGTCTGGTCTGTATACCCTGCTGTAAGTCTGGTCTGTATTCTCTGCTGTGATTCTGGGCTGTATACTCTGCTGTGATCCTGGCCAGTATACTCTGCTGTGAGCCTGGGCAGTATACTCTGCTGTGATTCTGGCCAGTATACTCTGCTGTGAGCCTGGGCAGTATACTCTGCTGTGATTCTGGGCAGTATACTCTGCTGTGATTCTGGGCTGTATACTCCGCTGTGATTCTGGGCTGTATACTCTGCTGTGATTCTGGGCTGTATACTCTGCTGTGATTCTGGGCTGTATACTCTGCTGTGATTCTGGGCTGTATACTCTGCTGTGAGTCTGGGCTGTATACTCTGCTGTGATTCTGGGCTGTATACTCTGCTGTGATTCTGGGCTGTATACTCTGCTGTGATTCTGGGCTGTATACTCTGCTGTGAGTCTGGGCTGTATACTCTGTCCTGTGATGCTGAGCTGTATACTCCTGACACTATGGGTGGAAGCAAGTGGAATACAGGGGACGGAGTGGGTGGATGCTATAAGGGGTGGGGCTTATAAGTGGAAGGGGTCAAAATGGAGGGGTGGGTCTGGTGCCTCCCCATCCTAGAACTTCACCAGCCACCACTGCATCCCAGTCTTAGTCCGTAGGGTTCAGTATTGAGTTGGCCCACCATTTGCAGCTATAACAGCGTCAACTCTTCTGGGAAGGCTGTCCACAAGGTTTAGGAGTGTGTCTATGGGAATGTTTGAACATTCTTCCAGAAGCGCATTTGTGAGGTTGGATGAGAAGGCCTGGCTCGCAGTCTCTACTTTAATTCATCCCAAAGGTGTTCTATTGGCTTGATGTCAGGACTCTGTGCAGGCCAGTCAAGTTCCTCCACCCCAAGCTCTCCCGTCCATGTCTTTATGGACATTGCTTTGTGCACTTGTGCGCAGGCATGTTGGAAGAGGAAGGAGCCATCCCCAAACTGTTCCCACAAAGTTGGGAGCATGAAATTGTCCAAAATTTCTTGGTATGCTGACACCTTAAGAGTTCCCTTCACTGGAACTAAGTAGCCAAGCCCAACCCCTGAAAAACAACCCCACACCATAATCCCCCCTCCACCAGTGCACAAAGCAAGGTCCATAAAGACATGGATGAGCGAGTTTGGGGTGGAGGATCTTGACTGGCCTGCACAGAGTCCTGACCTCAACCCGATAGAACACCTTTGGAATGAACTAGAGCAGAGACTGCGAGCTAAGCCTTCTCATCCAACATCAGTGCCTGACCTCAGAAATGTGCTTCTGGAAGAATGGTCAAACATTCCCATAGACACACTCCTAAACCTTGTGGACAGCCTTCCCAGAAGAGTTGAAGCTGTTATAGCTGCAAAGGGTGGGCCAACTCAATATTGAACCCCACGGACTAAAGCCTCATACACACGATGGGGTTTTCCAACGGGAAATGTTCGATGACAGGCTGTTGGTGGAAAATCTGACCGTTTGTATGCTCCATCAGACAATTGTTGTCGGATTTTCCGAGCGTGTGTACACAAGTCCATAGGACAAAGGTCCAAAGTACAAACAGGCATGCTTGGAAGCAAGGATGAGCCGGAAGCGGTCGGTCTTGTAGATTAGCGTTCGTAATGGAGAATTAACATTTGTGACGCGGCAAATTATGAAATCTCAAAATGCAGCGCACAATTTTCTTCTTCTTTAACCACTTCAGCCCCGGGAAGGATTTACCCCCTTCCTGACCAGAGCACTTTTTGCGATTCGGCACTGCGTTGCTTTAACTGACAATTGCGCGGTCGTGCGACGTGGCTCCCAAACAAAATTGAAGTCCTTTTTCTCTCACATATTTCTTTTGGTGGTATTTGATCACCCCTGCGTTTTTTTTTTTTTGCGCTATAAACAAAAAAAGAGCGACAATTTTGAAAAAAACTTATTATTTTTTACATTTTGCTAAAATAAATATCTCCCAAAAATATATAAAAAAACATTTTTTTTCCTCAGATTAGGCCGATGTGTATTCTTCTACATATTTTTGGTAAAAAAAATCGCAATAAGCGTTTATTGGTTGGTTTTCGCAAAAGTTATAGCGTTTACAAAATAGGGGATAGTTTTATGGCATTTTTATTAATAATTTTTTTTTACTAGTAATGGCGGCGATCAGCGTTTTTTATCATGACTGCAACATTATGGTGGACACATCGGACATTTTTGACACATTTTTGGGACCATTGTCATATTTACAGCTATCAGTGCTATACAAATGCACTGATTCCTGTGTAAATGACACGGGCAGTGAAGGGGTTAACCACTAGGGGGCGACAAAGGGGTTAAGTGTGTCCTAGGGAGTGAGTCTAACTGTGGGGGGGAGGCGATTCAACTCACATGACAGCGATCACTTCTCCCGATGACAGGGAGCAGTGATCTCTGTCCTGTCACTAGGTAGAACGGGGAAATGCTTTGTTTACAAAAGCATCTCCCCGTTCTTCCGCTCCGTGAGATGATTATGGGCACCCAGCGGACATCGAGTCCGCAGGACCCACAGTCACGGAGACCGCGGCGGGCGTGCGCGCCCGCAACACCGCTTCTTGAAGGAGACGTTGCTGTATGCCCTTTTACCTACCAGTGCCATTCTGCCGACGTATATCGGTGTGCGCTGGTCGGCAAGCGGTTAATGGGATAATAATGAAGCTGCTTTGCTGGTGATACGGATGGACTTTTTGCAAACAAATTTTCAAAGGTTTTTTTTCTAGTGATATCAAGAATAATATTATTATGCTTTTTTTTTTGCTTTTTTTTTATGAGCCAGTTACCACAGCACCATTATCCTGTAGTTTTTAAGATCAAAGATACAACTATGTTGGTGTCCCTTGTCAATTTTACATTGTATTTTTTCTAATGTAACTGCCGACTCCCAAACTGTCATTTGAAGTAAAACACATAGCCAAGTATTATTCTACACAATTCTTTTTATTGTGCATTAAAAAAAATAAAAAAATAAAAAAATTAGACATGCTATCTGCCAATAGAACTTAACCAAAGAGTGCATTCTATGCATCCAAAAATATAGAAAATATAACAAATCAAATCATTATTATTCAACCAAAAAATAAATAAAAGTCCTGCTTCTTAATATAGGGGGTCAGCAATGCCAAGAGTTGGTGAAAGCAGGGGTCCGTCATCCGGAGATAATACAGAAAATCATCCGGATTATTCTCCTGGAGCTCCCGCAGCAAAGGCGTATGACATAATTGGTCACCATTAATAAAGAAACCAATTTTTTGTCCAAGAACTCCTCCTCCTCCTGTTCCTGGACTGGAATTGGGTCAAAACAACAACTCCAAGGCCAATAATAAATAACACGTTATCTCCCCCGATCCCGCAACATGTCTGGTTGACGAACGGCCGTTGAGGAACTAACTGAAAAGGACGAAATGAAAAGTGCGAAACGAAAAGCACTAAATGAAAAGCGTGAATCAACACTCACCAAACTTCTACTAACATGAAATTAGCAGATGGAGCCCAAAGGGTTTCCGCTAAAGAGCTGAAAAACAACGTAGTACGTCACTACGTTCGTGTTTGTTGACCGACAATTACTTGCCGTTTTGTATGTAAGATAAAATCCAGGCACCCGCTTTCGGACAAAAGTCCGAGGTTTTGTCTGCGGAAAATCTGATTGTGTGTACGAGGCTTAAGACTGGGATGACAATAAAGTTCATGTTCGCAGGCGTCCCAATACTTTCGGTAATATAGTGTACTTAAAGCCCAAGTCTGGGATTTAGGCCGGCCATACACGGAGCAAATTTCTTTCCTGCAACCACAGGCACCCCAAATGCGGTGCGATTATGCCACGATTGTCATGTGTCAAACCCACAAAAATTGCTGCAAAACATGCAACGCCAAACACGCCTGACTTAGTGCCAGGTTTTGGTACATGAGCTTCTTTGGAGCGTTTTTAGAGTGGAAGGAGGCCCATTCAAAGTGAATCGTGCCTCTGCAAAGACGCACAACAAAAACATGCAAAAAAACGCATGCGGCAGCATTGCTCAGGTGTGAACAGGGCCTTAGTGTTGGCAGAACCGAGTTCCCCCACCTCCTGTACACAACAACACCTCCCCTTTATACACCCCCCCCCCCCCAATGGGGGTTATTTACTAAAACTGGAGTGTGCAGAATCTGGTGCAGCTCTGCATAGAAACCAATCAGCTTCCAGATTTTATTGCCAAAGGTTAATTGAACAAACTGAAGTTAGAAGCTGATTGGCTCCCATGCACAGCTGCACCAGATTCTGAGTGCTCCGGATTTAGCAAATCTCCCCCATTGCTCAACCTTGTATGTCATTTACACTTCAAAAACCAATGAGATCTGGAAGAACTTGAGACTTTGGGGTTGATTTACTAAAGGCAAATAGACTGTGCACTTTGCAAGTGCAGTTACATAGTTACATACCCTGTTTCCCCGAAAATAAGACCTAGCGTTATTGTCGGTGATGGCTGCAATATAAGCCCTACCCCCCAAATAAGCCCTACCCTGTTTCCCCGAAAATAAGCCCTACCCTGAAAATAAGACCTACAAGGACTTTAACTAGGGCTTATTTGGGGGGTAGGGCTTATATTGCAGCCATCACCGACAATCACGCTAGGTCTTATTTTCGGGGAAACAGGGTAGTAGGTGAGGTTGAAAAAAGACACAAGTCCATCAAGTCCAACCTATGTGTGTGATTATATGTCAGTATTACATTGTATATCCCTGTTGTGGTGTTGTGGTCATTCAGGTGCTTATCTAATAGTTTCTTGAAGCTATCGATACTCCCCGCTGAGACCACTGCCTGTGGAAGGGAATTCCACATCCTTGCTGCTCTTACAGTAAAGAACCCTCTACGTTATTTAAGGTTAAAAAAATGAAGTTCAATAGCCAGTGCGGCTCTTCTGCTTGATTCCGAGCATGCGTGGAACTTTGTGCGTCGAAATTGTGTACACACGATCGGAATTTACGCCAACGGATTTTGTTGTCGGAAAATTTGAGATCCAGATCTCAAATTTTGTTTGTCGGAAATTCCGACGGAAAATGTTCAGATGGAGCCAACACACGGTCGGAAATTCCGACAACAAGCTCCCATCGAACATTTCCCGTCGGAAAATCCAACCGTGTGTACGCGGCATTAGGCTGCTAACATTTGTAAGTAGATAGGAAAGGTAAATCACATTCACTTGTTTTAAACATTATTTCACATTTCTTCAGTTACTTCCTGGTTTCCATGCCTAGGAAAATTATGTCATACATACAAGATAACAAGTTTCGACAAATTCGTTCATTTGGAAATATCCGAATTAACGAAAACCCGTTTTCGAACAAATTTAATCTGAATATTGGTAAATTTAAAAATTCGTAAATTCCTTGAAAATGTGAAAATTCGTAATTCGAAAATCTGAAAATTCAAAAATCTGAAAATTCTAAAATCTGAAAATTCAAAAATCTGAAAATTCAAAAATCTGAAAATTCAAAAATCTGAAATAATAACTAACTAATTATAACATAACTATTAAAAACTATTAAATAATAGTTATTGGAATTCCCCTTCAAATTTTGCTGTTAGTGAATGTATAAATACAAATTTATCCGAAGTTACAAATTAGCCAAAATAACGAATGCCGTATCTAAACGAATGGAACATAACAATTAATATTAATAAATAAAAATGATAATAATAATTTTTTTATTATTATTATTATTTTTATTATTTTGTACCATTCCATTCGTTTAGATGCAGCATTCTTTCAGATAATTCGTAACTTTGGATAAATTTGTATTCGTTACGATCACTAACAGCCAAATTTGAAAGGAAATTCCAATACCTATAATTTAATAGTTAATTATTATTAGTTAGTTAGATTTTCTTTCTTATTTTCGGATTTTCTAATTTTTGAATTTACGAATTTTCTAATTTACGAATTGGGATCATAACGAATGACCCGAAAAACAAAAACAAAAAAACCCAAATGAAACGAAAACGAATGAATTTTTCAGCAGTGCTGTACAATCATGTGCTTGAGTCAGTCCCATCAGCTTCTGATCATAACTAGAGTAATGTCTATGATTACTCTAGTAATTAATTAGCTCTGTTACTTTGCTGGGAGTGTGATCTCGGCACAGAAAATTTAGCAGCTCTTGGACGTACATGTAGGTGTTAAAAAAACTTCTGGCTTTAGATACACTCTAAGCACTTTTGGATACTGCGGCAGGGCGGCCACTCTGTGCCAAATCGCATACCTAGTACGTGATCTGACACTTCCGGGTCTGGGGGGCGCGTGCGCCGACAGCGACCCGCTCCCGTTGTGATCGCACACAACAGGAGCCCAGCGGCTGGTACCACGGACTCGATGTCCACTGGCACCCGCCGATTACACAGTACCCACGCGGAACAGCGATCTGCCTATGTAACCAAGGCAGATTGCCTTTCTGCCAGAAGGGAAAGCATGGATCCTGTGTTTCTGCAGAGGAGGAACACAGATCTTTGCCTCCCCCTAGTCAAAGCACCTCCCCCACAGTGAGTAAGAACAGGCTAGGCACACAGTTAACCCTTTGATCAGCCCTGATGTTAACCCCCTCCCAGGATATTTTTTAGCACTTATCAGTGTATTGGTGTCACTGGTCCCCAAAAAAATCTCAAAAGTGTCAGTTAGTTTCCGATTTGTCCGCCGCAATATCACAGTCCCGCTATAAGTCGCTGATCACTGCCAATACTACTAAAAATAAATTCAATTCAATAAAAAAAAAAAAATATCTCATAGTTTGTAGATGCTATAATTTTTGCGCAAACCAATCAATATACGCTTATTGAGATTTTTTCTTTTACCAAAAATATGTATAATACAGAATAAATATTGGCCTAAATTGATAAATAAATTTACTTTTTTACATTTGTTATTAGACATGTGCATTCGTTTTCGTCCGAATGCATTTTTGTCCGAATATCAGGTATTTTCGTTATCGTTTTAACAAACGATAACGAAAGTGCAGAATCCGAAAAACGAAAGATCCGACAAAAACAAATGCTTTTTTTTTTCATTTTCGTTGCTACAACAGTTCGATATCGATAGGAGATTCGACATGATGATGACAATAACAATCTGTGTCCATCAAACCTGTGGTCGAATGTGCCTAACCCTAAAGTGGTGTTCCGGCCGAAATTATACTTTTTAAATAAAAATACCCCTATAATACAAAAGCTTAATGTATTCTAGTAAAGTTAGTCTGTAAACTAAGGTCTGTTTTGTTAGTTTATAGCAGTAGTTTGTCATTTTATAAACTTACAGCAGGCCGTGGCCATCTTAAGTGTGGGCATCTGAAGCCAGACTGTATTTCTTCCTGGATCTCATCCTTGCAGATCTCGCACATGCTCAGTGCAGCACAAGCAGTGTAATAGGTTTCAGGTCAGGTTTCCATAGCAACGGCAGTTTCAGAGGAAGTTGCCGCCTCTTCCCAGAAGGCATTGCAACCAGGAAATGATGCGATGGGCCTGCGGCCAGGGAGGAGGAATTGAAAAATGAATACAGCAGATATACAGTAGGTGCTGAGAAAAAAAATAAAAAAATATCCAATTTGTTTACAGTGCACAGTTTAGTGAGGGATGCTGAAGAGTTGTAAAAGTGGGTGGAACTCCACTTTAACTCTATTAGTCCAAGATTATTCTACATAGAGAGAAAACATTCGACGTAGGGGAGAAAAGATTCGACGTAGGGGGAAAAGATTCGACGTAGGGGAGAAAAGATTCGACGTAGGGGAGAAAAGATTCGACGTAGGGGAGAAAAGATAAATAAAAATAATGATGATGATGAATGTTATTGGCTGATTGTAACCAAAGAGGAGGAGCAGTAAAATAGCTAGAACTAAGTACACACGTACTTTGGCTTATGGTGTCTGTTGAAAGTTCTAAGAAGATTTGACGGAGCGGGTAAACTATACGGCGTCGTACAGTTTAGCTGCTTCGTCGAATCTTCTTTGAACATTCGACAGACACCATAAGCCTTCAATGACAGATTCGACCTTAATTTGGATTTTCGAACGAATGTAATTTTTAACGAAAAACGAAATAAATAAAAACGAATTTCGGAAGTAACTAAATAAATTTATTTTTCGGACGAAAACGAAATTCCGAAACCAAATATTTCAGTGTGCACATGTCTATTTGTTATTGGATATGTTTTATAGCAGAAAGTAAAAACTATAGTTTTTTTTATTTTTTTCAAAATTGTCAGCCTTTTGTTGTTTATAGCACAAAAAAACAAATAAAAAACGCAGAGGTGATCAAATACCACCAAAAACCTCTATTTGTGGGAAAAAAAGGACGTCAATTTTATTTGGCTACAGCCTTGCATGAATGTGCAATTGTCAGTTAAAGTAACACAGTGCCGTATTGAAAAAAAAATGGCGTGGGGGTAAACCTTCCGGAGGCCAAGTGGTTAAGGAGCCCCCTCCTACTTTCCGTGAACCCGCCTCTATCCAGTTCACCCAACTGAGTTGCCAACAGATGTGCATTACCATTATTTCTGGAAAGACGAGCTGTAATCTACCAAAACTCCATAAGTATATAAGCAAAGAATATCCTTGGCTTTCGACGTTCTGGCCTTGCAGCTCTGATGTCCATCATCTGAGTCCCATCACAGACACTATCTTTATAGACTATGTGGGTTGCCTCCTACAATCTAAAAACATAATTGTAGTTCATTTGGCTTACTCCCAATTTGGCCCACGCTATGTAAAGGCTCTTTCTGGGTGCAGGCACTGTTGCAAATGCTCTTAGTTATGCATTGCAAGTTAAATAAACATTGTGGGGGATGATATTTTCAAAGAATTAGCTGGCATCTTCCCCAGAAATCCCATAAACTTTTACTGTTTTCCACTTGTTTTATGTGGGTTCTCCTCCTGATGCTCCACTTTCAATGCAGGTTCCACTGATCCTACTGACCCCAGCTGAAAGAATCCTGGATGAGGGGGAGGATCTGCACAGACCAGCAAGAATATCTAAGGTTCATCAGGGCTGCCAGTGGGATACAACTTGCCAAGGTGTGCAGTAGGCATGTGCAATTCGTTTCGTTCCGAATTAGTTTTGTTACGAATTTCGACAAATTCGTTAATTCGGGAATATCCGAATTAACGAAAACCCGTTTAACGAACTTTTTCTGAATATTCGTAAATTCGATAAAGTTGGACATTCGTAAATTCGGGCATTCGGACATTCGCAATTTACGAATGTACATTTGTACATTAGTAAATTAGTGAATTCGTAAGTTTGTAAATTCGAAAATTCAGAAATCTGAAATAATAGTTAATATATAGTTAATAATAGTTAATAATAATAATAACTTAACTATATCCTAGATTGTAAGCTCTAACGAGCAGGGCCCTCTGATTCCTCCTGTATTGAATTGTATTGTACTTGTATTGTCTGCCCTAATGTTGTAAAGCGTTGCGTAAACTGTCGGCGCTATATAAATCCTGTATAATAATAATAATAATATTAGTAATTACTAGTAACTTTTAAATTATAGGTATTGTAATTTCCTTTCAAATTTGGCTGTTAGTGAACGTAACACATACAAATTTATCCAAAGTTATGAATGATCCGAAAAAACGGAATGGAACGTAATGAATTAATAATAATAAATAACAATAATAATAATAATAACAACGTTTTATTATTATTATTTGTTATTAATTTGTTCCGATCCATTTGTTTAGATGCAGCATTTGTTTTGGATAATTCGTAACTTCGGATAAATTCGTATTTGTTACGTTCACTGACAGTCAAATTTGAAAGGAAATTACAATACCTATAATTTAATAGTTAGTTACTATTTCAGATTTTTGAATTTTCGGGTTTTTGGATTTTCAAACTTCGAATTTACAAATTTCCGAATTTCCTAATTTACAAATGTACGATTTTACGAATTTACGAATGTACGAATTTACGAATGTACGAATGTAAAAATGTACGAATGTACAAATGAACGAATGTACGAATGAGCGAATGTTCGAATTTACGAATGTACGAATGAACGCATTTACGAATTTACGAATGAACGAATTTACGAATCGCGATCATAACGAATGACCCGAAAAACGAAAAAAAATAATAAACTAATGAAACGAAAATGAACGAATTTTTTGTCTGTGCACATGTCTAGTGTACAGTATGTTCTTGGTGACATCCTTGACTGCTGAGCAGCTTAGGCCTAAAGCCATAATTAACCGTGACTAACAATAACCTTGCCCAATAAACGACACTCAGACAGGTTAAAGCGGGGTTCCATCCAAATTTTGAACAATATCTGTATGTATTCTCTTCCTTGCCTAGATGCTGACATGCCATTTAAAAAAATTTAAATCGCCGTAATTACCTTTTATTTTTCTATTCTTCTTTGCACTTCCTGGTTCTCCTTCCATGGGAGTAGGCGTGTTTCTAGCCTCTCCCAGACTCCTCACAGTCTCCTGGGAGCTAGTCTCAGGCTTCCCAGGATGCCACTGAGCATGTGCGGGAACAAGCGGTGAATTCTGGGAGCACAGCATTCACCGCATCCAGGAAATAAATGCTTGTGGGCTTCAAATGCCCACAATGAAGATGGAAACCGCCTGCAGTGAATAATATAAGTTATTCTTTCCGACGAAATCTGACACAGGCGGACATATTACACACAATATGTGAGTATGTAATGCTGAGAAGAAAAGTTTGTGAATGAACTAAAAAAAAAAAAAAACGATAGATAGGTGGACCCCCGCTTTAAGTTGGAAAGGGCAAGGCCACAGCTTTAGTAAAAATTTTTACATTAGCAATTTTCCAACATAAACATTAAACCCGTGCCAATCATGGTTGTACTGTGAGCACCTCTTGAAACCTTAACTGGACCAAGTCTAAAAGGCCCGTCCTTACCATAAGTTCCTGACAGACATATATTGGTCAAACTTCCACTGAAGGGCATAGCCCATTAAATGAAACATTTATCGCTGGCGATGTAAAAAACGCCGGGGAAGCTGTGACAGCCGACCTGAAATGAAAGAAAGTTGGGGCAAGCATGCGGGCAACTCTTCTTTCTGCTCTTCCAAGGGTGAGTGAAGATTTTGCCTCAGGGAGGAACTTTCATAGAGTTCAGGCCCAGCCCCTCATCTCGTGCCCAGCTAGCCAATCATTTTGACCCGTTTGAATTCTTACCTCTTGACCATGCCCCTGTCACTAGGCCATGCTCCCTGCAGTCAAGGCTCCCTTTCCCCAATCAGATCAAGGGGCCTTCATTATGCCCCCCTCCTCGTTGGACGCCCAGCAAGGGTCACATAGGAGGCCTACTCCGGGCTGGGTTCTTCTGGGCTTCGATAGGCAATTAGGATAGGGTCACTGCCTCACACATGGGGTAGCTTTACTTGCACAAATGACTGAACATTATTAAACTCTCTCAATTATACATGTAGCACCCTCTAGTGTACAGTGTAGTAAGATAAATTTATGCTGACTCATATATGAAACTGATAGCTCCGCGCTTAGGTAGTAAAGGAACTGCAGCCCCCCAACACAGAATCACACCAAAGTGGAATTCTAGAAAATTAAAGTCAAATGAGGGGTGATGGCGCTGTTCCACTGAAGGTGTCTCAAGTGTAAAAAATGTGTATCAAATAGAACAATAAACAAAACCATACAATATGTAAATTGAGAAACAATGTGCAAAAACTCGTGAAATATAAGTGACACCTACATCCAAACAAAGTGCAATGTGTGTTAAGGGATAAAGTGAAATCCAAAAAATTGTATATACCCAAAAAAGCTTGAAAAAACTAAAAAACAAAAAATATTACTGAACATCAAGAACACCAATGTTGCATGAATAAAATACTCATGAATTAAATGCACATAAAAAATAAAATAAAAATCATGAAGTTAATAGTCCACAAAAAAGTCCCAAAACCAAATGGATAATAAAATATATTAAATCTATAAGTGGAAAAGTTCCTCATAAAGTGCAGATAGTGAGTCTCTTCAAATCTTCTAGCAGTGCTCTTAGTGACATGAAATCTTCCAATCTTCTAAACAGCCCCCCAATGTGCCCTCACTCACCAAAGGAAAACACCCCTGCAGGGGTAACAGGCCTGTCAGCTGTATCCTGCAGCAACGGTCCTCAGTGATGGCTCCTAATCGAATCTCCGTTCACGGTGTCCGGGCTGTCTCCAGCTACTCCCCGCCAGCACATCCATATGAAATAAAAATGATCCCCATCGCGTGAATCCGTAAAAATATTGTATACTTTATTAAAAGTTATGATTAAAAAGACAAAACAATGTCCCACTGCCTAATGGGCAGTCTAACTGAATGGGAAAAACAATAACAGCAGTGCGGTGCGGCGTGCGTTCCACCGCTCGCTCCACACCCGGAAGTAAAGCAGAGAAGCAGGACGTATGCGTATCGTGTGGCCACGCCTTACGCGTTTCGTCATCCAGACGTCATCTGAGGCGCGGCCATCTTGGTACTCCATACGTCTAATATACACGATGGAGGCGCCCGGAGGCCAATCATGGTGGAAGAACCCGCCCCTCAACCAAGGTGAAATATATCCAAAGTGCCATCTAGTGGACAAAAGGATTACAACCCATTGTATTCGTTTGTGTACGGCGCCTCCATCATAAGAACAGAGTAAACAATTACAATTCTATCATAAAAACAAAGTGCACGATTCCAACTCATTGTATATCACTCGCTAACGGCACTTGCATCATAAAAACAGAATGAAGGGGAAGGAGGGAGTATTAAAAACGTATAGGCACCCCTAAACCTCTGATACATTGGTAACCTACGAAACCCTAACAGAACAGGGGTAATCTATGAAAATAGATGATGAAAAAATTGAAGGATATAACAATATGAAATGTGAAGTATACATGGATAAAAATAAATCCGTGAAATCACAAAGCGAATAAGCATATTAAAGGGATAACGGTCTGTATCTCAAAAATTGAGATTCCAATCTCCATACAAATCAGTGCATCCATTGACTTTTAGTATAGAAAAAAAGGGGCTGGTGCAAACCTCTTATACAAGCTAAGTCGATTATCCAATACATTCCCATAATTATTACAAGTGATGTGTACTATAGCACTAAACCATTAAAAAAGGACTTGTAATATGAACATAGTATATAATTGAATAAATAAGTGATGCAGAATATAAAAAATTATTAAAATATTAAATTGTGAGGCGTATGTATTAAAACCAGAAAGATACGGGGGCTGGAAAGTAATGACCATCATACTGTTACCTACAATTATGAGCCTCCAACACCCTCGGGGAAGCATCCAGTCAAATTATTAAAATTAAAAATCAATAATTAAAAATTGGAAAGGAAGCAGTTAAGATCTATTTCTACATTAAGTCCCCTAGGGACCAAACTGTCAAGGCGATGTATCCATCTGGTTTCATTTTGTGAGATTAATATTTTCTTATTGCCCCCCCTCCATTGTTCCTTGATTGTGTCAATGCCATAAAATATCAAACCAGATGGATCCCTACGGTGATATTCATTGAAGTGTCTAGAAAGATTATGTTTGGGGAACCCCTTTTTAATATTATTAATGTGTTCCCTAATACGTACGCGTAGGGTTCTAGTGGTCCTGCCCACATATTGCAGTCGGCACGGACACTCGATGACATATGTCACATGGGTAGTATCACAGGTGACGAGTTCCCTGATCTCAAATTCCTTACCACTCCTAGATTTAAAAGAGGTCTTCTTCTTAGGTTGCCTCTTGCTGACCCTACAGCCCAGGCACTTCTGGCACCTATAAAAACCTTTCATATCGGCAAACAATTTCACACTCCTAGGAGGATCAATAACATTATGAACCAGATGGTTTCTAAGGGTTGGTGCTTTTCTATAAATAAACCGAGGTTTCTTTGTGAGAATTTTCCCTAAGGTCCTATCTGATCTTAGAATTGGCCAGTACTTCCTTACTATAAATTCAATGGACCTATATTGGTTGTTGAAACCTGTTACAAAAGCTATGTCATCTGGAGAGTTTTTATAGGTGCCAGAAGTGCCTGGGCTGTAGGGTCAGCAAGAGGCAACCTAAGAAGAAGACCTCTTTTAAATCTAGGAGTGGTAAGGAATTTGAGATCAGGGAACTCGTCACCTGTGATACTACCCATGTGACATATGTCATCGAGTGTCCGTGCCGACTGCAATATGTGGGCAGGACCACTAGACCCCTACGCGTACGTATTAGGGAACACATTAATAATATTAAAAAGGGGTTCCCCAAACATAATCTTTCTAGACACTTCAATGAATATCACCGTAGGGATCCATCTGGTTTGATATTTTATGGCATTGACACAATCAAGGAACAATGGAGGGGGGGCAATAAGAAAATATTAATCTCACAAAATGAAACCAGATGGATACATCGCCTTGACAGTTTGGTCCCTAGGGGACTTAATGTAGAAATAGATCTTAACTGCTTCCTGTCCAATTTTTAATTATTGATTTTTAATTTTAATAATTTGACTGGATGCTTCCCCGAGGGTGTTGGAGGCTCATAATTGTAGGTAACAGTATGATGGTCATTACTTTCCAGCCCCCGTATCTTTCTGGTTTTAATACATACGCCTCACAATTTAATATTTTAATAATTTTTTATATTCTGCATCACTTATTTATTCAATTATATACTATGTTCATATTACAAGTCCTTTTTTAATGGTTTAGTGCTATAGTACACATCACTTGTAATAATTATGGGAATGTATTGGATAATCGACTTAGCTTGTATAAGAGGTTTGCACCAGCCCCTTTTTTTCTATACTAAAAGTCAATGGATGCACTGATTTGTATGGAGATTGGAATCTCAATTTTTGAGATACAGACCGTTATCCCTTTAATATGCTTATTCGCTTTGTGATTTCACGGATTTATTTTTATCCATGTATACTTCACATTTCATATTGTTATATCCTTCAATTTTTTCATCATCTATTTTCATAGATTACCCCTGTTCTGTTAGGGTTTCGTAGGTTACCAATGTATCAGAGGTTTAGGGATGCCTATACGTTTTTAATACTCCCTCCTTCCCCTTCATTCTGTTTTTATGATGCAAGTGCCGCTAGCGAGTGATATACAATGAGTTGGAATCGTGCACTTTGTTTTTATGATAGAATTGTAATTGTTTACTCTGTTCTTATGATGGAGGCGCCGTACACAAACGAATACAATGGGTTGTAATCCTTTTGTCCACTAGATGGCACTTTGGATATATTTCACCTTGGTTGAGGGGCGGGTTCTTCCACCATGATTGGCCTCCGGGCGCCTCCATCGTGTATATTAGACGTATGGAGTACCAAGATGGCCGCGCCTCAGATGACGTCTGGATGACGAAACGCGTAAGGCGTGGCCACACGATACGCATACGTCCTGCTTCTCTGCTTTACTTCCGGGTGTGGAGCGAGCGGTGGAACGCACGCCGCACCGCACTGCTGTTATTGTTTTTCCCATTCAGTTAGACTGCCCATTAGGCAGTGGGACATTGTTTTGTCTTTTTAATCATAACTTTTAATAAAGTATACAATATTTTTACGGATTCACGCGATGGGGATCATTTTTATTTCATATGGATGTGCTGGCGGGGAGTAGCTGGAGACAGCCCGGACACCGTGAACGGAGATTCGATTAGGAGCCATCACTGAGGACCGTTGCTGCAGGATACAGCTGACAGGCCTGTTACCCCTGCAGGGGTGTTTTCCTTTGGTGAGTGAGGGCACATTGGGGGGCTGTTTAGAAGATTGGAAGATTTCATGTCACTAAGAGCACTGCTAGAAGATTTGAAGAGACTCACTATCTGCACTTTATGAGGAACTTTTCCACTTATAGATTTAATATATTTTATTATCCATTTGGTTTTGGGACTTTTTTGTGGACTATTAACTTCATGATTTTTATTTTATTTTTTATGTGCATTTAATTCATGAGTATTTTATTCATGCAACATTGGTGTTCTTGATGTTCAGTAATATTTTTTGTTTTTTAGTTTTTTCAAGCTTTTTTGGGTATATACAATTTTTTGGATTTCACTTTATCCCTTAACACACATTGCACTTTGTTTGGATGTAGGTGTCACTTATATTTCACGAGTTTTTGCACATTGTTTCTCAATTTACATATTGTATGGTTTTGTTTATTGTTCTATTTGATACACATTTTTTACACTTGAGACACCTTCAGTGGAACAGCGCCATCACCCCTCATTTGACTTTAATTATGCTGACTCATAGTAGTTTGTGTGAGTCTGAAATTGCTGTGGGTTCAGCTTAGGGTCAGGCTGGAAGGCTCTGCAGACCAGTCCTCTATCGCCTCCCCCTGGTTCTGGAGATCCATGGAAACTTCTAGAAGCTAGTGGGCAGAAGGAAAGAGGCAGGGTCTGAATATTAATGGGAGTTTTCACGAATCCCCACACAGGAGGCCTTGAACGGTGGTCAGAGCGGCCCATAAATATTGAGAGCCTAGCCAGTCGGAGTTGTGGTTGTCGGTGGCAGATGGAGTGCTGAGGTTGATGTTGTGAGGCCTGGGAGGGGATCAGGGGCGGACTGACCATTGAGCGACTCGGGCAGTGCCCGAGGGCCCTGGGCCACTAGGGGGCCCCATCAGGGTTGCCAGCCTCAGTAAAACCAGGGACAGTATGTATAAATCTGTGTTTTTCTTACATCTGTCTGTGTATACTGTGTGTACATGTATGTGTATACTGTGTGATTGTATACTGTGTGTGTGTATACTGTGTGGCCCCAGATTCTCTGATTGCCTGGGGGCCCCATAATCTCCTATTGCCCGGGGGCCCCATGAGTTATCAGTCCGCCCCTGGAGGGGATCCTGGGGCTGGGGGGCTCTGCCTCCAGTCTGGAGCTAAGGATGGAAGGTGAGAAATCTGAAGAGAGGGACCTTTTAGACATGTGCAGGATGAAAAAATTCGTTTAGTTTCGTTTCGTTTCGATTCGTTATTTAACTAAATTCGTTTAGTTAAATTCGTTGCATTCGTTACATTTGTTTTCGGAATTCGTTTCGTTTCGTATTCGAATTCGAAAAAATTCGACCGCATTCGAAAAAATTCGACCGCATTCGAAAAAATTCGACCGTATTCGAAAAAAAACTATCAAATTCGAAAAAATTTTACCACATTCGAAAAAAAACTATCAAATTCGAAAAAATTCTACCACATTCGAAAAAAAACTATCAAATTCGAAAAAATTCTACCACATTCGAAAAAAAACTATCAAATTCGAAAAAATTCTACCACATTCGAAAAAAAAACTATCAAATTCGAAAAAATTCTACCACATTCGAAAAAAACTATCAAATTCGAAAAAATTCTACCACATTCGAAAAAAACTGTCAAATTCAAAAAAATTCTACCACATTCGAAAAAAACTATCAAATTCGAAAAAATTCTACCACATTCGAAAAAAACTGTCAAATTCAAAAAAATTCTACCACATTCGAAAAAAAACTATCAAATTCGAAAAAATTCTACCACATTCGAAAAAAACTATCAAATTCGAAAAAATTCTACCACATTCTAAAAAAACTGTCAAATTCAAAAAAATTCTACCACATTCGAAAAAAACTCAAATTCGAAAAAATTCTACCACATTGGAAAAAAACTATCAAATTCGAAAAAATTCTACCACATTCGAAAAAAACTGTCAAATTCAAAAAAATTCTACCACATTCGAAAAAAAACTATCAAATTCGAAAAAATTCTACCACATTGGAAAAAAACTACCACATTGGAAAAAAACTGTCAAATTCGAAAAAATTCTACCACGTTCGAAAAAAACGATAAAATTAGAAAAAATTCTACCGCATTCGAAAAAAACATTAACTGAATTTGAAAAAGTAAACTATATATAACCATTTTGTGAAATTTGAAATTCGTATAGAATGAAATCGAATTCCAATAGAAAAGATTAGGATAGAATAGAAAGTATAAAAGAATAGCATAGAAAAACAATAGAACAGAATAGAAAAAAATATAATATATTGTATTCTAATCTTTTCTTTTCGAATTCATTCTGTACCAAATTCCAATTTTGGAAGATGGTTATATATATATATATATTATATATTTTTTCTATTCTGTTCCATTGTTTTTCAGTGCTATTCTTTTCTATTCTATTCTAAACTTTTCTATTCGAATTTGAATTAATTCTATGCGAAATTAGAATTTCGGAAGATGGCTTCTAAAATTAGAATTTCGTATAGAATGAATTCGAATTTGAATAGAAAAGGTTAGAATAGAAAATAATAGAAATAGAATAGACTAGAAAAACAATAGAACAGAAGAGAATAAAATATAATATATATATTATATTTTTTTCTATTCTGTTTCATTGTTTTTCTATGCTATTCTTTTTTATTCTATTCTAAACTTTTCTATTCGAATTTGAATTCATTCTATATGAAATTCGAATTTCGGAAGATGACTTCTGAAATTCAAATTTTGTATAGAATGAATTCGAATTTGAATAGAATATAATAGAAAAGAATAGACTAGAACAATAGATACAATAGAACAGATCTGAATAAAATACAATATATATATTATATCTTATTCTATTCTGTTCTATTGTTTTTCTAGTCTATTCTTTCTACTCTATTTTAATCTTTTCTATTCAAATTCAAATTAATTTTATACGAAATTCGAATTTCGGAAGATGGTTTTATATATATATATATATGTATATATATATATATATATATATATATACATATATATATATTAGGGTTGTCCCGATACCACTTTTTTAAGACCGAGTACAAGTACCGATCCTTTTTTTCAAGTACTCGCCGATACCGATTACCGATACTTTTTTTTAATGTCACGTGACAGTGTTTTTTTTTTTTGTTTTTTTTTAGGGGGGTGGGGGGGGGGGGGGTTGGGGTGAGTGAACGGTGCCTGTGTGTGTGTGGTTTTTTTTTATGTTTTTTTTTTTTCATTTACATTTATTATTTTTTACAATTTTTTTTTTTTTATTCTTTATTGCACTTTGTGTGTGTGTGTTTTTTTTTTAATCAGCCCTGTTGGGGGGCTTTGGTGAGATATCAGGGGTCTTAACAGACCTCTGATATCTCCCCCTTGAGACAGAGAAAGAGACCGAGGATAGAGATTCCCCAGTCCCTTTCTCTGCAGCCTCAGCTGCACTGAAAATGAATGGAGAGAAGACAGCGGCTCCTCTCCATCCATAAACTGACACATCGTAATCACAGGAGATTACAATGTTTCAGTTATGTGAATGGACAGAGTCAGCTGACTCTGTCCATTCACACAGCGGAGAGAGACAGCAGAACGGAGGGGACAGAGGAAGAGAGAGGGGGACAGCGGAAAGCCGGAACGGATGGGGACAGCGGAGGGGGACACAGCAAAGAAGAAGGACAGCGGAGGACAATGCAGCGGAGGAGGACAGCGGAGGGGGACAATGCAACGGAGCAGGACAGCGGAGGGGGACAATGCAGCGGAGGAGGACAGCGGAGGGGGACAATGCAGTGGAGGAGGACAGCGGAGGGGGACAATGCAGCGGAGGAGGACAGCGGAGGACAGCGGAGGACAGCGAAGGACGACAATGCAGCGGAGCAGGACAGCAGAGGGGGACAATGCAGCGGAGGAGGACAGCGGAGGACAATGCAGCGGAGGAGGACAGCGGAGGACAGCGGAGGACAGCGGAGGGGGACAATGCAGCGGTGCAGGACAGCGGAGGGGGACAATGCAGTGTGGAGGAGGATAGCGGAGGACAGCGGAGGGAGACAATGCAGCGGAGCAGGACAGCGGAGGACAATGCAGCGGAGGAGGACAGCGGAGGACAGCGGAGGACAATGCAGCGGAGGAGGACAGTGGAGGGGGACAATGCAGCGGAGGAGGACAGCGGAGGACAGCGGAGGACAGCGGAGGGGGACAATGCAGCGGAGCAGGACAGCGGAGGGGGACAATGCAGCGGAGGAGGACAGCGGAGGACAGCGGAGGACAATGCAGCGGAGGATAGCGGAGCAGGACAGCGGAGGGGGACAATGCAGCGGAGGAGGACAGCAGAGGACAGCGGAGGACAATGCAGCGGAGGAGGACAGCGGAGGACAGCGGAGGGGGACAATGCAGCGGAGCAGGACAGTGGAGGGGGACAATGCAGCGGAGGAGGACAGCGGAGGACAGCGGAGGACAATGCAGCGGAGGAGGACAGCGGAGGACAATGCAGCGGAGGACAATGCAGCGGAGCAGGACAGTGGAGGGGGACAATGCAGCGGAGGAGGACAGCGGAGGACAGCGGAGGGGGACAATGCAGCGGAGCAGGACAGCGGAGGGGGACAATGCAGCAGAGGAGGACAGCGGAGGACAATGCAGCGGAGGAGGACAGCGGAGGACAGCGGAGGGGGACAATGCAGCGGAGGAGGACAGCGGAGGACAGCGGAGGACAATGCAGCGGAGGAGGACAGCGGAGGACAGCGGAGGGGGACAATGCAGCAGAGCAGGACAGCGGAGGGGGACAATGCAACGGAGGAGGACAGCGGAGGGGACAATGCAACGGAGAACAGCGGAGGACAGCGGAGGACAGCGGAGGGGGACAATGCAGCGGAGCAGGACAGCGGAGGGGGACAGCGGAGGGGGACAATGCAGCGGCGGAGGACAGCGGAGGGGGACAGCGGAGGGGGACAATGCAGCGGAGCAGGACAGTGGAGGGGGACAATGCAACGGAGGAGGACAGCGGAGGGGGACAATGCAGCGGAGGAGGACAGCGGAGGACAGCGGAGGACAATGCAGCGGAGGAGGACAGCGGAGGACAATGCAGCGGAGGACAATGCAGCGGAGCAGGACAGTGGAGGGGGACAATGCAGCGGAGGAGGACAGCGGAGGACAGCGGAGGGGGGCAATG